>OZ025783.1:0-62785 GCA_964019425.1 Flectonema sp. DT1601
GTTTGCGGGCTCGTATTGCCGGTCCTCCGTTTTAGCGGATGTTTGCGGGATTCCGAACCAGGTTGTCTTGTTTTTGGATGATCATGCCCTACGGGTTTGCGGAGAGTTTTGCGGCGTTTTGCGGGTTTGCGGGTTTGCGGGTTTTCGTTTGGGTTTGCGAGTTGATGTGCGGTGTTTGCGGGTTTTGCGGGTTTGCGGGTTTTGCGGTTTTGCGGGTTTGCGGGTTTGCGGGTTTGCGGGTTTGCGGGTTTGCGGGTTTGCGGGTTTGCGGGTTTGCGGGTTTGCGGGTTTGCGGGTTTGCGGGTTTGCGGGTTTGCGGGTTTGCGGGTTTGCGGGTTTGCGGGTTTGCGGGTTTGCGGGTTTGCGGGTTTGCGGGTTTGCGGGTTTGCGGGTTTGCGGGTTTGCGGGTTTGCGGGTTTGCGGGTTTGCGGGTTTGCGGGTTTGCGGGTTTGCGGGTTTGCGGGTTTGCGGGTTTGCGGGTTTGCGGGTTTGCGGGTTTGCGGGTTTGCGGGTTTGCGGGTTTGCGGGTTTGCGGGTTTGCGGGTTTGCGGGTTTGCGGGTTTGCGGGTTTGCGGGTTTGCGGGTTTGCGGGTTTGCGGGTTTGCGGGTTTGCGGGTTTGCGGGTTTGCGGGTTTGCGGGTTTGCGGGTTTGCGGGTTTGCGGGTTTGCGGGTTTGCGGGTTTGCGGGTTTGCGGGTTTGCGGGTTTGCGGGTTTGCGGGTTTGCGGGTTTGCGGGTTTGCGGGTTTGCGGGTTTGCGGGTTTGCGGGTTTGCGGGTTTGCGGGTTTGCGGGTTTGCGGGTTTGCGGGTTTGCGGGTTTGCGGGTTTGCGGGTTTGCGGGTTTGCGGGTTTGCGGGTTTGCGGGTTTGCGGGTTTGCGGGTTTGCGGGTTTGCGGGTTTGCGGGTTTGCGGGTTTGCGGGTTTGCGGGTTTGCGGGTTTGCGGGTTTGCGGGTTTGCGGGTTTGCGGGTTTGCGGGTTTGCGGGTTTGCGGGTTTGCGGGTTTGCGGGTTTGCGGGTTTGCGGGTTTGCGGGTTTGCGGGTTTGCGGGTTTGCGGGTTTGCGGGTTTGCGGGTTTGCGGGTTTGCGGGTTTGCGGGTTTGCGGGTTTGCGGGTTTGCGGGTTTGCGGGTTTGCGGGTTTGCGGGTTTGCGGGTTTGCGGGTTTGCGGGTTTGCGGGTTTGCGGGTTTGCGGGTTTGCGGGTTTGCGGGTTTGCGGGTTTGCGGGTTTGCGGGTTTGCGGGTTTGCGGGTTTGCGGGTTTGCGGGTTTGCGGGTTTGCGGGTTTGCGGGTTTGCGGGTTTGCGGGTTTGCGGGTTTGCGGGTTTGCGGGTTTGCGGGTTTGCGGGTTTGCGGGTTTGCGGGTTTGCGGGTTTGCGGGTTTGCGGGTTTGCGGGTTTGCGGGTTTGCGGGTTTGCGGGTTTGCGGGTTTGCGGGTTTGCGGGTTTGCGGGTTTGCGGGTTTGCGGGTTTGCGGGTTTGCGGGTTTGCGGGTTTGCGGGTTTGCGGGTTTGCGGGTTTGCGGGTTTGCGGGTTTGCGGGTTTGCGGGTTTGCGGGTTTGCGGGTTTGCGGGTTTGCGGGTTTGCGGGTTTGCGGGTTTGCGGGTTTGCGGGTTTGCGGGTTTGCGGGTTTGCGGGTTTGCGGGTTTGCGGGTTTGCGGGTTTGCGGGTTTGCGGGTTTGCGGGTTTGCGGGTTTGCGGGTTTGCGGGTTTGCGGGTTTGCGGGTTTGCGGGTTTGCGGGTTTGCGGGTTTGCGGGTTTGCGGGTTTGCGGGTTTGCGGGTTTGCGGCGGTTTGCGGGTTTGCGGGTTTGCGGGTTTGCGGGTTTGCGGGTTTGCGGGTTTGCGGGTTTGCGGGTTTGCGGGTTTGCGGGTTTGCGGGTTTGCGGGTTTGCGGGTTTGCGGGTTTGCGGGTTTGCGGGTTTGCGGGTTTGCGGGTTTGCGGGTTTGCGGGTTTGCGGGTTTGCGGGTTTGCGGGTTTGCGGGTTTGCGGGTTTGCGGGTTTGCGGGTTTGCGGGTTTGCGGGTTTGCGGGTTTGCGGGTTTGCGGGTTTGCGGGTTTGCGGGTTTGCGGGTTTGCGGGTTTGCGGGTTTGCGGGTTTGCGGGTTTGCGGGTTTGCGGGTTTGCGGGTTTGCGGGTTTGCGGGTTTGCGGGTTTGCGGGTTTGCGGGTTTGCGGGTTTGCGGGTTTGCGGGTTTGCGGGTTTGCGGGTTTGCGGGTTTGCGGGTTTGCGGGTTTGCGGGTTTGCGGGTTTGCGGGTTTGCGGGTTTGCGGGTTTGCGGGTTTGCGGGTTTGCGGGTTTGCGGGTTTGCGGGTTTGCGGGTTTGCGGGTTTGCGGGTTTGCGGGTTTGCGGGTTTGCGGGTTTGCGGGTTTGCGGGTTTGCGGGTTTGCGGGTTTGCGGGTTTGCGGGTTTGCGGGTTTGCGGGTTTGCGGGTTTGCGGGTTTGCGGGTTTGCGGGTTTGCGGGTTTGCGGGTTTGCGGGTTTGCGGGTTTGCGGGTTTGCGGGTTTGCGGGTTTGCGGGTTTGCGGGTTTGCGGGTTTGCGGGTTTGCGGGTTTGCGGGTTTGCGGGTTTGCGGGTTTGCGGGTTTGCGGGTTTGCGGGTTTGCGGGTTTGCGGGTTTGCGGGTTTGCGGGTTTGCGGGTTTGCGGGTTTGCGGGTTTGCGGGTTTGCGGGTTTGCGGGTTTGCGGGTTTGCGGGTTTGCGGGTTTGCGGGTTTGCGGGTTTGCGGGTTTGCGGGTTTGCGGGTTTGCGGGTTTGCGGGTTTGCGGGTTTGCGGGTTTGCGGGTTTGCGGGTTTGCGGGTTTGCGGGTTTGCGGGTTTGCGGGTTTGCGGGTTTGCGGGTTTGCGGGTTTGCGGGTTTGCGGGTTTGCGGGTTTGCGGGTTTGCGGGTTTGCGGGTTTGCGGGTTTGCGGGTTTGCGGGTTTGCGGGTTTGCGGGTTTGCGGGTTTGCGGGTTTGCGGGTTTGCGGGTTTGCGGGTTTGCGGGTTTGCGGGTTTGCGGGTTTGCGGGTTTGCGGGTTTGCGGGTTTGCGGGTTTGCGGGTTTGCGGGTTTGCGGGTTTGCGGGTTTGCGGGTTTGCGGGTTTGCGGGTTTGCGGGTTTGCGGGTTTGCGGGTTTGCGGGTTTGCGGGTTTGCGGGTTTGCGGGTTTGCGGGTTTGCGGGTTTGCGGGTTTGCGGGTTTGCGGGTTTGCGGGTTTGCGGGTTTGCGGGTTTGCGGGTTTGCGGGTTTGCGGGTTTGCGGGTTTGCGGGTTTGCGGGTTTGCGGGTTTGCGGGTTTGCGGGTTTGCGGGTTTGCGGGTTTGCGGGTTTGCGGGTTTGCGGGTTTGCGGGTTTGCGGGTTTGCGGGTTTGCGGGTTTGCGGGTTTGCGGGTTTGCGGGTTTGCGGGTTTGCGGGTTTGCGGGTTTGCGGGTTTGCGGGTTTGCGGGTTTGCGGGTTTGCGGGTTTGCGGGTTTGCGGGTTTGCGGGTTTGCGGGTTTGCGGGTTTGCGGGTTTGCGGGTTTGCGGGTTTGCGGGTTTGCGGGTTTGCGGGTTTGCGGGTTTGCGGGTTTGCGGGTTTGCGGGTTTGCGGGTTTGCGGGTTTGCGGGTTTGCGGGTTTGCGGGTTTGCGGGTTTGCGGGTTTGCGGGTTTGCGGGTTTGCGGGTTTGCGGGTTTGCGGGTTTGCGGGTTTGCGGGTTTGCGGGTTTGCGGGTTTGCGGGTTTGCGGGTTTGCGGGTTTGCGGGTTTGCGGGTTTGCGGGTTTGCGGGTTTGCGGGTTTGCGGGTTTGCGGGTTTGCGGGTTTGCGGGTTTGCGGGTTTGCGGGTTTGCGGGTTTGCGGGTTTGCGGGTTTGCGGGTTTGCGGGTTTGCGGGTTTGCGGGTTTGCGGGTTTGCGGGTTTGCGGGTTTGCGGGTTTGCGGGTTTGCGGGTTTGCGGGTTTGCGGGTTTGCGGGTTTGCGGGTTTGCGGGTTTGCGGGTTTGCGGGTTTGCGGGTTTGCGGGTTTGCGGGTTTGCGGGTTTGCGGGTTTGCGGGTTTGCGGGTTTGCGGGTTTGCGGGTTTGCGGGTTTGCGGGTTTGCGGGTTTGCGGGTTTGCGGGTTTGCGGGTTTGCGGGTTTGCGGGTTTGCGGGTTTGCGGGTTTGCGGGTTTGCGGGTTTGCGGGTTTGCGGGTTTGCGGGTTTGCGGGTTTGCGGGTTTGCGGGTTTGCGGGTTTGCGGGTTTGCGGGTTTGCGGGTTTGCGGGTTTGCGGGTTTGCGGGTTTGCGGGTTTGCGGGTTTGCGGGTTTGCGGGTTTGCGGGTTTGCGGGTTTGCGGGTTTGCGGGTTTGCGGGTTTGCGGGTTTGCGGGTTTGCGGGTTTGCGGGTTTGCGGGTTTGCGGGTTTGCGGGTTTGCGGGTTTGCGGGTTTGCGGGTTTGCGGGTTTGCGGGTTTGCGGGTTTGCGGGTTTGCGGGTTTGCGGGTTTGCGGGTTTGCGGGTTTGCGGGTTTGCGGGTTTGCGGGTTTGCGGGTTTGCGGGTTTGCGGGTTTGCGGGTTTGCGGGTTTGCGGGTTTGCGGGTTTGCGGGTTTGCGGGTTTGCGGGTTTGCGGGTTTGCGGGTTTGCGGGTTTGCGGGTTTGCGGGTTTGCGGGTTTGCGGGTTTGCGGGTTTGCGGGTTTGCGGGTTTGCGGGTTTGCGGGTTTGCGGGTTTGCGGGTTTGCGGGTTTGCGGGTTTGCGGGTTTGCGGGTTTGCGGGTTTGCGGGTTTGCGGGTTTGCGGGTTTGCGGGTTTGCGGGTTTGCGGGTTTGCGGGTTTGCGGGTTTGCGGGTTTGCGGGTTTGCGGGTTTGCGGGTTTGCGGGTTTGCGGGTTTGCGGGTTTGCGGGTTTGCGGGTTTGCGGGTTTGCGGGTTTGCGGGTTTGCGGGTTTGCGGGTTTGCGGGTTTGCGGGTTTGCGGGTTTGCGGGTTTGCGGGTTTGCGGGTTTGCGGGTTTGCGGGTTTGCGGGTTTGCGGGTTTGCGGGTTTGCGGGTTTGCGGGTTTGCGGGTTTGCGGGTTTGCGGGTTTGCGGGTTTGCGGGTTTGCGGGTTTGCGGGTTTGCGGGTTTGCGGGTTTGCGGGTTTGCGGGTTTGCGGGTTTGCGGGTTTGCGGGTTTGCGGGTTTGCGGGTTTGCGGGTTTGCGGGTTTGCGGGTTTGCGGGTTTGCGGGTTTGCGGGTTTGCGGGTTTGCGGGTTTGCGGGTTTGCGGGTTTGCGGGTTTGCGGGTTTGCGGGTTTGCGGGTTTGCGGGTTTGCGGGTTTGCGGGTTTGCGGGTTTGCGGGTTTGCGGGTTTGCGGGTTTGCGGGTTTGCGGGTTTGCGGGTTTGCGGGTTTGCGGGTTTGCGGGTTTGCGGGTTTGCGGGTTTGCGGGTTTGCGGGTTTGCGGGTTTGCGGGTTTGCGGGTTTGCGGGTTTGCGGGTTTGCGGGTTTGCGGGTTTGCGGGTTTGCGGGTTTGCGGGTTTGCGGGTTTGCGGGTTTGCGGGTTTGCGGGTTTGCGGGTTTGCGGGTTTGCGGGTTTGCGGGTTTGCGGGTTTGCGGGTTTGCGGGTTTGCGGGTTTGCGGGTTTGCGGGTTTGCGGGTTTGCGGGTTTGCGGGTTTGCGGGTTTGCGGGTTTGCGGGTTTGCGGGTTTGCGGGTTTGCGGGTTTGCGGGTTTGCGGGTTTGCGGGTTTGCGGGTTTGCGGGTTTGCGGGTTTGCGGGTTTGCGGGTTTGCGGGTTTGCGGGTTTGCGGGTTTGCGGGTTTGCGGGTTTGCGGGTTTGCGGGTTTGCGGGTTTGCGGGTTTGCGGGTTTGCGGGTTTGCGGGTTTGCGGGTTTGCGGGTTTGCGGGTTTGCGGGTTTGCGGGTTTGCGGGTTTGCGGGTTTGCGGGTTTGCGGGTTTGCGGGTTTGCGGGTTTGCGGGTTTGCGGGTTTGCGGGTTTGCGGGTTTGCGGGTTTGCGGGTTTGCGGGTTTGCGGGTTTGCGGGTTTGCGGGTTTGCGGGTTTGCGGGTTTGCGGGTTTGCGGGTTTGCGGGTTTGCGGGTTTGCGGGTTTGCGGGTTTGCGGGTTTGCGGGTTTGCGGGTTTGCGGGTTTGCGGGTTTGCGGGTTTGCGGGTTTGCGGGTTTGCGGGTTTGCGGGTTTGCGGGTTTGCGGGTTTGCGGGTTTGCGGGTTTGCGGGTTTGCGGGTTTGCGGGTTTGCGGGTTTGCGGGTTTGCGGGTTTGCGGGTTTGCGGGTTTGCGGGTTTGCGGGTTTGCGGGTTTGCGGGTTTGCGGGTTTGCGGGTTTGCGGGTTTGCGGGTTTGCGGGTTTGCGGGTTTGCGGGTTTGCGGGTTTGCGGGTTTGCGGGTTTGCGGGTTTGCGGGTTTGCGGGTTTGCGGGTTTGCGGGTTTGCGGGTTTGCGGGTTTGCGGGTTTGCGGGTTTGCGGGTTTGCGGGTTTGCGGGTTTGCGGGTTTGCGGGTTTGCGGGTTTGCGGGTTTGCGGGTTTGCGGGTTTGCGGGTTTGCGGGTTTGCGGGTTTGCGGGTTTGCGGGTTTGCGGGTTTGCGGGTTTGCGGGTTTGCGGGTTTGCGGGTTTGCGGGTTTGCGGGTTTGCGGGTTTGCGGGTTTGCGGGTTTGCGGGTTTGCGGGTTTGCGGGTTTGCGGGTTTGCGGGTTTGCGGGTTTGCGGGTTTGCGGGTTTGCGGGTTTGCGGGTTTGCGGGTTTGCGGGTTTGCGGGTTTGCGGGTTTGCGGGTTTGCGGGTTTGCGGGTTTGCGGGTTTGCGGGTTTGCGGGTTTGCGGGTTTGCGGGTTTGCGGGTTTGCGGGTTTGCGGGTTTGCGGGTTTGCGGGTTTGCGGGTTTGCGGGTTTGCGGGTTTGCGGGTTTGCGGGTTTGCGGGTTTGCGGGTTTGCGGGTTTGCGGGTTTGCGGGTTTGCGGGTTTGCGGGTTTGCGGGTTTGCGGGTTTGCGGGTTTGCGGGTTTGCGGGTTTGCGGGTTTGCGGGTTTGCGGGTTTGCGGGTTTGCGGGTTTGCGGGTTTGCGGGTTTGCGGGTTTGCGGGTTTGCGGGTTTGCGGGTTTGCGGGTTTGCGGGTTTGCGGGTTTGCGGGTTTGCGGGTTTGCGGGTTTGCGGGTTTGCGGGTTTGCGGGTTTGCGGGTTTGCGGGTTTGCGGGTTTGCGGGTTTGCGGGTTTGCGGGTTTGCGGGTTTGCGGGTTTGCGGGTTTGCGGGTTTGCGGGTTTGCGGGTTTGCGGGTTTGCGGGTTTGCGGGTTTGCGGGTTTGCGGGTTTGCGGGTTTGCGGGTTTGCGGGTTTGCGGGTTTGCGGGTTTGCGGGTTTGCGGGTTTGCGGGTTTGCGGGTTTGCGGGTTTGCGGGTTTGCGGGTTTGCGGGTTTGCGGGTTTGCGGGTTTGCGGGTTTGCGGGTTTGCGGGTTTGCGGGTTTGCGGGTTTGCGGGTTTGCGGGTTTGCGGGTTTGCGGGTTTGCGGGTTTGCGGGTTTGCGGGTTTGCGGGTTTGCGGGTTTGCGGGTTTGCGGGTTTGCGGGTTTGCGGGTTTGCGGGTTTGCGGGTTTGCGGGTTTGCGGGTTTGCGGGTTTGCGGGTTTGCGGGTTTGCGGGTTTGCGGGTTTGCGGGTTTGCGGGTTTGCGGGTTTGCGGGTTTGCGGGTTTGCGGGTTTGCGGGTTTGCGGGTTTGCGGGTTTGCGGGTTTGCGGGTTTGCGGGTTTGCGGGTTTGCGGGTTTGCGGGTTTGCGGGTTTGCGGGTTTGCGGGTTTGCGGGTTTGCGGGTTTGCGGGTTTGCGGGTTTGCGGGTTTGCGGGTTTGCGGGTTTGCGGGTTTGCGGGTTTGCGGGTTTGCGGGTTTGCGGGTTTGCGGGTTTGCGGGTTTGCGGGTTTGCGGGTTTGCGGGTTTGCGGGTTTGCGGGTTTGCGGGTTTGCGGGTTTGCGGGTTTGCGGGTTTGCGGGTTTGCGGGTTTGCGGGTTTGCGGGTTTGCGGGTTTGCGGGTTTGCGGGTTTGCGGGTTTGCGGGTTTGCGGGTTTGCGGGTTTGCGGGTTTGCGGGTTTGCGGGTTTGCGGGTTTGCGGGTTTGCGGGTTTGCGGGTTTGCGGGTTTGCGGGTTTGCGGGTTTGCGGGTTTGCGGGTTTGCGGGTTTGCGGGTTTGCGGGTTTGCGGGTTTGCGGGTTTGCGGGTTTGCGGGTTTGCGGGTTTGCGGGTTTGCGGGTTTGCGGGTTTGCGGGTTTGCGGGTTTGCGGGTTTGCGGGTTTGCGGGTTTGCGGGTTTGCGGGTTTGCGGGTTTGCGGGTTTGCGGGTTTGCGGGTTTGCGGGTTTGCGGGTTTGCGGGTTTGCGGGTTTGCGGGTTTGCGGGTTTGCGGGTTTGCGGGTTTGCGGGTTTGCGGGTTTGCGGGTTTGCGGGTTTGCGGGTTTGCGGGTTTGCGGGTTTGCGGGTTTGCGGGTTTGCGGGTTTGCGGGTTTGCGGGTTTGCGGGTTTGCGGGTTTGCGGGTTTGCGGGTTTGCGGGTTTGCGGGTTTGCGGGTTTGCGGGTTTGCGGGTTTGCGGGTTTGCGGGTTTGCGGGTTTGCGGGTTTGCGGGTTTGCGGGTTTGCGGGTTTGCGGGTTTGCGGGTTTGCGGGTTTGCGGGTTTGCGGGTTTGCGGGTTTGCGGGTTTGCGGGTTTGCGGGTTTGCGGGTTTGCGGGTTTGCGGGTTTGCGGGTTTGCGGGTTTGCGGGTTTGCGGGTTTGCGGGTTTGCGGGTTTGCGGGTTTGCGGGTTTGCGGGTTTGCGGGTTTGCGGGTTTGCGGGTTTGCGGGTTTGCGGGTTTGCGGGTTTGCGGGTTTGCGGGTTTGCGGGTTTGCGGGTTTGCGGGTTTGCGGGTTTGCGGGTTTGCGGGTTTGCGGGTTTGCGGGTTTGCGGGTTTGCGGGTTTGCGGGTTTGCGGGTTTGCGGGTTTGCGGGTTTGCGGGTTTGCGGGTTTGCGGGTTTGCGGGTTTGCGGGTTTGCGGGTTTGCGGGTTTGCGGGTTTGCGGGTTTGCGGGTTTGCGGGTTTGCGGGTTTGCGGGTTTGCGGGTTTGCGGGTTTGCGGGTTTGCGGGTTTGCGGGTTTGCGGGTTTGCGGGTTTGCGGGTTTGCGGGTTTGCGGGTTTGCGGGTTTGCGGGTTTGCGGGTTTGCGGGTTTGCGGGTTTGCGGGTTTGCGGGTTTGCGGGTTTGCGGGTTTGCGGGTTTGCGGGTTTGCGGGTTTGCGGGTTTGCGGGTTTGCGGGTTTGCGGGTTTGCGGGTTTGCGGGTTTGCGGGTTTGCGGGTTTGCGGGTTTGCGGGTTTGCGGGTTTGCGGGTTTGCGGGTTTGCGGGTTTGCGGGTTTGCGGGTTTGCGGGTTTGCGGGTTTGCGGGTTTGCGGGTTTGCGGGTTTGCGGGTTTGCGGGTTTGCGGGTTTGCGGGTTTGCGGGTTTGCGGGTTTGCGGGTTTGCGGGTTTGCGGGTTTGCGGGTTTGCGGGTTTGCGGGTTTGCGGGTTTGCGGGTTTGCGGGTTTGCGGGTTTGCGGGTTTGCGGGTTTGCGGGTTTGCGGGTTTGCGGGTTTGCGGGTTTGCGGGTTTGCGGGTTTGCGGGTTTGCGGGTTTGCGGGTTTGCGGGTTTGCGGGTTTGCGGGTTTGCGGGTTTGCGGGTTTGCGGGTTTGCGGGTTTGCGGGTTTGCGGGTTTGCGGGTTTGCGGGTTTGCGGGTTTGCGGGTTTGCGGGTTTGCGGGTTTGCGGGTTTGCGGGTTTGCGGGTTTGCGGGTTTGCGGGTTTGCGGGTTTGCGGGTTTGCGGGTTTGCGGGTTTGCGGGTTTGCGGGTTTGCGGGTTTGCGGGTTTGCGGGTTTGCGGGTTTGCGGGTTTGCGGGTTTGCGGGTTTGCGGGTTTGCGGGTTTGCGGGTTTGCGGGTTTGCGGGTTTGCGGGTTTGCGGGTTTGCGGGTTTGCGGGTTTGCGGGTTTGCGGGTTTGCGGGTTTGCGGGTTTGCGGGTTTGCGGGTTTGCGGGTTTGCGGGTTTGCGGGTTTGCGGGTTTGCGGGTTTGCGGGTTTGCGGGTTTGCGGGTTTGCGGGTTTGCGGGTTTGCGGGTTTGCGGGTTTGCGGGTTTGCGGGTTTGCGGGTTTGCGGGTTTGCGGGTTTGCGGGTTTGCGGGTTTGCGGGTTTGCGGGTTTGCGGGTTTGCGGGTTTGCGGGTTTGCGGGTTTGCGGGTTTGCGGGTTTGCGGGTTTGCGGGTTTGCGGGTTTGCGGGTTTGCGGGTTTGCGGGTTTGCGGGTTTGCGGGTTTGCGGGTTTGCGGGTTTGCGGGTTTGCGGGTTTGCGGGTTTGCGGGTTTGCGGGTTTGCGGGTTTGCGGGTTTGCGGGTTTGCGGGTTTGCGGGTTTGCGGGTTTGCGGGTTTGCGGGTTTGCGGGTTTGCGGGTTTGCGGGTTTGCGGGTTTGCGGGTTTGCGGGTTTGCGGGTTTGCGGGTTTGCGGGTTTGCGGGTTTGCGGGTTTGCGGGTTTGCGGGTTTGCGGGTTTGCGGGTTTGCGGGTTTGCGGGTTTGCGGGTTTGCGGGTTTGCGGGTTTGCGGGTTTGCGGGTTTGCGGGTTTGCGGGTTTGCGGGTTTGCGGGTTTGCGGGTTTGCGGGTTTGCGGGTTTGCGGGTTTGCGGGTTTGCGGGTTTGCGGGTTTGCGGGTTTGCGGGTTTGCGGGTTTGCGGGTTTGCGGGTTTGCGGGTTTGCGGGTTTGCGGGTTTGCGGGTTTGCGGGTTTGCGGGTTTGCGGGTTTGCGGGTTTGCGGGTTTGCGGGTTTGCGGGTTTGCGGGTTTGCGGGTTTGCGGGTTTGCGGGTTTGCGGGTTTGCGGGTTTGCGGGTTTGCGGGTTTGCGGGTTTGCGGGTTTGCGGGTTTGCGGGTTTGCGGGTTTGCGGGTTTGCGGGTTTGCGGGTTTGCGGGTTTGCGGGTTTGCGGGTTTGCGGGTTTGCGGGTTTGCGGGTTTGCGGGTTTGCGGGTTTGCGGGTTTGCGGGTTTGCGGGTTTGCGGGTTTGCGGGTTTGCGGGTTTGCGGGTTTGCGGGTTTGCGGGTTTGCGGGTTTGCGGGTTTGCGGGTTTGCGGGTTTGCGGGTTTGCGGGTTTGCGGGTTTGCGGGTTTGCGGGTTTGCGGGTTTGCGGGTTTGCGGGTTTGCGGGTTTGCGGGTTTGCGGGTTTGCGGGTTTGCGGGTTTGCGGGTTTGCGGGTTTGCGGGTTTGCGGGTTTGCGGGTTTGCGGGTTTGCGGGTTTGCGGGTTTGCGGGTTTGCGGGTTTGCGGGTTTGCGGGTTTGCGGGTTTGCGGGTTTGCGGGTTTGCGGGTTTGCGGGTTTGCGGGTTTGCGGGTTTGCGGGTTTGCGGGTTTGCGGGTTTGCGGGTTTGCGGGTTTGCGGGTTTGCGGGTTTGCGGGTTTGCGGGTTTGCGGGTTTGCGGGTTTGCGGGTTTGCGGGTTTGCGGGTTTGCGGGTTTGCGGGTTTGCGGGTTTGCGGGTTTGCGGGTTTGCGGGTTTGCGGGTTTGCGGGTTTGCGGGTTTGCGGGTTTGCGGGTTTGCGGGTTTGCGGGTTTGCGGGTTTGCGGGTTTGCGGGTTTGCGGGTTTGCGGGTTTGCGGGTTTGCGGGTTTGCGGGTTTGCGGGTTTGCGGGTTTGCGGGTTTGCGGGTTTGCGGGTTTGCGGGTTTGCGGGTTTGCGGGTTTGCGGGTTTGCGGGTTTGCGGGTTTGCGGGTTTGCGGGTTTGCGGGTTTGCGGGTTTGCGGGTTTGCGGGTTTGCGGGTTTGCGGGTTTGCGGGTTTGCGGGTTTGCGGGTTTGCGGGTTTGCGGGTTTGCGGGTTTGCGGGTTTGCGGGTTTGCGGGTTTGCGGGTTTGCGGGTTTGCGGGTTTGCGGGTTTGCGGGTTTGCGGGTTTGCGGGTTTGCGGGTTTGCGGGTTTGCGGGTTTGCGGGTTTGCGGGTTTGCGGGTTTGCGGGTTTCTCCTATATAATTGTCAGCATCGGGGATATTTTGGGTTCTGAGGAAATCCACCAAGTCCTGGGCCAGGTACCCAGGCCAGGCCTTACCTAATTACACACTGGGAATGAGGCTTCTGTGCCTTCCCGCAAGAAGGTCTGGTTCTAAATGCGTAAGTGTTGACTGGTGTTGCACATTGCGGAAAGAAAAGTGGAGTTTTACCTGTAGCAAGTTGGCGCCACCAAATGACAGTCTGATGCGTTTGTGGAAAGAAAATTGCTGCTTTTGCAGTTATTTGCCTTTGTCATGAAATTTTTTTTTTTTATTTTTTACTGCTTTTTGCGCCACTCACCTCCAAAAAAACATGGGTATACCTTTTTTATGATTATCTCTCAACCTATCGGTCTTGAAAAGCCTTCACAAATTCTAGGTGGAAGGAAGATTTTAGTTGGTGCCAAGCTGTCTTTTTGTTATGGTTTAGACAATTTGGGTTGTAATAAATAATCCCATTCATTTTTGCAGTTATTTGCCACCTTTCCACTACCAATGCTTATGTAGCACTTCTGGGCAAATTTAAGCTGCCAATTTTCTTCAGTAGGAAGTAAGTAAGAAATGTAAGAAAAAATTTTGCCTAAGGAAAAATGCTGGATTTTTGCGCCCGGGCAGGTCTAGAAAAGATGGGTAACCATTTTCTTAAAGTATAAAATGTGATGAAAAAATTTTTTTGGTATGGTTTTGAAATTTAGGTGTATGGTTGCCAATTTAGCAAATTTTTTTTTTTTGAAATAATTTTTTCCTTTTTAATAAATTTTAGGTGCCAAGCTGTCTTTTTGTTACAGTTTAGACAATTTGGGTTTTAATAAATAAATTCTTTCACTTTTGCAGTTATTTGCCACTCTGTTACATCTCACTATTCTGAAAAAGCAATCTTTGATTTCATTTTTTTTTGGGTAAAGGGGTCTTTCCTACACAAATAGTAAACTTGGGGGGGGGCTTGCACTCTTCCCAGCTTAATCATCCATTAGTAGCAAATTTGTTTTTCAAGTTGGACTTTGTACGGGACAGGCAGGCTTTGTACGGGAGAGGTTGGCTTTTATTAGTGGCTCCCCTTGGGGGGGGTTGGAGGGGGGGCTTGCGTTCCGCCAAGAACTTGGCGGAACGCAAGTTAGACTTTGTACGGGACAGGCAGACTTTGTACGGGGGAGGTTGGCTTTTATTAGTGGCTCCCCCCCCTTGGGGGGGGTTGGGGGGGGGGCTTGCACTCTTCCCAGCTTAATCATCCATTAGTAGCAAATTTGTTTTTCATACGGGAGAGGTTGGCTTTTATTAGTGGCTCCCCCCCCCTTGGGGGGGTTGGGGGGGGGTTAACTGTTCGAGTTTGTACGTAAAATACAAATGTTTTGTATCATAGACGATAATTTAACATTAGTTCTGAGATACAGTGACTAAAGGTAATGTTAGTGCAGGTATACACTCTGCGATTGACGTAAATACTTTACATTATAATAAATGTTTCTAACTTAGCTGCATACACATCTCTTTTTCCGTGTTGTCATTCAGTGCAGTACGGAATCGAGTTATTCAATTTTGAATTAATCGTGAGCCCTGGGAAACCAAAACCAGGGTATAATGTAATACGGCAGAGGGGGGGGGGGGCTTGCGTTCCGCCAAATTCCCCATCCCGTAGTTCTTCTCACATTTCTATTTTATTGAAAATAATGTAATGAACGATAACCTCAGTTCAATTCTTAATTTTGTCTTAATTAGTTTAACAATACAAAATGGATGAAGATGGTCATTCCCTTATTAATATAACCAAATTCCTATATTTCCATCCCAGGGTCGCACACATTGCAGATACAAGTTCGATAAACCTGTTGTGAATGGTTTATAAAATGCTCAGAATGAAGAAAAATAAAGTGGAAAGACAGGGGGGATGTGACTAAATAAATAAAAAATGGAATCGACAAAGTGGATCAATGGTGTTTTGAAAACGACATGGCCTTATCAGTCTCCAAAACCTGTGCGCTTAAGATGAATGTTCGCTCGAAGGGCATAGTACTAAACGATACGTGTAATCGCGAACTGCTTTTCTCTAGATCTGTTGAGGAACGCATGCTTAAACTTGACTATGGTGACATCGAGAAGCATATCAATCTCAAATCACCCAGACCCATGCTTCAAAGTGGCGAAACTATTCTTGAAATTGGAGGAATCCCAATCAAGACACAAGAAGAACTCGACAACTTGATGCTGCAATACGTCGTTCGTGAGGACAGCATTATGGTTGTGAGAACAATATTCAAAACTGCCTTTCTGTTACCGATAGTCGACTCAGTAAAATACCTCGGGGTTCACATCGACGACAGGCTCACCTTCCACAAACAAGTAGGCAAGATTCACGAAGAATTAAAGAGGGGGATATCACTTCTGCAGTGCCTCCAGCCGTACGAACTGGACTACAAGACTCTTAACATGGTTAAGAACCTTTATGTAACCGCGAGAATCTCGTATGCGCTTGACAGTTTTGGTTGGCTGATAAGCAGCAGCGTTGACAGCATCGACTTCGAACTGAGGAAGGTCGCCAGACTGGTTACTGGATGCAGCAAGTGTACGCCAAGAGAGTTACTGTTGTGGGAGTCTGACATGTATCCTTTTAAACGTCAGATTGAAAAGCAGACAAAAATTGCGTACTACCGGTATAAAGCCATGACTTGGATACCTAATACAAACAGACTCGCCTCAACACAAAGCTACTGGGCTGGCCTAATCCCTGGCACTGATAGTCAGCGTGAAAGCCAGTGCCTTGTGCAGCCTGACTCGATGGAACCCTGGGTATCTCCGACGAACCTTAGGATTAGCAACAGCTGCGGATTTCCGAAGTCCGCGAACCCTGCGGTGGACAAAGAAAAGTTCATGTCGTACATTGGAACGTTGCCTCCTGTCGACATGGTAATCAACTGCGATGGCTCCTACTCTGCTTCCGGCGCGGCCGGTGCGGCTCATATTGCCAAGTCACGTAGCGGCCTTCGATCTGCTTACGCGTCTAGGCTTTATCAAGCTGACTGCAGCTACAGGGCTGAACAACATGCTCTGAAGAACGCGGCTAGACATCTGAGAACAGTGTTTAGCAAAGATCGTTCAATGAAATCTGTGAGGATATTCACGGACTCAAAATCCCTTCTGGATGAACTGCTGGGTGGAAGGTGCAGACAGAGGAATACCGAGTCCCTCAAGATACTGGAATACCTGCGCATGTGCGAGATGAAAGTGCATTTGCAATTCATCCCCTCGCACATTGGAATCGAGTTTCACGATGAAGTTGACGCGCTTGCAAAGGAAGCAGCGCACAACAAGAACATCCGACCTGTGCTAGTCAAAGGCACGTACTTCTCGCGATCATCACATGTGAAGCGCTGCATCAAAAAGGATCTGCTTAACGTGAGTGGTTACACCTGCTACAAACACCTCATCAGAGGCCGTTCCGTTAAATACCCTCCTGGGATGGAAAGAGCCGACGAGATAAGGATAGCGAACTTCCGGACAGGATGTCACCCGCTAATTCAGAACTGGCGCAAGACGATCGACTGCCCATTTTGTGGCGAACCGTCCTCACAGGTTCACCTGCTGCAGGGATGTCAATCTCCCAAACTCGACTCTGCCAGGTTCAAAATCCTGGGCTTCTCAACACTGACCGGCAAGTGGGATCGCGATCGAGAACTTATTATTGCCAACGAAATTCCTAACCTTGAAGCTCTCTTCACTTTGGCGTGGCTTCCATCACTCGCGTTGATCATAAGGTGGATGGAACAAACATCTAACCTTAGACTTTGGAAGTAAAGTAGGTGACATGTAGTCGCCAATATCAATTTGTTATTATTTTAGTATTTTCATCATTATCAATCATCTCCTGGTTGGGTAACTGCACATCACCTTCGGTGTTGTCGCAGTGTCTCATCCAACACTCCTGTCTCCTTCTTCTCCTATTCTCCTTATAAATTTCTCTTGAGGGCAGGCCTTCGGGCTGTTCAAGTGGTCTTTGACCACCGCTCTAGTTATATGCTCGACTCTTTGTTTTCCTTATCGATGGTAGGAATGGTAACCGAATTAGCTTCGTGTGTCCAATTTCAAGGACGCGTGACCATTTATTTTTTCCGTTGCCGCTCTTCTTACGTCCTCAGGCGGAGCCTACCTATGTTTCCCGTGTTTTCCAATTTGTCAGACTTAAGTCAAAAAGAAAGTATTAAAGAAAGACAAAACAAAGAAGTGAAAAGAACAAAAACAAAGAGTCTGGAAGCACAAACGAGTGTAACCAAAAAAAGAAAAAAAAAAAAAAATGGAAAATCCCAGGGCCTGCATAGCCGAGTGGATATGGTCACCGACCTTAAGTCTATTCGGTAGCCGTGGCACGGGTTCAATTCCCTGTTACGGCATATTTTTTGTGTTTTTCAACCAGGAAAATTAGTAAGAAGAAAACAGCAAGGAAAAGAGTACAAATTTTGTTAGTAAGTGGTATGGTTTTGAAATTGTGGGTGTATGGTTGCCAATTTGGTAAAAAAAAAATTCTTCAGAAAAAAATTTTCCTTTATAATATTTTCTGAAAAATTTTATTTTTTCAATTTTTTTTGCTATAGGTTTTTGCTACAGATCTCCTAAAAAAGATGGGAAGAAAAGTAATAAATGAATAATAAAAAGATTGCGATGAGGATACAAAATTGGACTTAACTTAACGCGAGCGAAGCGAGCGTAAAGTTAAGTCCAATTTTGTATCCTGGACGGGTACCTAGCTAGACACAGGGAATAAAAACAGACGTGACTTGGTTGTAAAAATAAGGTTTGTTCAGAAAGATTTAAAAAAAAAAAATTGTGTGCGAGCAACGCGAGCCTGGAAGGGGTATCTCTAGTGCGGGTTTGCGGGTTTGCGGGTTTGCGGGTTTGCGGGTTTGCGGGTTTGCGGGTTTGCGGGTTTGCGGGTTTGCGGGTTTGCGGGTTTGCGGGTTTGCGGGTTTGCGGGTTTGCGGGTTTGCGGGTTTGCGGGTTTGCGGGTTTGCGGGTTTGCGGGTTTGCGGGTTTGCGGGTTTGCAAGTTTGCGGGTTTGCGGGTTTGCGGGTTTGCGGGTTTGCGGGTTGCATCTGTTGCTGCTGCTGTTGTTGCTGTTGGTGCAGTTGCGCCTTCAAATCTGCTAACTCCTTCGCCTGCTGATGGCCCTGGGCTAACATCATCTCACGGAACTCCGCCGACCCCGACCGCTCCTGGCTTCGCTGTTGCTGTTGCTGTTGCTGGGCCTGTTGTTTTGATACCGTCTGCCGGAGTCTCGCAAGCTCTTCGATACTCTTCTCGGTGATGCCTTGTTGCTCCGCCAGCTGTGCGCGGAGTTGGGTGACTTGTTCGTCGCTTCTCTGCTGTTGCCCTTTTTGCATTCGGGACAATTCATCCTGCTGTCCCAGCAAGATGCTCTGGTGGTGTTGTTGTTCCTGCTGCTGCTTCTCCTGCTGCTCCAACCGTCCAACCTGCGATCGCACCACCGCCTCCACCGATCCCTGACGCTGAGCCACTTGCTGCAACGCCTGTCCCGTCTCCGCCTTCACTCCGGCCAAACGCCGATCCGCTCCCAGCGCGTACTCCTGGGTGGCTTGATAAAGCCCACCCAATCCTTCCTCCGAGGTCTGGTGCCTCGCTGCCAACCCGCGGAGCACTTCGTCCGCCTCCACCGTAGTGACGTAGTCACTCATCGCCACGTCCATCGCCCCGTCGACGTCGTAAAACGTTTCCCGCAAACCCGCAAAGTTTCGCCCGACGGAGGCGAAAGCAGCCGGACTTTGTTCGCGGATGTCGGGCCGTCCAAGTCCGACATCCCCACCAAAAACGTACTAAACTGCGTTGGCCTTTCTTCAGCCAACACAGTCAGCAAGACAAAGACACCCCGTGCCGATGCCCTGCCGATCACTGCCCTCTCGGTCTTCAAAAAACGAGCCAGCAGCTCGTCCGCAAACCACCTCTCACCACTCATGTCGTCCGCCTTTTCCGACGGCATCCACCAGAACCTCCCTTCTGCCTCCGACATACCTATCGCTTTTAGTGCGGCTTCCTTCCGCGCTCTCAAATCTACGTGGCCTTTTCTTGGGTGTGCCAACCCGGTGCCTTGCACCCACAACGACAGAAGACTCGTCGGCATCGAGAATTCATATGACATTATTTCAAACTTAAATGTACAAGTATGAAAAAACCCTGTGATAAAGCGTAATGAATGACAAAATGGAAAAGTTAAACGATGAATAATTTTCTGATATATTGAGGGACACGTTCCCAAGGATAACTTGTAATAATGCAAGCTTGTTTTACAACACACGGAATTTGCACATCTGAAACAATTGTTAAATGTAAAATGCCTTATCTAGAGACAGTGTCTGCAGCCAGGTCGGCGCAACACTTTTTGCCCATGATCGGACTCGTCTAAATTGAGGAAAAA
Source organism: Flectonema sp. DT1601 (assembly GCA_964019425.1). Taxonomy (NCBI): domain Eukaryota; phylum Euglenozoa; class Diplonemea; order Diplonemida; family Diplonemidae; genus Flectonema; species Flectonema sp. DT1601. The sequence goes on from OZ025783.1 coordinate 18,324, forward strand.
TGATCGAAGATGAGAACTCAAACTTCGTTGCACACTAGAGCAGAAAAGACAAAGGATGATATTACGTAATTTAAAACTGCCATTTGCAAGGTTCCCAAGGAAAGGTTTGCGGGTTTGCGGGTTTGCGGGTTTGCGGGTTTGCGGGTTTGCGGGTTTGCGGGTTTGCGGGTTTGCGGGTTTCTCCTATATAATTGTCAGCATTGGGGATATTTTGGGTTCTGAGGAAATCCACCAAGTCCTGGGCCAGGTACCCAGGTACCCAGGCCAGGCCTCACCTAATTACACACTAATTCTTCTTTGCATTCCCGCAAGAAGGTCTGGTTCTAAGTGCAACATAAGTGTTGACTGGTGCCACGCATTACGGAAAGAAAAGTAGCGTTGCATATTGACCTGTAGCAAGTCGGCGCTACCAAATGACAGTCTGATGATCCACGGCGGGCGTTTGCAGAAAGAAATTTGCCTTTGTCACGGAATTTTTTTTTTTTTTTTTACCACTTTTTGCGCCACTCACCTCCAAAAAAACATGAGTAAATCTTTTTTTATGGTTATCTCTCGATCTATCGGCCCCGAAAAGTCTTCACAAATTTCTGTGTGGAGAAAAAAGTTTTGCAGTTGTTTGCCAGTCAAAACTTACGCAGCACTGTAAGCTGGCCAGGCCTAGCTACTTCCGTACTGGGAATGAGGCTTCTGTTTCTTCCTGCTAGCAGGCCTGGTGCTAAGTGCTACGTAATAGTGCCACGCATTGCAGGAATAATATTAGGTCGCCCAGAAGTGCTATGTAAGCGCCAGGCCTAGCTACTTCCGTACTGAGAATGAGGCTTCTGTTTCTTCCCGCAAGCAGGCCTGGTGCTGGTGCTAAGTGCTACGTAAGTGTTGAATGGTGTCACGCATTACGGGAAGAAAGGTAGAGTGTTGCATGTTAACCTGTTGCAGGTTGGCACTACCAAATGACCTGATGACCCACGGGGGGGCGTTTGCGGAAAGAGAATTGCTGCTTTTGCATGGGATTTTGTTTTTTTTTTTTTTTACTGCTTTTTGTGCCACTCACTTCCAGAAATCATGGTTACACCTTTTTTATGGTTATCCCTTGGCCTATCGATCTCGAAAAGGCTTCACAAATCCCTGAGGAGAATAGGTTTTAGAGTTTTGGTGCCAAGCTGTCTTTTTGTTATGGTTTAGACAATTTGGGTTTTAATAAATAATTCCTTTCATTTTTGCCACCTTTCTGCAACCAATGCTTATGTAGCACCCCTGAGCAAATTTTGGCTGCTAATTTTCTTCTTGCAAGCAAATTTTAGCTGCTGATTCTCTTCCCGCAAGCAAATTTTAGCTGCTTATTTCTTTCTTGCAGGCAAATTTTAGCTGCTGATTCTCTTCCCGCAAGCAAATCTTAGCTGCTAATTTTCTTCCCGCAAGCAAATTTTAGCTGCTTATTTTCTTCCCGCAAGCAAATTTTAGCTGCTTACTTTTTTCCTGCAAACAAATTTAAGCTGCCAATTTTCTTCAGTAGGAAGTAAGTAAGATTTATTTTTGCCTAAGGAAAAATGCTGGATTTTTGTGCCCGAGCAGGTCTAAAAAAGATGGGTAACTTTTTCCTTCTTAATGAGTTTTGGGTTTTAGGTGCCAAGCTGTGAAAAAGCAATCTTTGATTTCATTTCTTTTTGGGTAAAGGGTCTTTCCTACACAAATAGTTTCAGAACTAACCATTCTTTACAAAACCCAAAATGGCTGTAAACCGTCCAAGTTCGACCTTGGGTGAGGGCATTTTTGTTTTTTCTTGATTCTTTTTCAGGAGGTTGGCCTTTATTAGTGGCTCCCCCCCCTTGGGGGGGGTTGGGGGGGGGCTGCGTTCCGCCATCCCATAGTCTTCCCACATTTCTATTTTATTGGAAATAATGAATGATAACCTTATTAATATAACTAAATTCCTATATTCCCAGGGTCGCACACATGCAGATACAGGTTCGATAAACCTGTTGTAAAATACTTCCAAATGTAACAAACAGATAACCTAAGCCACATATCCAATCATCATAAACCTAGCCGTCGTTTTCGTGCTAGCATATTAATATAACAACAACTACAGATATCTTTCAGAAAAACAAAAACAAAGGACTTGATAAAACAGGGTGCAGTGTGCATTTTCAGCTAAGGGAGGACATTTTTCATTTGTCGTCCCGTTGGGACAGAAAAGTAATAAATAAATAAGAAATTGCGAAAAAAAAAAGAAATTGCTTATATATAACGTTTATTTATTTATTTTTATTTTATTTCTTTTTTTCATGTTTGATTATTTCCTCTTCATATTATTTTTTTTTTTTTTTTCTGCCTCTCCCTTAATCCTGTTCGTTTCTTTGAAACGAAAATTCATTTGAATATTATTCCTTCGTCAGCATCTTTCATTGTCGCCCTTTGGGCCTGTTAAAAAAAAAAAAAAAAAAAAAAAAAAGAAAGTTTACATCGGGAATAGGGCAGGAGCCAAAAGCTCCCAGTCCGTTACTTCCCACCTTTTCGAAAACTAATTTATAAATAAAAATTGCAGAAAAGTAATAATAATAAAAAGTTGCGATATCCCAGGGGTAGTGGTATAACCTTCGCCCTGGGGCTGGGTGATCGCTGGTTCGACCCCCTGCCACTGCAATAACCCATCGCGCCCGTACACGCAATTAGTTCAAATCCCGCGCCCGAAGGGCGTCCAGGGTAGGCACCTGGTAGACTCTCCTACATTAAGACTGGAGGGAAGGGAAAATGGAAGGATTTCCATAAAGAGGCTAAGAACACACAAATAAATAAATAAAAAAAAAAAAGAAAATCCCAGGGCTGCACAGCCGAGTGGATACCTTAAATCTCTTCGGTAGCCGTGGCAAGGGTTCAATTCCCAGGCACATTTTTTGTGTTTTTCAACCAGAAAAATTAGTAAGAAGAAAGTAGCAAGGAAAAGGGTACAAAATTGGACTTAACTTAACGCGAGCGAAGCGAGCGTAAAGTTAAGTTCAAATTTGTACCCTGGACGGGTACCTAGCCAGGGAATAAAAACAGACGTGACTTGGTTGTAAAAATAATGTTTGTTCAGAAAGCTTAAAAAAAAAAAGTTGTGTGCGAGCAACGCGAGCCTGGAAGGGGTATCTCTAGTGCAGGTTTGCGGGTTTGCGGGTTTGCGGGTTTGCGGGTTTGCGGGTTTGCGGGTTTGCGGGTTTGCGGGTTTGCGGGTTTGCGGGTTTGCGGGTTTGCGGGTTTGCGGGTTTGCGGGTTAGTAATTTTTTTCTACAGATCTCCTAAAAAAGATGGGAACACATAGCTGATCTATCCAAAAGTCTTCATAAGTCCCTGTTAACCATTTTCTTAAAATATAAAAAGTGATAGTAAGTGGTATGGTTTTGAAATTTAGGTGTATGGCTGCCAATTTAGTTAGCAAAAATTTTCTTTTTGAAATAATTTTTTCCTTCTTAATGAGTTTTGGATTTTAGGTGCCAAGCTGTGAAAAAGCAATCTTTGATTTCATTTCTTTTTGGGTAAAGGGTCTTTCCTACACAAATAGTTTCAGAACTAACCATTCTTTACAAAAGGTTGGCCTTTATTAGTGGCTCCCTTGGGGGGGGTTGGGGGGGGGGCTGCGTTCCGCCATCCCATAGTTCTTCCCACATTTCTATTTTATTGGAAATAATGAACGATAACCTTATTAATATAACTCGCAAATTCCTATATTCCCATCCCAGGGTCACACACATTGCAGATACAGGTTCGATAAACCTGTTGTAAAATACTTCCAAATGTAACAAACAGATAACCTAAGCCACATATCCAATCATCATAAACCTAGCCGTCGTTTTCGTGCTAGCATATTAATATAACAACAACTACAGATATCTTTCAGAAAAACAAAAACAAAGGATTGATAAAACAGGGTGCAGTGTGCATTTTCAGCTAAGGGAGGACATTTTTCATTTGTCGTCCCGTTGGGACAGAAAAGTAATAAATAAATAAAAAGCGAAAAATGCGAAAATGCGAAAAAAAAAAGAAATTGCTTATATATAACGTTTATTTATTTTTATTTTATTTTTTTTTTTCATATTACTTTTTTTTTTTTTTTCTGCCTCTCCCTTAATCCTGTTCGTTTCTTTGAAACGAAAATTCATTTGAATATTATTCCTTGGTCGGCAACAGTCATTGTCGCCCTTTGGGCCTGTTGAAAAAAAAAAAAAAAAAAAAAAAAAAAGAAAGTTTACATCGGGAATAGGGCAGGAGCCAAAAGCTCCCAGTCCGTTACTTCCCACCTTTTCGAAAACTTATTTATAAATAAAAATTGCAGAAAAGTAATAATAATAAAAAGTTGCGATATCCCAGGGGTAGTGGTATAACCCTCGCCCTGGGGCTGGGTGATCGCTGGTTCGACCCCTGCCACTGCAATAACCCATCGCGCCCGTACACGCAATTAGTTCAAATCCCGCACCCGAAGGGCGTCCAGGGTAGGTACCTGGTAGACTCTCCTACGTTAAGACTGGGGGGAAGGGAAAATGGAAGGATTTCCATAAAGAGGCTAAAAACACACAAATAAATAAATAAAAAAAAAAAAGAAAACCCCAGGGCTGCACAGCCGAGTGGATACCTTAAATCTCTTCGGTAGCCGTGGCAAGGGTTCAATTCCCAGGCACATTTTTTGTGTTTTTCAACCAGAAAAATTAGTAAGAAGAAAGTAGCAAGGAAAAGGGTACAAAATTGGACTTAACTTAACGCGAGCGAAGCGAGCGTAAAGTTAAGTTCAAATTTGTACCCTGGACGGGTACCTAGCCAGGGAATAAAAACAGACGTGACTTGGTTGTAAAAATAATGTTTGTTCAGAAAGCTTAAAAAAAGAAATTGTGCGAGCAACGCGAGCCTGGAAGGGGTATCTCTAGTGCGGGTTTGCGGGTTTGCGGGCTTATGTGATGCACATTGTGCTAGGACTGAAAGTACGAGGCAGAGAACTTCTCCACCCGTCCCTGCGCCTCCGCCTTATTGATCTCGGACCATTTGGGAACTATTGTTTCCCAAAAGCTGCGGATTTTGTAGAGCTTGTCAGCAGGTACGGGGTTGGTGACAGTGTAAAACTTTAGATTGGTTCGAATTTAGAGGAACCGATCTCAGGAAGCGAAGTGGGGTGTGTACGCTGGGTCTGATGTACCGTTCCTGTAATCTGAGATATTTGGCTTATCACAGAGACCCACGAGGATATTGAGTCCTAAAGAGAGTTTGAGTTCAGCTACGTTAAGATTGAGTGCCTAGTTGTTGCTGCAGTGCGAAATCATCTCATCACCTTTGGGGTGAACACAAGTTCAAATTTCTGCAGTTCCTTCATCAATTTCAGGTCTGACATGTTCTGCAAGGACCGCCGAAACGTGTGTCGTTTTACCTTGGTGATTTTCTTGCTCCATTTCAGAGGGGAAATGCTTGGCTCTATTGTACTCTCTTCATCGCTCGAAGAAGACTCAGGAGCACCCAAATCTGGGATAGGTGACCCTACTGAATCATTTTTCGATGGAAATAGTTTTAGGGATTTTAATTTTTGGCTGAAAACATGGGATAGTCATGGGCAACCTGGCTAAGACTGTCCCCCAGTGCAAAAAAAAAAAAATGAACTTTTTCTCAGAAAAAGCTGGTGATTTTTGCAGCACGATCCCACATAAAATTTGTCGTTTTTGGGCAGCTCTGGCTCCCTTGTACTCACAAGGTACATTTTTCCCCTTTGTCAAAAAAAAAAAAACGCGAAAGGCCACTATAGTGGCCTTCAGGGCTTAAAGGGTTATTATAAAATAAAATAAAAACATTACACAAACAAACATCATAGGGGATACCGCATCTCTTGTTGTACTGTTGTTGTAAAAGATGTCGTGAGATATTCAAACTTCTTCAATCAGGTTTCTCATCCCCGCCCTGCACTTCACTTGGCGTGGATGTCATGGTTTTTGTTTTCTTTCTTGGGATGTTGTCTGTGGGGGCAGAGAGTCATGTACATGAATTCCTTCTATTCTCATGATTGATGTCTGAATGTGAAGAAGGTGACAATCTCATTCCACTTACTAAGATAACTACTCACAGACTAAACTGCACAAAACTGATGTTTTCTTCTTTTCTTTCTCTTTCAGTCATTTATTTTTTTTGACACCAGCCCAAAAAAACAGCTACAATGCTGTCAAAAGCACACGGGCTGGTTCTTTTGTAAAATATTGCTCAATAAATGAAACAAATCTTCGTCAGACACCAGTCGACAGAAGAAGGATTGGGAAGAAATGTATACCCAAATATCCAATAGTTACACAGCACTTATCCAACAGAGCTGAAGCCTTTGTTGGAAGTCAGTGCCAATGACAGTCGGTTTTTCCCAACTACTTTTTCAGGCTCTCAACATGGGAAGCAAATCGCTACCAGTAAATTCCGCCTTGATATTTGAAGACTAAATTATCAGTTTTCATTAATAAAAAAAAAAAGGGATTCCCAAAATGCAAGTGTTAACTATAAAGGGGAAAAAAACTGACAACCAAAATAAGTCAAAGGAATCTTATATTTCAAAGTCTCTCGTAGTTGATGCCACGAACTCATGTGTCATTGATCATTTTATTGTAGAATACGATACCTGATAGATGCGTTCACAACCTGAGAAAACGGATAGATCACACAACAGAGAATGCGATCAAATAATAAGATACAAAGAGCTTACGGAGTATTCTACTCTCTTCGACCTCTGAAAGCAAAGAAACGCAAACACACGGTCCAGCTGGAAAGATGATAAAGGAAAGCATTTTATACCGCCCAAAGAAAAAAGAAGAAAAAAAAATAACAGTAACAAACAAACTTACAAAGGGAAAATGAGAAATGAACAAAAGCCTGTATTTACAGCGACCATCACGCATGATATAATTGATCTGCTTGAGGTATGAAGACGTGTCGCTTGTTTTGCGCTTTACGAAGCCAAGGGTCGCTGAAACTATGCGACCCAAGGCAAGAAATAATGGAACAGAGACGGGTCACAAAGAACCTGTGCAAGAAAGAAACTATGAGAGAAAATAGCAGAGACGTATTTCTTAAGCAGAGTTACGATCAAATAATTCATCAAAGAGAATCTGACTCTGTCAAAAGAACAGAAAGCAAGGGCTACACAACACACTTAGATCCGAAAACTATGTATTGGCGAACAAATATTACACTATTAAGATACTAAAAAAGATTAACAACACAACTAAAAAAAAAGATAAATGAATAAACTTGTTTTCTTTTTTGATCAGAATTTTGAGCTTCAGTCTGCGCTAAACTTAATACTTACTTACCTCAGACTTTAGACGGAACTTATTTCCAAATAATAATTTGGGGATAGTTGTCATGCTGGAGACAGGATGACAACCACCTGTGTCGGAATCACATTTCCTTCCTCTCACAATCCATGAAAAACGGATTATTCACTGTTCCCTTGGCACGCTTTCTTAGAACCTCAGCGATAAATCTTGTAGTATATTTTACGTTTTTATTTCAAAATAAAAAGATAGTTCCTTTTTTCTTGCTCACGTGGACTAAGTACACCAGATTGGTTTCCACTGCAAGTCCAAGAACACAACAACTCAATAATTCTTAAAAAATAAACGAAAAGCAACTTTTTTCAAAAAAAATGTGCTGTAGGGCCTGTCAACATATTTGTTCTATTCCGTTTTTTTTTCTTTTTTATTTTTTATTTTTTTTTTGAGTTGAAATTTGACCAAAAAAAATAAAATAAAAATTGCATTTCGACTAGGGAATAAATAGCAGCGATGCAAGGGAAAGCGTATATAAAAAAAAAATCAAATTAAAATGATTGTAGTGCCTCACTGCACAAAAGTAACGATAATAATAGTAAGTTACAATTTTCTGCACAAGTCGCAGTTGCAGCTGCCTTCTTTCTTTTAATGTTTTCTTCAACGTTGGTGACGCACGTTTTTTTTTATTTCTCCCCTTCTGAAAAATGAAAAGAGGGGAAACTTCTGTTGATCAAACCGTAAAACTCAAAAGATGCGCTTATGAGTTTGAGTATAGACTGTTTCTGTCTTGCTGCGGGACTTGGGTTGGTTGCAACAAAAATTGTTTTATGGCTGGGAAAAAAAAATATAACACTTCTTACTAGCAGAAAAATCCGGTGAACATAGTACCCCAGAATAACTACACATCTGAAAACATGTCAGATACAATGACCTTCCCAAAATTGGTAAAAGAGTAGCAGTGCTGTCTTCTTCCCTTTCGGGGAATAACAAAAACTGTCACCTACTGTGGTCTGCTTAGATACTCTAAAATAATTCTTTTTTTATTTTTTTCTAATTCTTTTTATTTTTTTTTCCAGCCAGCGTTATACTCCCCGCGGCTGTCGAAGAAAAAAAAAAAAAAAAAAAAAAAAGTTGTTTCTTTATTTATTTTAGTTCTCAACAAAATGAGGCCCCCCTGACAGCTTCTCAGTGGGTAGATTGATATTTCTCTAGAAGGAAATGAAAGAAAAAAAAAATAGTTGATAGTGCTAGATCGCAATGAAACAATACTTCATTTGCACAACAAGCAGGTGGTCGGATCACTCGGTAAGTGCTGAAAACTAAACATCGAGTGACCCTTCCAACCCCTTTTAACATAATATCCTTTACGTCGTTGTACTTTAAAGTAGCCGCATCGAACGGACGCTTTTCGCGCACAGGGAACGAGCAGTAAAAAAGAAAAGAAAAAAAAGTTTATAGGAATTTCTGAACAGACAGAAACAGAAGTTTATCTTGTAGTAACATGTGTATTCATCAGTATTGTATCGAAGGATGACTTTTTGCCCTGTCGGGAGTTTTATCTGATCGTTGATTCTGGTTCGAAGTAACGAAGAACAAACAACGAAGTTGAAAATAATGAAAGGTTTTTCTTTCAATCATTGTTTCTGTATTTAGAATGGGACTAGATGACTTGAACCGTCCAGTAGCTCTAATTATAGAAAACATGATGAACAGCTTTGACGAAACCTCAACAAAAAAATAAAAATAAAAGATTTCAGAATTGATTATTCGGTCAATACTTTCATCAGAAAGAAAGGCACTTCACTATGTCGAGAGATGATCTGATAGGTAAAGACAAACAACTGAATATTAATATTCTAGTGAGCTACCTGTATACTTTCCTTTGCAATACCAATTATACACACACTACCATTTCCACTTCCATTAGAAACTCCATTCTTCGTAGTCAGCAGATCATATTCGACAGCTGACTCTGCTGAGGTAGGTTGTCCATTCTCAACGTACGCGTTTTCTGGGTATGTCTCACTTGGCCAACGTGGTGGCAGGGAATCAATTGGAGAAGCAAAAGAAGCATTCTCTTTCAACTCTGTGAAATCACCGTGAGTTGCAATGTCATTAACATCACTCAGCAGTGGAGGTGATTTCAATTCATGTTGGATTCTTGGCGAGTCAACTGCATGTTCTGTTTTACTCTTCCTTGTGGCGAGTACCACCAAACCTGAGATGCTGATTGCACACCCAACAGCGAAGAGTACAGCATCGAGATGCTTAATTTCTCTATACTCCTGGTAGAATATTAAGCCGCTCAAAATACCCATTGCGACCCACAGCGCCTGGTAGACAGGAAGCACAAACAAAGCGTCTCTGTAAATTCTGAGCGAGCAATTCAAGTATGTGATCTGAAGGAACAAACACGTCAACATTGGAACTAAGAACAGGAACGTGAAACCAACACTCTTCGCTGCACTGTCATCGCTTCCGTAGACAGCATTTGAAAAGAATTTTAAAACAGCCTGTTTTTGATTATATAAAACTACCCTGTCCGGGCTTCTGGGCCTTCTACGAATTTAAAAACATACTTTAGCAAACATAACACTTTGAGCACCCACAGACCCTGCAAATATTGCGTGGATTGAGGGATAGAACTGCGGCCCGAACCGAGTTACAAATACGAAATGTTTGTGTCGCGGAATGCCTTCAAGTAGGTCCAGGTTGTTGTGAAGCTGTTTTTTTTTTTTTTTTTCCTTTCTTCGTTTCTCAAATCACTTCTAACAATAAAAATGATCTTTTTCGGTCAGTCTCTTGGAATAAATAAACATACCCAAACAGTTTCCAACACGTCTTCAATGACACCTTCCTCAACGAGTGTCCTCTGCATTATCGTAAATCCTTTCATGAAGTAGACGAGAACGAGCAACGCTATCAGAACGAATGAACCATACATTAAGAACAATGGAGCGTAAAAGTAGGACAGAAGACAAGGAGTATGAACATTGTGTTCTTCACCTGCTCCATAAAGGCAGGCCACGATAGTACCAGTGACAGCAAGAATACACCCAATGACATCGTGTTTCGTCAACTTCTCCTTTAGAAAGACAGGCGTGATCAAAATATTAGCCACCATCGTCGACGCTCCTAATGCCGCAACCCTTGAGAGCGGTACGAAGGGCAGCGCTGCCATATCAAAAATACTTCCCATTACCATGCAAAGTAACCCAGACCACCATTGCCACATTTTGCAACTGTTTTGCCGTTCCTCAACTGGCAGCTTTGAGTTTCTGTTGTGCGCCCATTTTTGAAGATTTACTCCAAAACACGAAATGAACGAGGCAGCGATAACAAGAAGAGTTCCCATCGCAACGAGTGGTGTGCTGACGGCATCTCTTCCAGTCTCGGCAGACCCGCAGACCTCGTCAACCAAAGTCAGCGTTGATATCGTTAACGTTGACGTTGGGCCATCTACCGCCATTTTGTAGTTAAGGTAGAAGGCTGGCAGAAAGCAAAAATAAAAACATTAAAAACATTCACCACCCATAACTAACTCACAATCTGATATTTCCATTTTGTGATCCCAACTGAGAAGAGCTTGAAGTAATGTTTCTGTTTTAGTCAAATTAAAAAAGATGAATAAAAAACAAACAAAAAAAAAAAAATAATCTCAAAAGAAATAACAATATCTAGGGAACAAGTTTCTTTTTTGGGGGTGATAATTTAACACGTAAAAAAAACGTTACGCTGGTACAAAATATAACAACACAAAGCAATTAATAAAAGATACGACATCATTAAAATTCCTTCAGAATGAGGAAATCGATCCGCGGATAGCCCGCAGCTGACTTATAAGGTACGACAAGGATGACATGAATCAACTAGTAAACAACCTTTTTCTTTACTTCGTGACAATTAGTGAGGCTAGATTACGAATGGGGTGTGTCTTGGAAGACTTTTACTACTAATTTAAGCACAAAAAAGAATAGTTTGGGAGAATTGCACAAATATAAATAAGAATTCTATGAACAGCTAACTTAATAATTAATTACTTCTATAAGGAGCTCTACCACTACCTAATTGAGTAATACTAAATGATGAAGATCTCGATGAAAGACCAACTGATGTCGGCATGTCAGCGGGTTGTGTTGGAGGAGTTGATTTAAGAGTTCGCCAGGAAGGACGGGACGCGAACATACTTTCATTTAAATTTACGATTGGAGCTGTTGACAGATCCGACTGCATGACGTCGTTCCAACGCTGACGACTTGGAAGTTGCTGCGAATATGAGTTCCCTCCAATTCCAGAAAAAGGATTCGGATGAATTGATAACGAGTCTGGTGGTACAGTTGATGACTCGCTGCATCGAATGTCGAGTTCAGATCCTTCGTTTCCTTCAAATCCAACGACGTGTTCATCATCAGGTTCTTCAACATAAGAATGATCAACTCCAACATCAGTCGACTCTTTAGGACGACCACATAATATAACTGTCGGCATTTCCTCTGCAGCAGACATCTCTGCGAGTACGGGTCTCTCTCGCTTTCGAACATCCGTTCTGTGAATGCAGGAGATGGTTTGATCATTCCAACGTACTTCAATCCAATCTCCTTTAGTACTTAGGATCTTAACGGGGTAGTATTCATTATTTCTCTTGGCTTCAACTGGAGGACTCGGAGGAATGACGGACATAACGGGTGAAACCGATTGCGCTGGCGGAGTGCTGTGAGATGACGTTTCGGTGTTGACGATTGCAGAAGTAGAGTTTCCGATTCGCTTGGTTGGTGAAGCTACCACAATGGGAGGAGGAGAACGAGAACGAGAACGAATTCCATTCATTGAGGAGTCGCTAGAAGATGAAATCATCGGTCGCGATCTTCCCTGAGCGACGGTTGGCGACCTACTTCTGTGTCGATACTGTTTTGTGTCATCACTCAGCCACTGCTCTGATTCAACACAGTTTGGAATAGACAACGGCTCTGTGAGTGGTGTCTGTGACGGCTTCGACTTTAATATGACGGAATCGATAACCTGAACGGTGAGACATATCGAAACTGGAACTCCATCTTTTTGCAAAACTACTTCTTTTGTAGCTAATGTCGGGGGTGGAGTTGACCCTCTGCTGCTACTTTGGGTGTTGCCACTGTTTAGATCCATTGGAATTTGCTGCAGAGATGCAGCAAGTTCTTCAAAATAGAGAGCGCAAACATCGAGTTTCTGTTCAAAGATTCCGACCAGTTTCTCTTCGTTATTTCCATTTCGCACAGCTTCCATTAGTGTAAAGCCGAGCTGCTTTTTTTTCCTTTCTATCAAAGTTGTGTTAAATTCTAAACATTCATCAATTCGATAAACTCCATTCTCATCAACAGTTCCAACAGTTGTAGTACCCTTGTGCTTTCCCTTCGACCATCTCACAGCTAAACGAGCACCAGGTACCCTCCCTTTTACTACAACCTTTTTAATTGTGATTCTCATCCCTACTGTGATGCCCGTACTTCGTAATCTCCTGAAGACCGATGGCATCGTGTGATGGTGTGGCCTGATGAAATCGAATAATTATTATTTGATATGCCTTGTTTTTGTAATAGTTGTTATTGATCCTGTCAAACAAGAGAAAATAAATAATCCATCACACAAAGCTGACTACTTTATTGCCGACGCTCAAGAACTCGCGTCTTTGCGCAGACTAAAATTGATTGTTGAATGTCAACTGAAGTGTACTTGGTCAGGTGGTCGTTACGTGGATGCTGTGAAATTTTGGCATGCGCGACTGCAAAAAGTAAAACCCTTTTGGTCGTAAAGGGTTTCTCATCTCTGACTATCAGCGCCAAGCCCTATGCAACCAACCACATTATACTTCACCCTCAGGAATTACTGGATAAGATCAATTATCATTCTAACTGCACTATGACTCTTTGTGCCGAGCTACTAGATCGAGTTCTGTTGTTTCAAGTTTCTCGAGAATCTGAGCCACAACTAAGTGGTCATCAATTTTCTTCATTCCGATGTACATGTCAAAGTCGTTATCTGAAACACCAGACTTCTCTTCGATTTGTTTTTTAATTTTCCAAATCGAAGTGTCAACAGAAATCCCATCCAAAGATATTTCTCGAAGTGACTCGAAGATCGGAGGGAGGTCAGCTTCGGTTTTCGGCTTCGGTGGCTCCTCTACAGTCGTCTCTGAAGACGAGTTTGAGGATGACGGGATGCCGCTCTCTTCCGGCTTAAATACTTCGAGTCCTAATCCTCCCCAAAATTCGTGGAATTCATCCTCACGATAAAAACTTTCTTCACTCATGTTTTTAAAAGTATCTTTTGGTCCTTCATATGTTATCGTTGCACCACCAACTGTGACACTCCTTTTGATCACGTCACCGCAATATCTCCTCGCTGAGGATCCCCACACGCGGAGCATCTCTTTTAATATTAACTAGTATGAAGAAGTTAGACGTATTCCAAGGTTCCAACAAACTAGAATGGTAAGCAGACTAAAGAACTTTTACAAAAACTGACTGAAATACAAAAATGTTTCAAAATATATCTCAAAACATGCCGTCATCCTCCCATATATGATTTGCAATATCTCAAACGTTCCTGCTCTCACCCACCTCTTACTTTGGAGGAGGCAACTCTCTTGCCAGAAACCTTGAGAAGCAACCCATTTACCGATTGTTGGTTTATGATAAAAAGAAATTAAATAAAAAGAAAATTAAAAATGAAAATTCTCAAGCACGTAATTCTACCAAAAGTATACTAATACGTGAAAGGTGAAGTCTGTAAGTGTTTCGAACATTCTTATATTCAACAGCGGTGAAGGCCTTTCAGCCCAGCCGATGAAAACGTCGGTACGGGTTTTCACAGTGGAAGTCGTCACCAACAAAAATACTTAAAAAAAGAAGAAAAAATATAAAAAAACTTTTGAATCGAAAAACAGAAGTACTTCTAAACTCTAAAAACTGTTCATTATTTCTTCCGTTGAATATTTCTATTCATAAACAGATTAAGGTTCCTTATTTCAATGAGATTTTCTCTTTCTGTTGCTTTTGAAGATTTCTGTCAATTATCGCCTCCTTCTCTCGTCGAAGCATTTCCCGTTCCTTCCAGCACTCTCTAATCATTTTATCTTTTATTTCATTAGCTGCGTCTACACGAGCAGCCTTCTGGTCAATGTCTTGTTGTATTAGTGCTTTTCGAAATTCATTCGCTCTTCCTTGACATAAAACCTTCAAAGAGCGATCTGCATTTTCCGCACTCTGAATTTGACGTTGGTAGGAACTCATCTGTTCGCGTTCCTTCCTTCGGATTTCAAAGTCGCGCTTTTTTTCGACGTTTTTGTGTCGATAGTCTTCTGCTCTTTCTAACTCCATCACGTGGCTGGCTTCTTTTTTTTCCTCTCTTTTTTGACCCAGAAGCTGCTCTTGTTCTTTTCTTGCACGCTTTTTCATTTCTACAGCTTCTTGTCGTTGCTTTGAACGGAATTCAGCGAGTTGTTGTTTTTGGATTGCTGCGTCCCTCTTTTCATTTGCGGCTTCCAACGACTTTTGGAGATGTTCTTTGCGTCTCTCGGCAACGACTTCCATTTGCTGAGTTTGTTGTTCCTTTTGTTGTTGTTTTAGGAAATCGTGTTCACGTTTCCGTTCTTCCGCTTGTCGGGATTTCAACTCCGCCCGCTGTCGGATGTCTTGAATGTTATCATCATTGTTCTGTTTGTTGCGAGCAAATTGTTCCATCTTTTGCTGCTGTCTTGTTTCGCGGATTCGTCGGACGCTCTCTGATCTCTCCTGATTTAAGAGCTTTCGAGTCTCGTCACGTTCGTGCAACCTCATCAGTCGTTCAGATATTTGTTTTGTATCCTCCTCCATCTTCTGTTGTAACTCTTCTCGTCTCTCTTCTTTCCTGCGAGCACTTTCTTCTAATCGCTTTGAAAGATCCCTCTGCCGCTTCTTCTTTTCGTCTTCCATTTGCGAAACCCGTTTTGCCCTTTCTTGCTCTGCGAAGTACTCCGATTGTCTGGCAGTATTTGCGATCTCTTCATGTCTCTCCAGTCGTCTCTTGCAGGCAGACAGAAGTCGAGAGGATTGTTCCTTTCGACGTTGGACTGCAGTAAACTGACCACCGTCATCTGCAGTTCTTCTCATCACACAAGCGACTACTTCTTCAAGAGATTGATTGTCACTAAGAGTTCGATATTGATCTTGAAGTGAACGCAATAACCGAACTCTGCTCTCCTCGTGGAGTTGTTTCGCTTCGTTTGAATTCGACGAGTTACCAAAACAATTGTCGGGAAGGATCTGTAGGTTATGAACGCTGGTACCTGAAGACAGTAAAACGTACGCAGATCTGGGAGATGTGATAGCGTCTCTCTCATGAAGATCACCCTTTTCATCGATCAACTCCTGCGGCATATTAAGAAGCGTCAAGTGAGTCATTCCAGGTGTTGATCTCCTGTCAGCTAATTGTTTCATCCAAGACAGATTAACACAACGAGTATCAACGCTGTAGGTTCTTGAGACTGGAGAGGAGTCTAGAAGCGCTAGCACGGCTCGTATCTCATTTTCTGAGATCCGAGTTTTATTGCCGCCACTCGCCACAGACAATGGAGTAAGCGCCCTTCTGGGGCTGTTTGTTGAAAGTGTCGGAGAGAGACCCCCTCGGCTAAAATTCGCGGAATTCGGTCGCGAGATTCGATTTTTAACAGGACTGCGAAGGTGAGCAGTTGGACTGCGGAAATGTGTTCGAATGACGTTATTCACTTCCTTAACTTCCGCTGCCGGCGTGGGGGATTTCCGCGGTGCAGCTGCTGGAGAAACTTTATAACCTGCAGCAGGGTTCCGTTTTCTTCCGAATTGCGGTTTCCGCATTCGAAGACTTTTTAAATTAGTCACCGCACTCCCGGGCCCTGCTTGTTTCATGTGTTCTATTTCTAGTGTGTCGTATTCCATCGCCCACTGATCGTAATCTCTATTTGGATTACTTTTGTGCATGAAAAGAGGCTTATCAGGATCCAATTCAACATCTTGCTTCTTCCGTGACATTTTGGTTACCAACCGACCGGAGGTTGAAAACCTGAAGAGAAAGAGAAATATTATTTAGGTCTCTTAACAATCATCTCCTTGTTACGAATCGATACGGACTGCTCATGGCGTAGTGTCTCTGGTGAGGTTGAGATATTTTACAACGATTGAATATAAAAATATTTTATTTATTATGATGGCGGACAGAATACACTACACACAGTTACCTTTGAGAAGCAGAAACGAGAGTTCGCTCACAACAGTTTTTCATCTGTCGTTCGATAACATCCGACAGGAGGTTTCATATCAGAAGTAGTTTAATCCTCTGAACTCGTGTGCTTGTTGTCCGAAGTGAGTTCGACTACGTTGATACAAAAGAAGAACAACACCAATAAAATAAAATCGACCGCCGAACAAACCAAAACATCAACTTACCAAACAAAAACACCCTTCATGTGACTAGCAGGAAGGATAGAATGTGATCCTTACCAGCGCAGCCTTTTTCACAAAAAGCAGCTTACCACTGGCCGTCAAAACTCTGAAATCCGGCGAGTAGAAAGGTGTGATAGAAAGGCTTCTTGTGAAGTCTGGAGCACCAATTCCAAGCTGACGTCAGTCTACCGTCAATGCAGCTCCCTGTTTAGGTTAAATTTAGATATCGAATTACACTAAAGTAATAACCTCAGCTAGTAGCAACATATTAAAACATACCTCCATCATCACCACTTCCATCAAATCCGTGCTTGAAGAGGTCTTGTAAGATAGCTGCCTTACAGGATTCAACAGATCCGAACTTCCGCTGTTTTTTTAGTTTTTGTTTTGTTTGAAATGTCGCTTATTATAAGTTTTCAATAGGACACATACCTCAATGTACTCATTCTGTCCTGGGAGTGTCGCAACGTGATCGATGGATCGAATAACCTGAACAATTGGATTTATAATACGAGGAACTTGCATATATTTATCAATGAAGACAAGTGCGTTAGGGACGTCCTAATTATTTATTTTGTTTTATTTTTATTCTTCTTCGGGAAGTAGGTGTGTAATACAAAAAAAGAAAAACATACGTCGTCACCCAAGTGCACTATCTGTGATCCGACCCATTTGCCGCCCATTTTATGCTGCGCGCTGCCAATGTGGTTGCGCATTACTTGAGCAGTGCGAGGAGCTTGTTTGAGGCGATGGACACCCTGCCCGGTGTTTCTCATTCTGTAAGAACACCGTTCATCGAGCATATCTTCTTCAGCAGCGGACCAAAGGTTAAATACGTCAGACATAATACATTGCCACAATGTAAGAGATTCCAACACGTAGTAGTAGTGCTGGTTGTGGCTGTGGGAGAGTTTTGATCCTTCGCGACCACGAGAGATGCTGATATCTCCGTACTTTTCATTCAGCTGAACACCTTCAGTTGGATGAAAGTAGTGTTTAAGCCATCCAATCAGAGCAGTTAATGACTCGGCATTATCACGTAGAAAACACTGACCGTCATCAAGTGATCTGATACAGAGCTCAGCGATGTTGCGGCGGTTAGAATCACCTTCTGAATACTTATCGGAGAGCTGTTTAATAAGTTCTGACTTTGGTTGGTCGGTTTCACTGATTGGAACGTGAGAAGTAACTGCTGGAAGGTTTTCATCATCCAAGAGCCCTAATAATTGATTGTTTTTGAGAATATCATAAACAGAAACTATCGGTTTGTGAATATTCATTTGAAGCGACCCCTTCAACTGAACAGCATCTTGCATTAACGATATCAGTTTTCCATATTCACTTCTCATCTTGTCTGGATTCATTCTCTTGTACCTGCGTCCTATTTCAAACAGTCCAGCAAAGAATTCAGCGCATTGCGACATTCCTTCCTCTTCTGTTCTTCCTTCAAACGATTGCAATAGCAGTTTCTTACCAGTCTCCTTTGATGCATTTATATTCAACCCCAATATAGTTTTATATAAATCATAAAGACATTCCTTAATTACAGAATCTCTACTTCTGTAGACTTCGTCAACTCTGTTTGTGTACTCGGATACGTCTAAAGCAGAACACAATAACTTCTGTAATGATCTCTCTTCAACTGTTAGTCTGACGGGTATACTAGAAGCCAGTAGTTCGATTGAATTATTAGTCATTTTTTTTTTTTTTTTTTTTTGATACCTGTTCAGGATATTACTTAACGAGACCACGACGACTATTTATTCTTCCTCTGTTCGCCTGACTGAAGAAGAAAAAATATCTCACAGATATGTCACAAGTTAGGTCCGAATTCTCTACCGTACTTTGTGATTATCGAAGGATAGACCACTATAAAACCTACCTGTCTGTCCATTAGGAAAAAATGAAACAATCGATTTGTCCTTCTCGGGAGTGAATGAAAGCAATTCCAACGATGAAGAACAACTACAAAAGGATAGAGTACGAAGATAGGATTACCTCACTACAGGAAGTGAAGCAGCGACTACATATGACTCGCAGATGCTACTCCAGAACGTTACGTGATCTGCATTCGCGGACTTAACAGAGAATTATAAAAATAAGAAAAAGTAAAAATAAAACAAAACGAACCAAACAGAAGTGCCGTGAGTGCAGGAGTATCTAAATAAGGAAGCAGAAGGAAGATACTTTAAGTAACTCTACCGAATTATATCATATCACCGTCAGCTACCTCATCAAGGGAGACGCTTAAATGACCGCTGTCTTCAAACATATGTTGCAAGACGTAAGCGTGAGAGATCCACTGTTCTAAATCTTTTAAATAAACGTGTCGTTTACTAAGTGATTGTAAGAAAGATAACATCTCTGCGAAATCCATTGAGATCAAATCCTTTGACCAATGAAGAAGAAATGCAACACAAACATAAACATGTAAGGCTGGGTATCCCTCAGCTTCCGCCATGTATGTATCCCAAAGTCTAATAACAATATGAAGAGGAAGCTCTCTTACTAATAAACAATTCATCCATCTAAATGTGAAGTGAGTGAACTTTAGTTCGTGTTCGTCAAAGTGTGCAGATAATTCAGGATCTAACTTTCTGATTACATTTTTTACCTTTAAAACCATCTGTTGGATTCCGGGTTGAGCAAATGTGTAATTATCCTGAACATATCGAAGTAGATTTGAAAGACCCCAAAAAGTGTCTGCCTCAATTGCTTGAAGACTCTCCTCAGGCAGAGTCGAGAGCTGCTCTTCACATTCGTGAGTAGGAGAAGACAGTAGTTTGTTTAAGTCTAAGTATTCAGAAATAAAAACAGCGAGAAATGGAGTTGTTAAGTCATTAATCCCCTGAACATATCCAGAGGCTGGGTGTCGTATTGACCAAATGTATAATATTCTTTCCATCGCTCTTTGAACAAACTCTGTTTGAAATATACAATGTTCATGAAGTGTTCTGGGAACATCAACTTCAATCTGATGTCGCATCACACGCTCTTGATCATTGGCTGCTGCGTCACTTGCAAAGTACTGTCTGACGTAACCGAGATATTCCTTTCTCTTTCTAGTTAGTTCCTTTAATCGTCTGCTGCATGCAGCGGGTGAGTATCCAGAAAGTATCTTCCAGCATTCTCCCCTCAGTCGCATTGGAATTCCTCCCCAGGCTAAACACTTCAAACCCTCGTCTCGTCCATGACCCAGGTAGACTGTTTCTTCTTTCAACCTTTTTTCAAACTCCCGAACGCGAGGGTCCTCGACTTGTGTATTTTGACGTAAATTCCGACCTCCATTACTCAGCATTCGTGCTGTCGTATTTCCTTTCACTTCGACAATCATGCCGGGTGCTCTTCCACTGTTCCATTTTCGTCTTGCCGGCGCCTTCATTGTTGGAGCTCCAGTCCCCGCTGCAGTGTCCACCAGCACATTCTCTATCGTCATGTGTGAAGGGCTGTCTAAGAGAGGTTGCGTTAGATACACACATTCGTCAATCAGAATGCAGTCAGATTGAATTGATGATCATAACCTGTTATAATAATTACGATAATTACATTTCACAGTTTCAAAATCACTAAATTTACAGTACACAATTGAAGCTTGTTGGCAAGCTACTTACTTTTATGCTAGAAGAGAGAATGCAGGGGGTTACTTTAACTTAGCCAAAAGGGAATAGAGGCGGCCAAAATACCAAACAATTTTACAAAAGAAACTCTTTTTTTCCCCTCTTTCTTAATATTATTTTTGGAACCCTAATTCGCTGACGACAACACGCTGATATGGACAAGCATTATTCTGGCAGATATCAGGCGGTCCAACCACTCGGCGAACTCTGGCTCTCTTTAAAAGTTGAAAAAGTTGCCCGCACAAACTGAAAAGAGGCCAGCACAGTTTAAGACCATAACAAGAGTTTTATATCATTGGCAATGTGAGGAGGTCACACGGTGCTTTTTTTCTTTTCGAATTACAAAAAAACAAAAAAAAATTGGAAAAAATTAAAAAAGATAACAATCACTGAATATCTATTGGACGGGAAGAGTCTATTTTTGGGTACTTTGCGCTGTTACAATTTAGAAAGGGAAAACACAAAAGGGCGATGCGATGTATCACACTAGAATCACATGCTGCTGAACCCAGCGTACAAGTCTTTCAGCCTCCCTTCAGCGGCTTTGTAAGACAGTCGTCGCATGCTGGGCTGCTTTCGTCGGGTGTTTTCAGAATCTGTTTTGACGTTGTTCCGTTGTGACTGCTCATAAATTAAATAAGCGGCTCAGTAATTTAAGACACAACATACCAACACTACCGACAAGGGAACCACGTCGCGTGGCAGCAGATCTCGTTGGTGGCGCAGGCGCAGGTCGTGAAGGCCGCCTTACACCAGCATCATTCTCTGCTGGCACTCTACTCCCCGACGGGTTATTGTACGCCAACACTTCCGAATACAGATCTCTCCTAGCATAGGTCGGAGTGACATTGAACGGTTCATTTACCTGATTTATTATTAATATTAACACAATTCAAATAGAATACAACTCACAGTAATAACACTTACCTCACTATCTGGCGTAAATACCAACCCGCTTGGGTCAGCTGTCGTTTCTGGCAGTCGATGTCTGTAGGAAGTGCGAATATTTTTATTATTTTTATCATCGAAATGAGCAGCACTCGATGGAGTTAACAAGGTGAGAGGACTTGGCCTGGCAGCACCATTCGCAAACCGACCTTCAAGGTGTGGAGTATCCACCGGCAGTGAGTAAGTACTTGGTGGTGTTGAGATCTGAGTAGCCAGACCCTGCGCTGTATTGTCGATGGAACTGATTCCGGGTACTGCTGTTCCGGTACTTACCCGATTGCGTTCTACACTTCTGCTTCGAACTTCCGCCAAGTCGTATACCTTCTCATTCCGAACCCGAGAAGGTGATGATGAAGGGCCTCGTGATGTCGGAGGTGTTGATGAGGAGCGAATTGCGCTGTCAAAAATCGGATCAGATGGCGACGTGATGAATTGCTGAGTTGGAAGAATTGGTTGGGGTGATGTAGTTCTGGACGTCGAGCGGGCCCACTGAAAGCTGGAAGAAGTTCCATTTTCGAAGTTACTTCCAGATGGTTGTGTAGAAGTGCTTTTCACACCATTTGTACTACTGACGTTACCAACAACAGACATCCCGACATCTGAAGGAGTTGTGAGAAATGTACTTCCTCGAACTGGTGGAATGGGAGACACTCGTCTCATGACAGCGGATCCCAAGACAACCATCAAATCTTCAGTCTCTTGACGACTTGTGACGGAACGATGATGGTACTCTGCTGTTAGTAGTCCGGTTGCGTAGATGTCGCGGGACTCGTAAAATTCGAGTTCACTAATTTCAGTACGAGCCTGGCTTTCCTGAGCAAAAAGAGAAGTAGCAGTTGAAGATAAGATGTCATTAATACAATTAATTCTCCATTCATCAAGAACTGGACCAATTCTCTTTGCTGTCGGGGATGTTGAAGTAGTCGTTCTCAGAGGTCTACTACTGGGTGGTGTCTCTGGAGTCTTCGGCTGTAATATTGCTGTTCCTTCTTCGCTGTTGTTATCCATGGAAGAAATAATTTTATTAACAGCCATGTAGCTAATCATTTTGTGAGTATTCATTCTCGTTGTCTCAATCTGTTCTCTCAATCGATTTTCCTTTGCAATCAGCCAAATCCTTTCTTTACCATTGCAGTCTTCTCGGGTTAATTCTGTTCTTATTTGACGTTCGGCAAGTTCAATTTCCCCCCTTCCACGGACCTGATTCAAAAAGACTTCCTGCTGATTGTCACGAATGTTAGTTTCCCGTTCGCCACCTCCTGTTGGCGTGAGGCGCTTTAAAGCTTCTTCGAACTTCATCAGAACGTCTTGAAAACTCTTTCCCGTCAACTCACCCGCATTTGTTAATTCCAACTCACTTTGGGCTGCAGCTTGTATTCCGGGAGAAACCGATTCCTTTAACGAAATGAATTCTTCTTTAATGTCTCGCAAGTCTGCACACAAAGCTGATACCTCCTCCAGTGCGGGTGTCAGCGGAGATTCCACATCGTGGGATCGGGATCGTGGAGGGCTCCTACCACCCGCATCCATTCGCTTTCGGATAGTTTCCAATTCTTTTATCTTCGTATTGTACTCACCTTCAAGAACGGAATCATCTTCCTTCTTTTTGTGCTTTTCTTGTTCTTGTTGCTGTTGTTCCAACTTTTGTTTTTCTGCCTCCACTTTTGCCTTCTCTTCTTGCAATTCCGCCGCCTCGCGGAGAACTCTCATTCTTTCTTCTTCCTGTTGCTTTAATTCTTCCTCGTGGAGAGCTCGTTTTCTTTCTTCTTCCTGGCGTTTTTTCTCGCGCTCAACTCTGAGTTCTTCGAGCCTTTCTCGTTGCTTGCGTTCACCTTCTTCTTGTTGTTTCTTCAGCTCTTCTCGTTGCCTGTCCAGCTCGTCCTCCCTCTCCTGCTGCTTTAGTTCCGCATCTTTTTGTTGCCTAGTCAGCTCTTCTTGTTGCTTTTGCAACTCCAGCTGCTTCTCTCGTTGCTTGCGTTGTTCCTCCTCTTGCTGTTTCTTCAATTCCTCCTGCTGCTTCTTCAAAACCTCTTGCTGTTGCTTCAGTTCAGCAGCTGCCTTAGCAGATTGTAGTAAGCTATCTTCCGATTGCGGACTCAATGGAGAACTACTTTGAAATAATTGTTTTACAACAACTGGTTCTTCACCTATTCCATCATCATCACTGATATAAGGTTCCGAATCGCCTTCAGATGAATACCGAGGAGATGCAAGAGATGGAGGCTGTGGCGGTTGTGTTTGCTGTGGTGGTGGTGGTGGTGGTAGTGGTTGCGTTTGCTGTGGCGGTGGTTGCACTTGCTGTTGCTGTGGCAGTGGTTGTATTTGTTGCTGCTTTGGTTGCTGCTTTGGTTGCTGCTTTATCTGTTCCGGTTGTGACTGTTGTATTTGCTGCTGCTCTGGCAGTGGTTGTTGTTTTTGCTGTTGCTGTTCCGGTTGTGGCTGTGGGGGCTCTTCTATTGGTTGTGGGGCTTCGGAAAGAGCCTCGTCATCCGTTTGTATCGGTCCGTCTTCTTCTATTTGCGAAGGATCCTCAACAATGTTCTGCTGAGGTTTCTGCTGGGGTTTTTCTTGTGTTTGTTGCGGTACTGAGTGCTGAGGTTCTGGAATACTAACCTCCTCCACAGGAGTCGGATCAACATGCGACTGTGCGGGAGATTTTTCATTTTCCTCAACAGATTTTAATTGTTTACCCACAGGAATAGTTCTGCGGCGTTCTCCTAACGAAGAGTCGATATCAGCTGTCTTCATTGGATGTTGAATTTGCTGTTTAGTACCAACTCGTGGAGGACTGACTCGATTTTTAATTGGACTCGTTTTTGGAGAGACAGTATGCGGTTGAGGACTTCCAAGATCGGTAGGCTGAGTACTATGTTCCTGTTGCTGCTGCGGTTGTTGTTGTTGTGGAGCCAGATTCGTCTTTGTTCCAAGAATGGGCGCATGACCTTCCTTCCTTACTGGGAAACCTTTAGGAGCCGGATGAGGTGATTTACTTCTAATTGGATGTTGGTGCTGGTGTTGGTGCTGATGCTGATGTTGATGCTGATGCTGGTGTTGGTGCTGATGTTGGTGTTGATGCTGATGCTGGTGTTGATGTTGTAGAGATTGTGCTTGCTGATTTGGATGTTGAGTTGGAAGTCGATGAGTTTGCGCTTTTGAAGGAGACGGTCTTGGGGAAGGTTGCTGCTGATGAGAAGCATGCTGAGTCTGAGCAGGAGTTGGAAAAGGTCTCCCTCTTTGTACAGCTTGCTGAGGATGCTGTGGCCGATTTTGGACTACTTGCTGCAAAGTACGTCCATTTCCTCCAAAGTTAGTGGCAACACCCGGCAACGGTTGACCTTGTTGTGAGAGCGCAGGGGAAACAGATCTCCGACCTCCACCTCTCCCGAACGGGGGGGTTGCCGTCCTTTGGGTTGAGGGAGACTGTGTACCCAAGACGGAAGGACGGCCAGCTACCGGACTTGCGCCACCAGGCAAGTTGCTGACTGACGGTGAAGGAGAAGCTCTTGGACCCCCCGGAAGTTGACCTCCCCTACCTGCTGCACCTGCACCTGGGGGCGCAACCCTGCTTCCTCTGCCAGCAGCACCTCCAACTGCAGAGTGACTTCTGACTCCAGCAGACTGCGGAGGATGAGCCGGTGGTCTGAGAGAATGTGATCGTGGCCCAGCAGCCGATCTGTGAGATGAGGCGATCGAACTGACTGAATGCGATCGGACGAGTTGTACCTGACGGACTGGAATTCGAAAGAGTTTACCGCTCTCATACATCTTTACAGTTACTTTATCATCAGCAATGTTAACTACTTCACCCTGCTTTCCATCCATCTCTGGGTTCTTTGAAGCAACAGCAACAGTCCTCCCAGGTGCCATTCCCTGATCAGTTGCCGGCAATCGAGATCTCACACCAGAAGAGAGCGCCAGATGTCTGGGACTCGTCAGTCCCGTGAGACCGGTCGTGCGATTTGACGGCCCCTGCCTGGCGGCCATATTTGTGTATTGGGACTCGCGTGCCGAATCCCTTTCCTTTTGAGAAAGATAAATATAAAGAAGACAAAGTAACAATATAAACTATCACATGATTCCCTTTATCACTAATCTACAGTAGAAACTGAGTAGCATAAAGCCAATCATTTTATTGAAGATGGTAATTCTCATGTTACAGCCTGCTGTCTTGCCAGCTTTCGAAGTTTAGAATCGCGTTTCTGTTTAATGAGAATATCAAGACGCTGTCGACGTTGTTCAATGCAGAAACGCTTTTCATTAAGTCTGTAGTCCTCATTATTAATAAACCTTTGCCAGTTTTCTTCAGTTCGAGTCTTCCAAATAGCAGCAGCTTTTTCTTCAGCAGCCTTCGCTTCTTCTTTTCGATATAACATCAGCTTCTCTTGTAGTCGTTTTGTAAACTTCTTTTCCTTTGCACGCATTTCATCGGCTTGATGCTTTTCGCGTTCCTTCTCTACGAAATCGTAAAGATATCCTAGCAGGTTGCTGGAATCGTTTGATGTGTTTAACAAAGCTTCTTCTTTAGCAGCTTCTTGTTTCTTACTCGTTTCAACACACTCTCGTATCTTATCACGTGATATCCAATTAGTTAGTGACTGAGGTGGTACGATGCTAACGTTGTGTCTGCTGCACTCTTCTGCGAGTTTCCCGAAAGACTTTCCCATTTCAATTCTTTTCCGAGTGAAATTTTCATTTTTCCATTCGCTAACTTCGCTATTCACTAATTCATTCCATTCAAATAACTCCTCACCTTCTAATCCACTTCGAAGTTTTGCTTCACGTCTGACGATCCAATTCCATGCCTCGGGTGTGGCTCGAGGGTCTAACATCCTACAGAAAATTAAAGTACTTTAACTTCTCAATCAGACTTCACTCGTTGTGTTGCTAAACTTCACGCGAACACATTTGGAATTCTGAAACATAAAAATAGAATTGTAACGAAGAAAACATACAAAAGTAATTTAACTAAGACTAGTAAGTAGTATAAAAAAGATTTTTAAAAAAAATCACGGCGTGTAAAATGAATGCACGTGGGGGGTAACCTTTGCAAAGAAATTGTAACCGAAAGGGCAAACACGGGCCCGACTTTCAAAAGATGCTAAAACTGTTTGGGAACAGTCGGACGTGAAACAACAAGTAATTGTATATAAAGACTTTTATATCACTTGCTGAGTGTAAAGAGGTTAATTAATTACTGTTTTATGCCCTGGAGGGACAGTCACGAGCTGCTGTCATGGTCTTCGTTGACGGCATAAATGAAGTACTCCAAGAGGTAAGTGTTGCTTTCCATTTTGAAGGTTGTGGTTCATCAAGACTACTTCCAATAAACTTATGAATCACTCGAGGGGTTGTGTTGTTTGAGGAATTCCGTCTCAACAACAGGAGTGAGAAACTATTGGTTGATGAAGTGGGCCGCTTGAGATCATCCGCACGACGTGAAGATCGATCCCGTTTGCGAGTTGTGTAACGACGTCTGAATCGTCGACGATGTGTAATTTTAGAAGTCAAGTCTTTCTTTGTTATTACAGAGTTCTTACTAACTGACACAGATGAGATGTTCACTTCCAGAACGTTATTTTCACAGAGTGACTTCGCCTTTCCATAATCTGCGTCCTCAAGTGACCTGTTCGCGATATACGAAAAATAAACATTAAAACAAGTACTTATAGTCCTTTGAAATATCATCTGTTGCCATACGAAAGGGAACAGAGTAAAGGTCGCGATATTGACGGGAATTGCAAGTCCCCAGGATGGGATTTGTACTGACCAGTAGTCAGCTTTGACTTTGGATTTCATTTTCTCAACATCACGAGATCTGAGGTATTCGATACTAGCGAGGTGAACTGCTGTCTCTGGAGGATCAAATAATAATTGATTAAATAATGCTTTCTGTAATGCAACACCTCCTGTTGCTCCATATCCAAACAGTCCACCTAATACAGCGTACCTCGTGTACGTCAGAGGTCCTGTTAGAAATACACCAATCCCAGCAAATCGAATTGTACGCCGTAAGTCGTAGGGTTCAACGGTACTTTCTTCATCATCTTTTTCTCCTTTGCGAACACCTCTCTCGACCATTTGAGCGCACCAGTCACTTACTGTTAGGAGGAAGCCGTTTGCTACGCATCCAACCACCATTGTCCCTTCGATTAACGGCATCTTTGTGTTTGTTTCTGTTGTGTGTGAAATATGGTTCTTCAATAAGTTAACGTATCACTTAAGTAGACGCATTAAAGAGAACTAGTACCGCGGTTCTGCTTCATTGTAATCCCCCAAAAAGAACCTGACAACAAAAGAAAAACGAAAGAAAAATGAAATTCCCTCCGACTTAATAAATACATAAAAGGCAGATATCCTGCGCACACTTACTACCTACAAGAAACAATAATACCCATAGTTTTCTTTATCGTAAAGGGAACACTTTTTACTTTTATTGATACCGACGCTCTCGTAAATGCCGACTGAGGAATACATAAAAAAACATCTCCTTAAAAAGAAGGTTTCGTCAAATAGATTTTGATGTCAGTCGGAGTAGGGTGGTATTATAATATCAACCAAATGATTGTGATGTGTCCTATTTTATAATTACTGTTCAAATGCATTGAGGTATCTGCTTCTCCAATTCTTCCTCATTCTCGG
Source organism: Flectonema sp. DT1601 (assembly GCA_964019425.1). NCBI lineage: Eukaryota > Euglenozoa > Diplonemea > Diplonemida > Diplonemidae > Flectonema > Flectonema sp. DT1601. The sequence continues at coordinate 46,224 of OZ025783.1, forward strand.
AATCTTAATATCACCCTGGTGATACTTTCTAGCCATCACAATACTATCATATGTGAATCGGCGAGTCGCTACTCGAGGATGCAAGTTCCACCAAAGCCAAAAGTATTTAAACGAAGCTGGTTTCCTAATGATTGATTTGAGTGCTTCAGTCTCTCCGCAATGAAAGTATTGAATCAAATGAAAGACTTTGTTCATAAGAAGAGGTTGTAGTTTAACGTTGTAAAGTAAATTAGCTGCCATCTTATGTATCAAAGTAAAGTAGTAATGTGACGAGTAGTTGTACGCACGAGAACGTAAACTTATGTATCCAATATTTCTGACTGCGAGTTCGAGAAACTTACCAACTCTTCCTTCTATACTTCCGTGGTATCTGTGAAGTCGAAATTGAAACAACAAGAAGTCATAAAACGGCGTATCAGCGTGTACCAGAGACCTCCCTGTATTATTAAAATATGTCAGCGGTGTCCATTCGTCTGGGCGGTAGTTCGGATCTTGCAAACTACGAGTTCTGCTTATCAATCGCTTCTGCCCTCGTAGGGCAACTCGCAGAGACATCTTCCCTCCTGTTGGTTGAAGAATGAAAACATTTTAAAATAACTAAAAACACATCCGTCAAATATAAATGTTTCTTATTATCAACTCAACACGAGTTCATTGTTGCATTTCTGATGATAAATTATTATTACAGAGATCCACTTGGTAGATTACAAAAATTTTGAAAAAAAAACGGAGCAAACGATTCCTCTACTCCGTCAGAAGACATTTGAAGGATTTGATCGCAGCGCCACAACTCAACTTTAATAAAGATAAGGTTAATCATAAGTACTGTGAATTATCTTATTGTTAACAACAACAGTACAGTTGTTGTGAATATGAGACAATCAGAAAGGGAGGAAGGAGAGGAGAACTGGACGTGCTAAAATATTTTACAGTAATTTTTTTAAAATTAATTGGACTCGCAGGGAAGGACCACATCCACAGCAATAGCGTCGGATAAAATAATTTATGGATTCGCATTTTATGAACATCTACTGACTAATTACTTCTACTAAAAGAGCAACTTTCACAACACTCCACTCGCTGTCACTTGTGACACTTCAAAATACCAGCCAAAGAAAAAGGAGAAAATCAACCACAAAATAGACGTCACGCGCTCTTACAGATCACGAGATTGGAATCCACCTGCCAAAAGGGATCTTCGGGGGCCTTCTTTGAATCCACACTTTGCACGTTTTAATTATCGTTTTTGGTAAATTATTTATTCTTTTTGTCGGAATCGACTACTGCCGACTCCACAGACTTTTTGAGTCGCATGACGTCGGTCAGAACGTTTCTCTCGAGCACTTCAGAGGATGCGAGTAGCGCTCCATACAAAGCCCCACTGAACCCACAAGTAACAACATCCTGTCCAGTAAGACAAAGTCCCTCAACAGGTGTTGGTGATCTCAGACTAGCCAACGCCATCGGTGAGAATCTCTGAACGGTGTGGTCAAGTCCGTAGATTTCACCTTTTTGAGAATTTAAAAAATACTTATTTGTGAGTGGTGATGCAGCGTCCATGTGTTCCACTTTGTCGGCCAGTTGAGGAAATCTTTTTAATACACAATTCCACATCTTATCAGAAAAGATACCTTTCAGAGATTCGTACTCAGTTCCTCTTTTGTGAATACCTTCCTCACACCACTCAGTAAACCACTCGAAGGCTGACAGGGCAACGACTGTGCAAGTAGTTTTGTTTGGATGCCTCTCTCTCGCAATGCTATCCTTTGTCGACGGGAATGACGCAAAGCAAACTGGAAGCTCCCAATCTCCAGTGAGGAGCTCTTCAGGAGTCTTTTTCAGAAATTCTTGAATGTCTTGTTCGATATTTTCTGATTTCATGAGCCAGTAATTAGTCGCCTGAACATTTAATTCTTCAGCAGATCCGTTGAGACCAATAAAGAGACACATCGAAGAGAACCCCTGTCGCATATCTTTCAAAGGGTATTGAGCTAAGTGAGGTTTTAAAGATGGAACCAAATGTTCGAACGTGTTGAACAAACCAGCGTCAGAAACGACAGTTTTACAAGGAATGAATGCGTCGTCTCTATCCATAATTACTCCTTGACATCGTCCGTTTTGGACTTCAATACTTCGGACACGTCCTTTTACGAGAACTACTCCATTTCCAGTTTTGTGAAGAGCTTTTATTAAAGCGATCGTCACTTCTGATGATCCACCCTTTGGATATAAAGCTCCCTGAATATAATGTTCTACAAGAGATCCGTGCATTGCGAATGATGCTTCTGAAGGGACACAACCATAGTCACCGTACTGGTACATTAAGACAGCTCGTAGTTTCGGATCTGTGATTGTGTTGTTTACAACGTCTGCGACAGATGTTTGCGCCAATTCAAAAAACTCACCGAACATAAACTTAATAACACCAGTAGATACAATTAACCTCATGAACCACATTGGGAATAGTTTTACTAAAAATAATGCCATCTCTGTCTTTCTAACTCTCGTGATCTTATGAAAGTAACGATCAAGTTCTTCTTTAGAATCTGGGAAGCGGTCGTCAAGCATTTTTCGTAGATTCTCACGGCCAGAATAGAGTGGAAATTCCTCATCCTTTACAATAGCCATGTCGTAAATGTTGTGAAGGTGTTCCCATTCCATTTGTCCTTCAGTGAGCTGGTCTAACATAAATAAAGAAATTGATGTCGGTGAGTACCCAACGTAGTGAATCCCGCTGTCAAACTCAAAACCTTTTTGAAAAAAAGTGTGGCAACATCCTCCTGCTGTAGTATGCTGCTCCAAAACGGCTACTTTCTTGCCAGCCTTTGCCAGGAGTACAGCCGCCGCTAGTCCACCAATTCCAGAACCGATTATAATGACATCAGTGTCTTGTGGTACGCTGTCTTTTTTATAAACTTTTTTAAGAAATTGATCTCTCTTTGACATGTCACGTTCGACACCTTCGTTTGGACGTCTGACGTCTTTCTGAAATGGGTTCCGACCCTTCTTTCGACGTAGTGGATATGTAACGAGATACGCTCCTACCGCCATCACTAAGATGAAGACCAACACGGAGATGTATAATAGCATTTTATTTCTTATGTTTTTACTGAAGTATCGAAATAATACTTTTTTGAAGATGAAAAAGTTCGCAATGTATTTTTCCTTTCCAACAACTTCTCGGAAAAGGACGAGCAATTTCGATTGTTGCCGTTCGAAACTTTTAACTCGTTAAATCGTTCATCGTCTGATCACAATTTTATTCAACCACACCAGACCGGCTAATTAATAGACACTCGTTTTCGTTAAATCCCACTCTTTGAAAGTTATCTTTGACTTTTTTTTTTTGCCCTTTTCTTTTTTCTTTTTTTTTTTGGATGACAGGATTTCATCAAAAACGTTTTTTTTTTTTATTTTGTCTTCAATTTTTTTTTTTTTTTTTTTTAATTATTTTGTTTTGTTTTGTTTTTTTCGTTCTTCCCTTTTTCTACTTTTACAGAATATCAAAAAAGTGGGGGTGAAAAAAAATCAAGTGGGACAGAGTCTGGGAAACCAGTTAATGTGCTATTCTCGTTCACCAAACCAAGAAATGTGGTCGGGTGTCTCACCTCACACTAATCACACTGGTCGAAATGCCACGAGGTAGGAAGTACGCAAAAGTATCGTGTGAGGTGATAGAGATGCAGAAGTACTGAAGAAATAGATTTCCCTTAACCTTTTTTCTTTATTAATGAGATTATATGAAAAAATGTAATCCAGGGGAGTGGATTTTTTACAATTTTTCTAACAACACACTGAAAGGACCAAACGATAGATCCAGTGAATTGATTTCCCTGTCACACTACTTGTTGATGGCAACTAGCAGTCGCTTTACTCGAAATGAACGTTTTTTTTGTGGCACCGTTGGCTTAAGATACCCAAGAGGCAGCCTAGACCAAAGACGTTTGTGACTGATAAGAATTATTTATATCATCCATAAGAAGGAAAAGAGAAAATCAAAAGCAAAAAAGGAAAGCTTTCAAATAGTTGTTCTTCCATTCTTACTCTTCTTCACCAGTGTTGATAGTGACAAGGACTTGTCCACCAGTTACCTTTGATTCCACCTGTGTTTTTTTTATTTAACGAAAATGAAAAAACTCAAACGTGTTGTTAAACCAAAAACAGAAACAATACAAACCTTCACAGGAAGCGCCTCAATTGTTCCGGCGGCGTTAGCCTTAATCTTGTGTTCCATCTTCATGGCTTCCATTACCATGATATCATCACCTGGCTGTACAGAGTCACCAACCTGAACTGATACTTTTGTAATCTTACCAGGCATTGGTGCAGTAATAGCACCTCCTCCAGAGAATGCTGTGTCGTATGAAGTACGAGTCTCAAGTGGGAAGGTGATCGTTCCGTTTGTTGTCAATAAAGCGATTGTATCTTCAGATGGTATCGCTCTGTACTCAAAACGAACGTCATCAATCAACAACACGATGTTGTCCTGAACAGTCTTTGGTTGAGTTACAATCTTAACGGTGGTGCTCTTCTTTCCTGAAGTCACAACAATTTCATTACTGGAAGGAGCCATTGACATAGAGACTTCTGATTCACCGAATTTAATAGTTTTATTGAAACCTGTGTTCAGGCGGAACATCGAAAGCTGAGAAAATGGAGTTCCAGTCTGAGCGTTCTTACTGAGCTCAGCAAAAGTAACTCCAAAAGCAGCCATGGCGTATTCTTGAATTGTGTGAACTTTGTCAGTCAGAAGGATGTCGTGGTTATCGGTAATAAAGTTAGTAGAGACGCAGCCCTTAATAAAATCTTTGCTTGTAATACAAGAAGTTAAGAACTCGATATTTGTTGGGATTCCAACAACGAAGTAGGTGCGGAGAGCTTCTTCTAGTGCCCGAAGACAAGTGCTTCTATCCTTGGCCCAAACAATTAACTTCGCAATCATCGGATCGTAGTGAACGAGAACCTCATCACCAGGACGGAACCCAGAGTCAACTCTTACGATAGTCCCGTCGATGGTTGTTTTTGGAAGCTCAACGTGTGTCAACAGTCCAGCTCCTGGTAAAAAGTCAGCACCTGGCTTCTCAGCATAGATACGAGCTTCTAAAGAGTGTCCCTTAATTGTAAGGTCTTCCTGCTTGAAAGGAAGCTTCTCACCGCGAGCTACTTCAATTTGAAGTTTCACGAGATCCAGTCCAGTGATCATTTCAGTTACCGGGTGCTCAACCTGAAGTCTGGTGTTCATTTCCATAAAATAGTATTTGTCGGTAGTCACATCGAAGATGAATTCAACAGTTCCGGCACCGACATAGTCTACGGCCTGGGCAGCACGAACAGCTGCTTCTCCCATCTCTTTGCGAAGGGATTCTGAGAGCCCAGGGGCTGGGGCTTCTTCGAGAACCTTCTGATGTCTTCTTTGAACTGAGCAGTCACGTTCAAAAAGGTAAACTCCGTTCTTGTGTTTGTCACAGAACACCTGAACTTCAACGTGACGGGACACGTCGAGGAATTTCTCAATCAGCACTCTGTCGTCTTTAAAAAACGCGATTGCTTCTCTGCGAGCACCCTCCAAGTTGTCAATAAATTCTTCACTTGATCTGACAACACGCATTCCCTTTCCTCCTCCACCGAGGACAGCTTTGATAAGAACTGGGTAGCCCATCTCATCGGCTTTTGATTTCAGTGTCTCGTTGGTTTGATCCTCACCGTGGTATCCAGGAACACATGCAACATTAGCTGCTTCCATAATGTTTTTAGATTCAGACTTGGATCCCATCGAAGTGATAGCCGACGCTGGAGGTCCAATGAACTCAACTCCAACTTCTTCGCAAGACTTTGCAAATCCGGCATTCTCAGAAAGGAATCCGTATCCCGGGTGGATGGCTTGAGCTCCGCATTCCTTAGCAATCTTAACAATTTTATCTCCCAATAAATACGATGATGTTGCAGGAGGAGGCCCAAGTCTGTAAGCTTCATCCGCCATCTCAACGTGCTTTCCATTGGTCTCAGCATCACAGTGAACAGCAACAGTTCTAACTCCCATCGATCTGGCGGTTTCAATAACACGGCAGGCGATCTCACCTCTGTTAGCAATTAATATTTTATCGATTTTCTTCGACTTATGCCGCGCCTGCCGAGACAGTATGCGCCTCGAGTTGAACATCATTTTGTTCGATTGATTATCTGATGAAGTGATAAAAAGATAAAATAGATAAAATTAAAAAATGAAATCTCGATCCTCACGAAGGTTGTTTCGACGAGAAGACTCCACAACGACAGCAACGTCATGCAAGCTGGAGTCACGCAGCTACTTTATACCCGAGTACCCTTATTTGTGCTCTTAAGTTAATTTCGTTTTTTTTTCAATTCGTTCGAGGTCCCGCAACCACTTAGAGAATTCATTTATCATCATCTCTGCTGATCTCGCACCAGCTGTTTCCGTGTCTTCTGCTGCTTTGCTCGCTTCTTCGAGTGCCTTCCTTGCGGCTTCAGATTGCTGAAATAATTGAGAAAGTTGATTGACGTCCATCTTTGTGTTAGTACCTGTTCGAGAAGTAGAATATTTATGATTTTGAGGGAAATGAATAAATAAAATATTACAAAACTGTTAGAGAGATGAGAGTGACTGTGTAAGTGAGACATGTCATGTATACTTTTCCCTTCACTTTTCACCAGAAAGTGACTCGCATACAGACTTGGGAGCTCCATGACAACGACAATACCCGCGGTGAAGACGACCTTTTTCAATAAGAATTTTTAAGATATCTGTAAAGTCTTTTTGTAGGATTGTAACTCTGATAGTTCGCTGGATTTTACGAATTGCATGAGAACGTTTTTGGAATCTGACCAACTCGTCAAAATACTTCCTCATGAATATCAATTTCTTGTTCCTTTCCAATTTTCGTAAATCTCTAGAAATGTACGAGTTTTCATCGCGTCTGGCGGCTTCTTTTCGAATTCGTCTCGTTGTCTTTGTAGTTTGACGAATTTGAATTCTTTCAGTTGAGTACTTCAACAACTTAGCGAATGATGTTCTTCTCAATACTTTAGAGGCTGCTTTGTTCATACGCCATAAGATCTTTCCAGCGACTATCTCTTTCTTCAACTGAAGAAGTACTAAAGAGTAGTTCTTATCGAAAAGAGTTGGATCTTCAAATGGATGACCTCTGTAATTCGATTCTTTCACGAGAGAAGAGAAGAAATCCGAAATTACCACATCTCGTTGTCGTGTCTCTTGTCTTATTCTAATAAAGTGTCTCCAGTTCCAGTATGAATTGAATCGAATTTTAAACAAAATTTTAATCATTTTCTTCACTGCGATAGTTCGTAAACTTCTGAGTTCAACTTGTCTGGATGTCCAGGTCTCTAATTTTTGTAAATATTTCATCAGAAGAACCTTCTTCATGTCGAGTGCCGTGTTCCTCATTGCGACTACCAGTTTTAATTTTCGATAACATCTCTGAAGGACTATGCGAGATGTCCGAGCTCTTAGTATTGAAAATTGTTTATTAAGAAGTCTTCTACACGTCACCCTCTCCAGAACTGATCTGACTATTTGATTAAAATAACTTTCCAACAGAGAGAGTTCGGCATTTCTACGAATTCGTACTAGTGCGACTAGCGGAGGATTGCTTTGAGTGTTTCTTTGTATTCGCCTGTCCCACGCAAAGTGATAAAAGTTTTTAATCATTTGATCTGTTTCTTTAGCTTTCAATGGATACTGTTCACTGTTGCATTGTTTTAGGCATTTATTACGCCACTTAGTTTTGTATTTTTGTTTTGTTCCCTTAACCGACTGCAGTGCAGACCCCTGGTAAGAAGTCGACGGAGGCAGTGTTATTGCATATCTGTCAGCTGCTGCTTTCTTTTTTGTATTTTTTGAAAGTGGTCTCTGGTTTCGTAGAAGTTTCAAAAGCCATAGACGGCGGGTCTTGTCGTCTTCCCACCAAGTGGTTTCCCGAAGAGTTTCTTTTGTGAATGGTTTTTGTTTTTTCTTTTTTCGCTGTTGTTTCACAGAACCACCAGAAGAATAGTAATTCGAGATATTGATTTCGGACATCCGATCAAAGTCTCTCTGGTCTGAAGTAATAAAGTTCGTTAATTTATTGACATCCGACACTTCTCTGTTGACAAGCAACTGTTCGACAGTTACTTGTTCCTCATCTTCATTGATGTGAATACCGAGTTGCCTTTCTAATATAATTGCTAAGTTTAAAACTGTTGATCTTCTTCTTTCTGCTATCACTTCGTACATTAATTCCGATGCAGATTTAGTCTTCTGTGCGGTTCTTATAAACTGCGATAAGAACTCTTCGTCACTAACGTCTTCTACCCGATTGCTGTTCAGAGATGTGGAGTTTGAGTCTCTTAAACTGCTCTGGTAAGTATTATTTTGTTTATTCTTTTTATTGGTTTGATAAGAAATCCATTTCATGAAATACCTCCTCCGAAGTCGTTTGTCACAAACAGATTTTCGATATCGAGTTGCTGACCTTTGAGCTTCCCTCGCTCTGTCGATTGCTGCGACAACTTCACTGCAAAGAGATTCATTATTACGTTCTGCAACATATCTTTCGAAAACTGAATAGACTCCACTTGATTGAACTTCTTTAGTACTCTTAAGAACTCTTTTATTGGTATTTCTGTTTGGTGGTCGTTGTCTTGAGACTGATGGAGGATGAGGAGTTCTTACTGCAGGACTCTTAAAAGACTTTACAAAAGGTGACTTGCAACGATCAGTCATATCATTTCTCATTACTGGAATCCGAGAAAATAGACTTCCAGTTCCCGCCCGTGGAGGAATCCAATCAGCTTTTTCTACACTACTGAGATTGTTGTCGTCTCTCATTTTAAAGTTCCTTCCGCTGGGATGCGCTGAATGCGGTCTCTTGTAATGTTTATTATTATTAGTAACGTAGTAATTATAATTTATGTAATTAACTGAGGGTACCGAACTCGTACTATTTCCGCTGTTTACTGAATAAGGTCGAACAGGTTGTGGTGGTGGAGACTCAGCATCCCCGGCAGCTGTTCTGCTGTTCATCAAATGAATAACATTATGGGCTGAGGTGCTCAAACATACTTCCGTTCCTTGTGAATGATTCATTGTTTGTGTCAATGAGGTGTCATGTTATATTTATTTATTTTTCGTTGTACTACAGAACTCTTAATAAAGAAATATCTAATTTATAATAAAAAAGGAACACATTAGAACAATTAAATTGAAAAATAATAAAAAAAAGATTTTTTTTCCCTTCTTTTTTTTTGTTCTCTCTTTTTTCTCAAAGCGTATCTTTCACGAGTGTTCACCCGAAAGTGGAATTGAAGTACATGATCTGTAAAGAAACAATGACAACAATAATGGGAGTATTTACCTAAATAGTAAAGGTGTAAAAAAAGGTGAGGAGGGATGATATTCTTAGTTTGTTAGTTTGCAAGTCCAGAATTGATAACTTCGTAACCCGCACCGTAGAGGACACAATCACGGAGATTGTGTTTTATAACTTCGACTGGAGGATAAATTCCCATCCGCCCTGCCTGGAGACCAACAAATTGAAAACAAAAATAAATAATTGAGATGGGAGCACAGACAGATTGCAACATGAATGACGGCTTTCTTTTCCGCTGAGTGATGTTAGGATTGACCAAGTTGAGTGCTGACAAAAATGTCGTCACTTCAATTCCTTTATAAATTAAACAAATAGTTGAAAAATCAGAAATGCAATAATAAAAAAAAAAAATAATAAAAAAAAATACTAAAAAATAAAAATAAAAACAGAAAATATTCACAGAGATTAATATCGCAAACCCTCCCTGACATTTTTAAACTACACCAAAAAATGTTATTTTTTTTTTTATTTCATGGAAAAAAAATAAAAAAAATAAAAAAAAGGGAGGAAAAACACAAGCAGCAGAGGTAATAGTTATTATGTGAGGTAATGTACTAGTGGTACTTTACTAGACAAGCTACTCAACATGCAACAAACAGAGAGCTACAATGAGCACTCTCTGATAAAAATTATTACAAACAAAAGACTTGGATTGCTCCTTTTTTCTTTTCCAAATGAAAGCTACATGTTTCCCCATCACAATTCAAACAAAGCCTCATCGCATACAGTAATACTAGCACACAGGTAACATGACATAAAATAATTGCTAATAAATAACGGCTCTTGATCTGAATACCTTCTTCTCCGACTTCGTCGTTGCAACAAAAAAAAAGAAAATAAAAACATTATTAGTGATGTTGAATAACTAAATAAAAAGATCTCTACCTTAATTGATTTGATTCTTGATTAGCACTCCCACTCTTACTGTCAGGTGTGATAGGGTGAGACCTCATTGAAGATCGAAGAGATTGTTTTGGTGAAGATATCTGTGAAACATCATCTGTTACTAACATAACGTTAAGGGGAGGCTTCTTAACTCTGATACTCCTCCCCATTATTGAGGACTGCGTACTTCTCAGGGAACGAGTACTTCGAGATGTTCTACTGCTGTTGTAAGTGCTAGTTGAATGAGCGAAGGAAAGGCGGTGAGAGCTATTAGGACCAGCAAGATCGTCGTACTCCTTTTGCTTGTTGTTCAGCCAATTTGAAACTCCAGTTACAGATTCCCTTGCATAGCGGCTCCCTCTCGGAGACTTTAGAGCCGCTGAAGAGCAAGCACTCTCTCTCCTCTTAAGGAGTCGCTCCACTTTGCATCCCATACTTTTTCTTGCGTCACTGCAGTGATGTTGTTCATTTTTCATTATTTCTTGAATACGACTTCTAGCAGCTGATTTGATATCATTTACTGCGCTGGGGAACGCAGTTTCGACCTCTGCAAAGTCGTTCTTTTCCAGAGCCAGCAAGTTGCAAAATGTCAGCGACTTTACAGTTGCCGTTCTCCGAACCCGATGGAGCACTGCGATTTCTCCAAAGAAGTTTCCAGCGCGTAAGACGCACTTGACGCCTTGTGTTGATTCTTCGAGAACACCACACTCTCCGATTACTATAAAATACATGTAATTACCTGGCTCACCTTTTACTGTGAGTAGCTCTCCGGGAGTCCTGATTTCGTTTTTCAATTTCAGAGACAGAGCGAATACAAACTCATCATTCCCGAGTACCGTTGAGAAGATTGGAACCTATTTTTGTTTGATTATTTAAAAATCTCTGCCAACTAATAACAAAGTCTAATGTAAACAAACATACTCTACTGATTACAGCCTTACAGACTTCTATTTGAACAAGTGCATCAAGCTCAGGATGGAGATCGTGAACTAATTTACTATCGTTGTACGAACCAGTCTCAAAAACGTGTTTATAATATTGAAGGCAATCCGTTCGATACCACGATGGAAGTTTTTTATATTCAAGAAAAGCCTTAACATCATTTATCTTTTCCTTAAAAACCATCTTCGCATCGGGTACTTGCAATGCATTACCAATCGTAGACAGTAACGTTGCGTATGTAATAACACCAAGGATGGTAGACACACCAGCGTACAACACTTGTAGGTCTGCTGGTGGAACAGGTTGACCACGTGTAAGGCCAGACATTGTCTTTATAGCATAATCATAAGCCTGTAAATACTGTGATATTGCCGGAAGTGTTGAAAAGTTCGCAACGGTTAAGGCCATTTGTACATCTTGATCAGACACTTGTGTAGCAGTTAATTTAAAAAAACAAGCCATGCCATGTGCGAATAAACAAAGTGAATACATCGCATGAAATATTCTCGAGTACCTCGGAGAGATGCCCGTACCAATCACAGTTATAAACTTACTTAAATAAGTTACTAAAAAGAACTTATTAATTCCATAAATAGGATCCCGTAACACACTTCCCTTCACAATGATACCGATTATGTCCAACGGGAATGCCGTCGTTATATCGATAACAAGTTGTTTTCTTGATGGTCTTTCAAATGTAATTTTCCGACACACCCAGGCAAAGAAATAAATATCTCCAATTAAATACATTATCATCTTCCAAAGTTGTGGATCTACACTAAAAGAAAAGTCATAAGTACTCGAACAGAACACAACTGTTGCATAAACACAAGTGATGGGAAGAATCTTCTCAAAAGATGCCATCCGCTGTTGAGTTTCTTCAAGACTCGCTTGATCTTCAGTTTTATAAGTAATATTATTCTTATGAGCAACAGCACGTCTTACAGTTTGTATTTCCTTTGAGATTTGACCATGCTCATTTAGTACACTGTGATCACAATAAAACAGACTTATGAAATCAGTTTCTTCCATCGTTTGACAATTAAACTCTTCTTTCAGTTCTCCTATTTCACCGGATTCGTGAGGGAGTTGTAATGATTGAAGAACTATTGTTAATGTGTTGTCATCAATACCGGTCATGTTTGGAGCTACTTCTTGCCAAACTTTTGAAGCCTTCACATTCATATCACATTCACTGAATACTAAGGCGATTGCTGCGAGGTGGATGCGACTGAATTCGGTTGTTAGCATGTCGCTGTTTTTAAATTCTTGAAAAGCGGAGATGAAAAAATTCCAACTAACGGTGCCATCAGTTGAACTCTCAAGACAAATATCGAAGAACACATCCGAGTCTTCTTCTCGGATGTCGACTCCAACGGTGTCTAAATACTCCGAAATTTCTTCACAATAAAGACCTTCAGCTCCCGTAGCTTCACAAACTTTCTCCCAAATGGCTCTCATTTCTCGTTCGTCAGCTAGAAGACTGTCTTGTGTCTCAAAAGCCCAATATTCATCGAACTGGTTTTCACTTGGATGACATGATCCACTAAAACTACCACCATTACCACCACCAACACTAGCAATGTAATCTGTTATATCTAAGTGTTGTTTTGATGGACAGATGAGGGCATTGTTTTGATTTACTGGTGGTACTACCGGAGGAAGCTCAACAGGAATTTCAATTTCACCAGCGCTGTCATCGCACATTAATTGTTGAAATGAATTACGATGACCACATGATGACATTGATTCTCTTCTATCAAACGGATCGATACTTAGCCTTAAATAACTCGGCGGGTTATTGTCTGTTGTTGGCTTACTCAAATTGTTTTGTTTTTCAGTATCAATGATTGTAACTACTTCTTTTTTTTGATTAGAAATACTTCCTCGAGAAGGGAGGTTAGTTGTGTCACTAATCACTTGTGGAGGTGACACTTCAAGAGCGGGAAGCTCAAGTTCATCAAAAGTGTCGCTGCTGCAATTTGGTTTTAAATAAGTTTCCGCGACGCTATTGATCTTTCGACTTCCATTACTCTTATTACTCAAACATGACAACTCTCTCATGGGGCGACTGTTAACCCCAAAGGAACTCAAACTTGAAAGTGATGACTTTTCTTGTATTTGTCCTTTATCATTCTCTGGAGCTGTTACAGATAATATGTCAGCCTGCTTACGGATTACATACGGCACTTCATAAGACTTATTAAAAAGACTCATATTTAACTTATGCATCCACAGTAATAATAAACTCAACAGAATGCAAACTGTGAACATCACTGCAGTTACTAATAGTTCGTTGCGGCTAGCGATCGGTTCGGAAAAGTCATCGGCGGAGAGAGTCGACGACCATTCCAACGATATAATGGAAACCGTAATAACAATACAACAAGTTAGTGTTATTCGGGAGATATACGTCATTAGGTTTCGATTTTCGCTATACTCTGAGAGACAAAAGATAACTGGAACAGATAGCATTCCATATAAAAGATGACTACATCCGAGAACAGAAACACTTGTATTCAAGAGTCTCATAGCAGCAGTAATTGGGATTACTATAATTGAGAATGTCGCACCCACAGCTGGTAAAAGTTCACATCGAATCCTCACAGATATCGCAACAAGTAGTAGTACACTAGCTTCAATAATTAATAATACTCGATAAATAACACTCCTACCTCCTGATCCTGGTCCGCACAACACACCAGATAAAATCAGGTTAACTAACACGGCATTTATTGAGAGGCTCCAATTTATTCGCTGACATCCTTTGGAGTTTGCAGGAATTACTAAGCAGTCTAACGGACCCCACAAAGAGTCCTTTTCCCAGTTTTTGCTTGGCATTCATTCTGATTGATGAAAGAAATGATATTTATATATAAAAAACACAAAACACTAAATTCTTGAAAGTACACACCACTGTAATTCAATCTCATTATGTTTCTCTCCTGAAAAAGAAGAAGGGACGTCATACGTATTTTGCTTGTAAACAATGCAATGCGGTTTGTTTGTTTATTTTTATTCTCATTTTTTATTGTTGTCTTCTTCGTAACCGAAATAACTATTTTGAAGAACGTTATAAAAATAATTCAGATTAGCTTTATATTTCGTTGAAACGCAGGCAGAATCCTGGAGCACATGACCGTAAGATATATCGGCTTTGAAAATATTTTCTTCTCCAACTACGTCGGTACAAAAAAAAAAAAAAAAAAACAACAAAATAATAATAGAATTAAAGAAACAGAAATACTTCAGCAGCAATAACGAAAAAAAACTTTTTTTTTTTTTTTCCAAAACAGATAACCTCAAACCCAGAAGGGTGGGAAAGGAAGGAGAAACTTTATTTATTTATGGGCAATGGCCCAAAATACCCCACTTTTTTTGCAAATGGCCCAAAATACCCCAAAGTGGCCCAAAATACCCCGAAGTGGCCCAAAATACCCCAAAGTGGCCCAAAATACCCCGAAGTGGCCCAAAATACCCCAAAGTGGCCCAAAATACCCCGAAGTGGCCCAAAATACCCCAAAGTGGCCCAAAATACCCCAAAGTGGCCCAAAATACCCCGAAGTGGCCCAAAATACCCCGAAGTGGTCCAAAATATACCGAACCCGGCTTTGGGAACTTGTAAATCAGGATAATGTGTGTACAGAAACTGGAATTGATGATTTTTTTTCGCTGTTCACTACAAGTTGTAACTTTTTCCACTGCCATTTTTTTTTTTTTTTTTTCCTTTTTTTCCCTTTTTTTTTTTTTTTTTTTTTTTTTTTTCTTGAAACTTTTTTTTTGGAACCTGCCTGGCCAGTATTTCTGTGTCACTTGGACAAAAGCTTTTTGCCGTCCCATTTTACTTTCTATTCAGCACACTCATCTGTGGATTTATGGTAATGGATTGATTGAAAGCTAATAACACAAACGGTCAAGGATGTGATGACTTGGGAAATGATAAAGTAATCTTCTTTCTGGAACTTCTGCTCAGTACATGCAAATGCATCTTGACACGCGGGAACCCTTCGGGCAGTACTGCGCTCTTGATAATTCAAAGTAGCCTTAAAAAAGCTCTCATGCTTGCATGAGTTAGATACCCTGATAACCCGGTCAGAAACAGGAGTGTCGCTTGCGACCAGGCTGTCTGTAACTCGCAGGTGTCTTGACTTTGAAATTCGGTTGGAATGACGTGTAAGAGGACAGCAGTTCTCTGTAAGGTGACCCAGCCCTGCACACATACCGTTCTTTGCATGCACTCAGTAAAACTTCCAGAGGCTGAGAATACTATCAAGACCTGACGAACAACCCAACCTATCCGTGAGTATTTGTCTTTGCTAATCTCGTCAAGTGAACATCATACAAACGTTATCTCAACATCCGTGTGCGCTTAAGGTGTACGGGTGTCATCTTCCTCATCTCGATTTAGCCCTGCACCACCTGCAGATTCTCGAAGGAAACTGGTTGCCTACGATGCTTCGTTCAGTAAAGTGTTCAGGTTCCTAATCACAAATGTTTTCATTCTCTCTAGGCTTTTACTCTTTTACTACGAACTTTTATTCTCAATCTCTAAGATGCCCGAAACATAGTTGAAACTCAACCTGCTGCCACTGAAACTCAGCCAAAAAAATAGTATAAGCAAGATCCACTGCTAAAGCAAAGTAGCTTAAAGAGATTAAGAAAATCTCTAAGTGTGTAGCTGGCTATGTGTCTGCACATATGAAAAAAGTTGGAGGAATTGCTAGTTTGTTGGGTTATATTCGTAGCAGCTTCACGGTGACGGCGGCCTTACTGAGAATTATCCCTGGTTGTTATGTGTTGAAAGCTACAGGTTATGGCGTCAAAATAACACTCGCGTGGGTGGTTGCTCTCTTCGGAAAGCATAACTTCAGACCCGTCAATTCGCGGCGCTTATATCTGCACACATTAATTAGTTGAACGAGTTCAAGTCACTTCCTGCATAGCAGATCCGTGTCCTCTGTACTAACGCTATACTAAGTGTGACTGTGGCTGATACACGTAATGGTTGGGTTCTTTAAGTACTCAGGACTGGTTGCTTGCTAATGTGAATGCTGACGTTCGAATTGCCCAAACTTTCGAGTAAATTTAGGTGACCTGTCTGGTGCTTGTGATGCTCTAAACCCTGATGGTTGTATGAGTAATACCTGGTGACTGTGACCCATCCTCATACCCAGCTATGTGGTTGGGACCCCAGGGTGCACAGCCAGACCGGGTTTCTGGGCCACTTCGGGGTATTTTGGGCCACTTTGGGGTATTTTGGGCCACTTTGGGGTATTTTGGGCCACTTTGGGGTATTTTGGGCCACTTTGGGGGTATTTTGGGCCACTTCGGGGTATTTTGGGCCACTTT
>OZ025783.1:662985-1160794 GCA_964019425.1 Flectonema sp. DT1601
ATTTGTTTGTTGGGAGATCATTTTCCGATTGGTGATACAACCGGAAAGGCAGCAGTTGAGAAGATGCTCATAGAACAACTACAACTTCTATTTAGAGCACTCCACGACCCAGTCAGTATTGTTAGAGCCAATGCTGTCGTATCAATTTGTAAAGTCCTGAAAACTCACTGGAATGAACTTCCAAAATCAACAGCTCTCCCTTGTCTCGATGCTATCTTCTCAAAGATGTCATTTGATAAAGCTGATCACGCAGTTCGTCTCTCTGCTTTGAAATCAATCAGATCAGAATTGCTAACCGCACCGTTGATGCAAGAAATCATCAAAAAACTAATCGGAACATTAAAGCACCTAGACGATCCTAATGCACGTGTGAGACAAGCATACACACAGATCTTGTTGGATTTATCAGAAAATCCGACCTTCCCAGTGTCTGAAGTCATTAATGATGAGGCGCTTATCCGAAGGTTGTCTGTGGAGAAGAAGAAATTTGTGATGGAAAATCTAATTAAACTTGTAAAGAACAATTTATGGACGTTTATTGATCCAAGCAATCCAACGACAGAAGAGCTGAAAACGGCTGTTAAAAAATTACTTGTGGTCGCCACAAAATATGCCTCCGCAGCTGTTAACATATACAGACACTTGGCAAGGCAACCCAAGTTTAAACCACAGTTGTTTATTACACTTGTTCGTGGAGTGTTACAGTGGGTAAGTGGTGCTACAACAGTAAAAGACATAAAACAAATAGAACACATCCTCGCTGTGGTTAGCGCTATCACTCTTGAAATTAGAACTAAAATTATTGGGAAAGTACGTCACATGAAGACTCTGGCATCTCATATTGAGACCTCGGCATTGAATGTGATTGAGAACCAGTACAACAGTAGTATTGTAAAACAATTACTAACTCAAATTAGAGCTGTTGTGTCTATTTGTATTGGTGACTCACCCAATGCGGAAGGTGAAAGGAAATCACTGATGAATCTGCTGAAGGATACGCCTACAGACAGACTTTTAATTTCTAAATGCATATCCGCAGGGCTGACATCCGAAATGCTGGCGTACTGCAATGAGAATATTGCAAAAGGCAGTGACAGTGTTTTTCTAGCTACAGAAATGCTTCACAACGAGCAAGCATCACAAACTATTCTGTCAGATGCACGATGGTCTACCCTCTGTGATAGCGTTGCTGAGAATGTTAAGCTACTAGTTGGAAGAATGAGAGCTGACGTAGCTTCATTCACAGACAGCGATATTAAAAATACCGGAGCTCAGATTGAATTACTCGGTAGACTCTCTCTACACGGAGCATGTAAAAGAGAAGAAGAATCCAACAAAGCTACGAAAGCTTTGAAGAGACAGAAAAAGACTGCAGACGTATCTACTGTTGATACCGCCCAACCAAAAACTGACGAAGACTTAAAGGCGATAACAAAACTAATGACTGATACTCTCCTCCCGACAGCCAATAAGATAAAATCTAAATCAGCTCTACTAGCTGTCACTATAGCAGAACAAGTATTAGTATTCATTACTCAAGGTATTAACTGTGGTCTGCTTGTCAAGAGATTAGCTGTGACAGCAGAGTCAGCTTTGATAAATGGTCCTGTAATTGTAAACACCTTGTTATCAATTGATTCTCATCTAATGCCTTGTGTATTAGTACTCGTTAGTAGAAGTCTAGAAATGCATATCAGTCACTTGATGTTTAACAATTGGATGGATATGATTATGTCTCTCTTCAGAACAATCATATCTCAGATTGATGAGTTGAGTGTCGTTCCAAAAGATACGCCGTTTGCAGATGCGGAAGACTTACGAACTCGTGTTTGGGGACACTTTGCTGATCATGGATTACACATTAAACATATCGACAGTTTCGCATCCGCAATTGTCCGGTGCAACCCTCCGGAAGTTGTGCGCGACATTACTGAAACCCTTTGGTGCCATACCCTCACAGTCGGAGGGTACTCTGTTGCACCTTATCTTGTCGCAGAATTCTGTAAGCACAAACCATTCAACAACGTGTTCCTTGACCTCCTCACTAACTCCCTCTCAAGGAAGTCTGCTGCTGGTAATGTAATTGATTCTCTGGAAACCTCATCCATCTCAATGATATTCAGTTCATTGTTAGCCTGTAAGAATAGACTCTTAACAGCTCGTATTGCTTCCTACTACTCTGAGCAATTGTTACCTTTCTTTAAGAAACACAATCAAATTAGTGGACTCTCACAACGCGATACAGATTTAGGAACTGAGCTCGAAACTGACTTGTTCCCAGATTATGAACAATCAAAGTGTAGAATGGTACAACTCGGTGATGACTTAGCAACGCTTGATTGGACAGTCCCGATACCAGTCGCATCGCAGAGAATGACGTCGGCGAAATCTCAAGACAAGAAACAGGAAAAGATTACAAACAGAATTGAAGCGAAGAGAAAGTTTGGAGAGGAGTTTGCCGTCAAACTTGATCAACATGACAGCTCAATGGATATTGATGCCGTGATCGGAGCTGTAGCAGCAAAAGACACTTCGAAAATAACGGCAGGCGCTGACTCTGTAAAACAACAGGACGAGAACGAGGACCAGTTCAGTGATGAAGATCAACCACCATCCCTGGCTGGTGCTACCCCTTGCGCCTCTGCAAAGAAGCGCTCACAGAAACCTGAACCTAAAAAGAAACCGAAAAAATCTGAGCCAACGAAGCGTACTAAGAAGTCACCAACTAAAAAGACTGTCAAGGAAGTAACCAAACAAAATACAAAGAAAGACGATCCTGCACCGAAGTCAAAGAGCAGAAAGACGAAAGTAGCGAAAGTAGCAAAAGACGACCCTACCCAAACAAAGCTAGAGAAGAAACCAAAGGCAACTCAGGAGGAAGTTACTGCCACCGAAAAGAAAGCAACAAAGACGAGAAAGAATGTACACAAGGAGGAAAACAACGAGTCGAAGCCAAGCAAACGTTCCGAAAGAAGAGTTAAGCCAGCAGTAGAGTGTGAAGAACTTATTGAGAACCCTCCACCGAAATTAAATTTAAAACAATTGATATCAGAGGAATCAGATGACGATTTCGATCTTCCTGTCGTATCTCGAAAAGCATCACAGACTCCGGGTGCCAAAACTCCAACTAGCGCTCAACAGAAGTCAGTAATATCGCAATCGGTGAGGTCTAAAAATGAATTATTTCTAGAGAGTGAGCTCGGCTTCTCGGAAACTCCCAAGGCGTCCGATCCATCAGATGCGATAAGTCAGATAAAAGCAGCCTCTGCATCAGCAAAGTCAAAGAATAACCTTCTCATCAGCACCCTCTTCGACGACGACGACGAGGACGATGACGAAGACGAATCTCAAGCTGGAGATAATGAAATGATGGAACTTCTGAGATCCTTAGCCTCTCGAGTTAAGCGCAAGCAGGAGGCATAAATGTCGACCTTTGTTCTGTACGGATGTCAGTTTCTTGTGAGTTTGTTTTTTTCTTCCTCGCGTCTGCTGCTAAAAGAAGAAAAACGAAAAAAAAAGAAATCCTTTTCATCACAAAGGTCTACTCGTAGCATTTTAATTGGTAGAGTTCTCGCACTACAGACCAGTGGTTGTTCGGCCACACTTGTTTTCTAAGTTTTTTTTTTTGTAGATTTTATGACTCCTATTTTTGGTTTTTTTGTTTAATGTGATTAGATTTTTTTTCCACATTTGAATTATTTCGTCGTTTCTTTTTTTACAATACGGCTCATACTGCATATTATATCTATTGTGGTGAAAATGTTTTCACGATTTTTTTTTTTTTATTCCCCTTTAATCTTTTTTTAGATCTTATTAGATATTTACCTTCCTGTCTTTCTATCGTCACTAGAGAAGATAAAGAACAGAAAAAAAAAAAAATATAGAAGTAAAAAATAAAAACAAAAAATTCCCCACCCACAACAGTCACACTTCGTAGATACTCTTTATTCCTATGAATAAATCGTGTGATATAGACTAAGATAACGATAATAATTTCTTTTTATAAAGCATTCTCATTTTATGACGGTGGTGGTGGGGGGGGGGGAGCGATACTTCGATGGGTAAGTAAGAAATAAAATTATATTACTGCTGCTTCACATTTACGTTAATAATCACAAACAGGCATATCAATAAGATGCAATTGCTAAAAAGTGTCATCACGAAGAGTGCTTCGGAGACGCTGCCACAGTTTTTAGCGAGAGTGCCCCCTTCGTCTACAACCAGTGATGCTGGTTCTTGGATAGGAGTAAGCAAAAGTAGTATGTGGGAAGAGGAAGAGTACCATTGTGGAGAATCTGTGAAGCAATCATTTTCAATGTTTTGCAGCGCAGTACGAATGGCGGAAGACAATGAGAGACAAGAAAAGAAGATCACAATGCAGACATTATCGAAATCGGTATTTGAGAAACAGGGTGCTGTTGGAGGTAAATGGTTATTTAATATCGACAGAGAAGAAGTTGACGACACTTGGGAAAATATTTGCCGAAGTTTATTTGATGATATTTTCGAAGACCGAGCACAAGTAACAACCGCAGACCCTCTAAGTTTCCAACACTGTATCGCATTATCAACAACTGACTACACAGATACTCGTCTACAAGAGCGATTCGTTAAGGGAATACGTTCAGCAGGCGTAAGTGGAATGCTTCGCCTTAAACCATTAGCGGCATCTTCACTAGAGTTATATCCGGGTACCTACCCTTGGAGTGAACGATCAACTTCATTATTTTATGTTCTTGACGAACAGACTTCTATACTAACACTTCCGGAATACTCAAAACGGAAGATCATTCGCAATGACTTTTCACAAGTTTCCGGGTTGTTGTAACTTTCAGACGATATCTATCAAGCGATTCCCTAAAAGTAGTGAATTGATTGTCATTGATACCTGACTGTGATATTATTAATATCGACTACTTACTTGATAACAATAAAAGGACAACAAGATTCATGTCCTTATCTAGGGACACGGCATTAAGGATAACTCTAGAAGAAAAAAGAATAGAATTATAAAAACCCATGTAGGATGAGTTGGAAACCAAATCCGATACCTGATAGTTTTAATTTTGCTGACGCACAGCGTTCGAGCAATTCCTAACTTGTTCTTTTTCAGATTACGTCAACTTAATGTCAGTGATGAAGTTCCTTAATTGCTGTTAGTCTGATGTACGTATCTTGTGTTTTAATAATATCAATTCTACCTCAGCCTAAAACAGGGTGGGCAGCAACAATGAGAGCGGCTATTGGATTTATATTACTAGTCTCATGCATGGATGCTGTCGCCCAACTCCAACTCACGGTTAGATGTCGGTCCAAGGCAACATCCGAGGCCTGTGAAGAAACGGGCTGTTCTTCTACATGTGAAACTCGAATAGGAGACAATGTAGCTCTCGGGATGGATGTCGATACTGCAATGACAGTAGTTGGTCGTCAGTTTCCGAGGGCCTGCGGACCTTGTGTGATTCACGATTTGTGTGAAACTAAGATGGATTTGCACGCATGTCCGACTGCTATGAATTGTGGAACATGTGGATCCAAAATACTACATGAACTAAGTAATGGTAATTCTGATGCTCTTGCAAAAGTAGCAGGTAACGAAGCAGTGTGCAGTGCGTGTGGTACTCCAAGGGGTGTAACTAACGTGTGTTATGCTGTGTGGAACACTCAAGTATGTGTAGGTGATTCATGTAAGACATGTGGAGATAGGATAACTGAGGAATATACGAATGGCAGGAAAATTGCTACCTCAATGAATATCATCGGGTCCCAGTTCTCATTGTGTTCTGACTGCTCTTCTCTACCGCGGGGGGTTCCGTCTTCATGTGCACCTTATTGGACGATGAATGCAAATGGGCTTGAGTGCGGGATGAGAATTAATCGGAAGATCACCAACAGCGTGACGGGAGACGTTGCTGCTACAATGGTAGCGGAACAATTTCCAATGGAATGTCTTGGATGTGCCACACCTACTGGAGTCACCGCGAAGTGTCTCTCTGTTTGGAGTACAAAACTGGACTCCACTTGCACAAGTGGCTGTGCTACTTGTGGATCTGCTATCACTGCTGCCGTCAACAGTGGCAGCACAACCGCGGCGTCAATGATTAGTGTCGCTGCTACAAACAGCGTTTGTGGACAGTGTGCTCCTCCAACTGGAGTGTCAGAATTGTGTTATTCTGTTTTTAACAACATAGTTTGTGAATATGGAATTTGTAATAAATGTAGTGATCTCCTGGATAATTTTGTATCTGATAATCTTTTAATAGCGGAGGCTATGGTTAGAGTGGCAACAAATGCCCCAGCTGAGTGCGGGTACTGTGGAGTGAGTAGCGGATGTTTAGCGATTTGGAACAATCCGTCATGTGGATCCGGTTGTACTGGAAGTGTTCAAACATGTGGACAGGTGGTTCAGAATTCACTATCTCAAAGATTACATTCTAACGTTCCAGAAGCACTAACGGCTGCAGCACGTCAGTACTCACCATGTTCTGCTTGCGCCTTTCCAGTTACTCCAGCACCAGTTGCTGGTACCCCCAAACCATCGTCGTTCCTTGATACATTTCAACTTCTTTGGGAAGACAAATTCGAAGCCACCGGTCTAAACCCACAACGTTGGGCTTATGATAATGGAAACGGAGAAGATGGTGAGATTCAAACCTACGCACAGTCAGCAGTTACTGTGTCAGGTCGCAACCTTCTGATTACTGCTACAGGTGGTATAACAACAACAAATACGAGTGGTCGGATTACTACAAGAGGACTTAGTGAGATAACATATGGCTATGTAGAAGTTCGTATGAAGCCACCTGCGGCAGCTGTTGGAGCATCACCAAGAGTGTGGTTTGCTTCAACTGATACCAACTCAATGGGTGTAATTGATATCTTTCGTAATAGCGGCAAGCGTCCTCAGACGGTTCACAATTTTGTGCAGACACAAGCAAACAACGGAAAAAATGCCATTGAGTTTTGCACGCTGAGCACTGGATCGCTTTTTAATCCTCGTTGCTTTAACGATGTATCTCCGGCGAAGCTTCAAGACGAATTTCACACTTACGCCATGGAGTGGTCTCCCTTTGCAATAGAATTTTATATCGACGATGTACATGTCGGGGTTTATGACCGTCCTACAGCACCAACACCCCGAAACTGGCCTTTCACAGGTAAGTTTTACTTAAACATCGCTCTAGCTCTTGGAGGAGAATTCGCTGATAATTTTGCAAACCCTGCTGCACTGCCTTACACTATGAATGTTGACTATGTTAAAGTGTATCAAAAAACTGCCTTAGTGGGAGTAGAGGGTCCCTGCCTTTTAGTTGCTAATAAGTTTGCCTGTGAAGTAAACACTTGTAAAACCTGCTTGGAATGGGTTACACTTGAAATTGAAAACGATGGATTGAAACCAGAAGAGGCGATGGCAGTTGTCGCTAAAAAGTTTACTGCGGTGTGTGGCTTGTGTGGTGTTAGTAATTTATGTCACACGGAAACTTTTGAAAAAATTGCCTGCAGTGGAACCACCTGTAGCACTCAAAAATGTGGAGAGCTAATAACTACAAAACTAAACAGTAATGACTCAAATAGTTTTTCTGCTGCTCAAATTATCGGAAAACAATATCCGACTTCGTGTGGTGAGTGTACTGTTCCATCGGGTGTCACAGCGGCTTGTTATGTTTTGTGGAATACACGAGCGTGTGATGCTAATAATCGCTGCTCCACATGCGGTGAGCGTGTTAGAATGATGTCCGCAAGAACAACGCTGAGTATACAATCAATAATGAATGTGATTGGTTTTGAATTCTCTCAGTGCGCAGCATGTAGCAGTGTAACTGCAGGTGTTCCTCGTCTCTGCCCACTCGCGTGGGCAGTTGACACGTGTCGGTTATCATCAACATCAACATGCAGTTCATTAAGGTGTTCTGCAGTAATTGGTAATTTAGTTAGTAATGGAGCGTCTATTACAGATGCAGCAATGCAAGCAGCAGCCACACACCCAACTAGCTGTCAGCAATGTAGTTCAATTGAAGGAATAACCTCAACTTGTTTAGCAGTATGGAATACTAATGCTTGTGGATTATTTGATATTTGTCAAACTTGTGGTTTCCGCATAGCTGCATTAGTAACATCAGGAAGTAGTCCCGCTGCAGCTATGACTGTAACTGGTAGTGACTTCACAGTGTGTTCTCCATGCAATTCACCAACAGGTATTACTGAACAGTGTTATTCAACATTTACAAGAATGGCCTGTGATGTTGGGATACTTGCTTCTGACAATGTTTGCATGACTTGCGGTGTTCGTATTATGAAGCTGCTTGCTACTAAGACAGCTGCAGAAGCGATGCTTCAAGTGTCTATGCAGTACCCTAAAGACTGCGGCTTGTGTGGAATTCCTAACTCTTGCTACGAGATTTGGAATACTCTCACTGCTGTGCAGCAACCGCTCCAACCTCCACCAGCAACTTGTGGAAAAGTAATTTCTGACAAGTTAAGTGAATCAATTCAAGCAGATGTAGCGATGTCAGATATATCGATATTATATTCTGCTTGTTCTGAATGTACTCCAGCAACTCCACCAACACCTGTCTCAACGACGATTTTAAAAACTCACAAACTGGTTTGGGAAGATACTTTCTCAACACAAACACTCAACCCAAGCTCATGGACAATCTCTACAGGTAGTGGAATTAATAATGAATTACAAACATACTCAGAGAGTAGTGTTTCTATTGTTAATAACAAACTTGTACTGACAGCATCAAAGAATGGAAACACCATCGAGAGTGGAAGAGTTACTACAAAAGGTAACATAGACTTTACTTTCGGATATTTGGAAATCAGTGCGAAAATGCCTCCGGCAGTAAAGGGGTCTGTGACTTCTTTGAAATTAGAGTCGTCAGTTGGTAGCTTTCCAAATGATGGTGAGATCAGTATTGGTGATATTCTTGGTTCAATCTCTGGTGTGATTACGTCAAAGATTGAGACGCAAGCATTAAATGGAAACTCAGCAACAAAAAAATGTCTTCTAACAAAGACATCAGATCCTGATCCAAACTGTAACGAAGAAATAAAAAAACCAAAAACTGATTTATATACCGGCTTTCACAAGTACGCAATTCAATGGACACCAGCAGGTATCACAACGTACTTTGATGAACATCAGGTGATGAGGATCCCAAAACCACCAGGTGCACCACGCAACGTATGGCCCTTTGGAAAAGATTTCAGCATAGCACTTAGCCTGGCTGTGGGAGGTACTGTTGGAGGTGCAAGTGGAGTTGATGAAACAAAGTTTCCATACACATTGGAAGTAGATTCTATAAAATTATATAGACAACCACCCCCACAAGGAGTTGTTGAGCCATGCATTTCAGCATTCTACAATTCACGTTGTAGAGGTAATGTTTGTACTACCTGCGGGGAACTAATCGAACGAGAGATCAAAGAAGAGAAAAGATCTGCAATCGACGCCATGTGGATAGTAGGAACAAGGAACCCTACCGTATGTGGAAAGTGTACAATAAATCCAAAATGCTATGAAATCAGAGCTACTGAAGCATGCAGCTCCGGCGTTTGCAAAACCTGCGAATCTCGTATCAATGTAGAGCTGCAATCATCAAATGGAAATGCGGCTAAAAAAGTTGGAGTTGCATTCCCAACAGAGTGCGGGTCGTGTACTATTCAACCACAATGCCATGCTATCTGGTTTCACAAAGTCTGTACTGATGAAGACGGATGCATCTCTTGTGGTGACAGAATTAACACCCTAGTACAAACCACTAGTTCAACCTTAACCGCAGCAATGAATACTATAGGATACAGATATCCTGACGTATGTGGTAGTTGTTCTGTAGTCACTCGGGGTGTTCCTACCACGTGTGCTCCATTTTGGGAATTCAATGCTTGTGACTCATCGGGTATTTGTAAGACTTGTGGTCAGAGAATTAACGAAGCAGCGATGCCATCAACAACAAAATCAGACATATCGATGGGTGTTGCGACTGATTTTCCGGTCTGCAGAGGCTGTAGCACTATTCCTGGAGTACCATCAAATTGTTTAGGTGTTTGGGATACAATAGCATGTGCTGGTTCTATTTGTGAAACTTGTGGTACAAGAATACAAAACATCGTAACAGCAAACAGTTACAGTACAGCTGAAGCAATGATTAGTATAGCATCATTATTTCCGACATCATGTGGTCCGTGTGGACCTCCAGCAGGTGTTACAGAGTGGTGTTATGAACATTGGAATGCCGCAACTTGTAATCCAACTACTAAAGTATGTAACACTTGTGGTAGTTTGATAACAAATGAAATCACTGTAGGAAAGGCTGCTGCAGAAGCAATGTTGTCAGTTGCGAATTCTCAACCAAAATCTTGTACTCTGTGTGGAGTCTCTGCTAATTGTTATAGAATTTGGAGATCTCCTTCGTGTATTACAAACTGTCCTGCTGTTAGTAGTACTTGTGGTGAGTTAATTATAAACTTAATTCAAGATGGTGTATTTACTTTAGTTAGAGAAGCAGCTACAGCTGTAGCACGTCAATATCCAAGTTGTAGTGCATGTGGTGATACAACTCCTGTACCCTCACCTACTAGTGGAATCCCAACTACTGTTGGAAGTGATTATCATTTAGTTTGGGTTGAAGATTTTAATCAACCCGCTATTGATACATCAGTCTGGCAATACTCTTTGGGAGCTGGTGGTACTAATGAAGTACAATCTTTTACCCAGGAAGCAGTCTCTGTCCGTGATGGTGTTTTAGTCATAACTGCTGAACAAACACAAGGCGGTATCACTTCTGGAAGAATCCACACAAAAGGAACCAAGGATTTTAAATACGGTTACTTAGAAATTAGCGCTAAACTCCCAGCAACTGCAAAGGGTGCAAGAGTAAGCCTATCTATGCTGCCTACAGAAGAAAAATATGGTGCGTGGCCTGACAGTGGATCAATTAATGTTGTTAGGCAGAATGGAGATGAGGCAGGTACTATCTATTCAGCTTTAAATTCGCAAGCGGAAAACAGAAATAACGAACGACTTAGTTGTGGTTTAACTCTGACCTCAGTCTTTAATCCAAAGTGCCACAGCACTGTACTAAATGATGTTACAACATTTAGAGTGTACTCAATGTTGTGGACTGAAACACTTGTTGAGATTTATATTGACGGCGTAACCATTGCATCGTTTCCGAGGGTAACGCAGACGACAGCCAGTTGGCCATTTATAGAAAACTTCTATCCAGATATCAGTTTGGTTGTTTTGGGTACTGACGCTGATACAACTGTCATGCCGTACTCTTTGGAGGTAAATTATATTAAATTCTATCAAATACCTGCAGCAACTACTCCTCCCACACCATCAACACGTGCACCAATCCCCCCTGGAGACACTGCAGTCCCCGTACCAATTGGACAGAGTGGTGTTGAAGTCGCTCTCGTTATCTCAAGTATTAGTAAACCACAGGCCTCCAGTGCTCTTCAGTCAATGGTAACAAAGTTAATGTCATCACAAGCGCTGAATCAGGCTAGGTGTATTCGAATCTGCTCAGTTGAACGAGCAAGTATTAACTCCGCCTGGAATGAAGTCGGTTGTTTTAAATGCGACGGAACTTCATTTTCAAGAGGTGTCACTCAACTAGTGACAACAGGTTATAGAGGTTACATCCAAGGTGCCACTGGTCTCGCAAAGAATGACTTGGACACTGCGGTTGTAACAGCAGGAAGGGAAGTTTCCACTACTACCGGAGGAACCTACGAGGATGCCCAAACATTTGTGGGTACTCCAGTTCCTCCGACCCCGCCACCACCTGCGGCTCCGACACTGGCTCCACCTCCGACACCAATTCCTGTTCAAGTTCATCAGAAGAAATTTAATGCCACCCTCGTACTGTCGGGTATATCTCAGTCGGGCTTTGTCGCAGCGGCAGCCGGCTTTGTTACAGAAGTTCAGACCCAACTAGCTGGTACCTCGACTGTTATTTGTAGAAAGTTGTGCGCATCGACTTTGGCAAATGGGAATTGGAGCGACGGAGTCTGTTACAAGTGTGATGGCAGCAAACTGGGAAGGAGTTTTGTACAACTTCAGAATGGAGCTTTTACTGGACACGCAGAAGGGGTTACTGATAAAGACTCTAATTTCTTACAGCGAACTGTACAGAACGCTGCGTTGAAAACTGCATCAAATGCAGGTGCAGTTCTCGAGACGACTACTTCTGATCTTCAAGTTGATGTTATTGTGACTGCTGAACCAGCAGTCCTTATCAGAGCTGATAGTACTGAAGATCAATCAATCATCATAGCGAGTCTAGTTATCTGTGCTGGTCTTATATTGATATCAATTATTGGAGCAGTTATCTACACGAAATGTTGTAATAAGAAATCTGAGAAAACGGAAGAAGTTGAAGGTGAGGAAATGGAGGACGGAGGTGACGATGTTCTTTCTGTTGACGGCAAGGAAAACTAAAATTTTCTGACTTTATCTACCTCTCCACTCCGACTGGGACCATATCCCTTTGTACAACACAATATACGATACCTGTTCTATTAATGAATATCGTTATCGAATCCTTCTAATTACATCACAAAGCCTGTTTGGATGTTAATATACAACTATTCTGTTCTTCTTTATAATACATGCGTCGTCTACAGATAGTCTGCATCCCTTTTTTCCCTGATCAATACACGACAATGCAGGTGTTCTGTCTCTTCCAATTGTATTCTATTTTATGTTTTTTTTTTTTCCCCCTGTCACCCTGGAGATTTTAAATCTTGTTATAGACATAGTATCGAAGGAATACATGCATGTCATACACAGTTACTTTTGAAAAAAAAAAAAAAAAAAAAAAAAAAAAAATACCCGTACCCTTCCCTCATAATTACGGTTCCTGTATTAAACGCCGCGATCAACAAATAATGACATTAATCGTTTCATCCGAATTTCAATTTTTTTTTTTTTTTTTTTCACTTTTCCCCCCATGATTTGATTTCGCTCGTCATAGCAGTTTTGTTTTGTTGTGTAGCCATCAATAGTTTTCAACTTAGCTAAAGGCTATGGTTATATGGTTGACACGTTCATTTTTCATTCTCTTTTTTTGGGTATTTGTTAAGTTTTGTTGACCTGACTGCAGTGGCGTAAATAAATAAAATCGTTTTTTTTCTTCTTCTCTTTTTTTCTTCTTGTTGGTATAGTACCCCCAATTTCCCTTACCCCTCCCGCTCTATATTATTAATTTCAGTATTAAGTTTATCTCTCGGGGGAAAACAAAAAAAAACGGAAAAAAAAAAAGAGAATTTTTCTTTTTTGTGTTTTTTTCCCGTTAAGACCTGTCTAATAGCCGCCCCATGTCGATACTATTCGAAAGTGTTGATAATTTTACTTCAATGGCTATATTTGTTCTTTTTCACAATGTTTGTTAATATTTTTGACGGTGTTTTTAAAAGAATAAAAAAAAAACATATCTCATTCTGCACAGCTCAAATATGAAAAATTCTATTAAAGTACGACACTGCAATCAACTAGACAGATGCTTTCCTTGGTTTTGACTTTTTTACTATTATTCATCACTCAGTATCTACACAGACGGTTACTGATGTCGTAGGGTTCGAGTTCTTAGAGATAACTTCATGGTATGACTTTATTAGGTTGTTGAATCGGTTTTGTCTGATGAGTTTAGAATACTGAGATGAAAAATTAAAACAACAGGGCAACACATTGTGGTCTACGTACCACCTAACAAATACTAACGGTGATTGCGTTGAGTTTTGGGGACTTCCACCTGGTAAAGACTTCCCTCGAGTGCAGAAGGATGTTCCCAATATGAAGAGAGGAAGCTGCAGAGGAACAGAAATGTATCGAATATATAGACCTCATAGCATGACAGAGAAGGATATGTTTTACGCATCCAAAGGGAAATAACGGAACTGGAAAGCAACGAGAATATTGCAATACATCTGAGAGCATGCCTGTGTGCATAAAGTTATACTTATTTTAACTCCTTAGACAGTTACACGTTACGAGTGGTTACTTCTGTTTTGTGTATTGAGATTGTGGATTACTTAACTAACTTCAACAGGTAAGAATGTCCAATGTGATTAGTTAGCGGCCATGCAGAGCCTTGTTTTGTATGTGGGTGTTATTTACTATTTATTTGTAATACGAAATCAATTATCAGAATCCAGCAATATGGAAGCCCAGGTAGGCCTCGCCTCAATGGCAGCTTTCGCAGCGAATGAGAGCGCAGCACAGAGAGAAGCTAACTCCAATAGGGTTCCAGAATTGTTGCTACCGAAGGGAAAGGTTGGGAAGCTGATTATTCGAAAGTGTGACACTGCAGCAGAGTGTGCGTGGAGACATCAGCAAAAACAACTTCTGAAGGATCTTAATTTGAAGTACAAATATAGTTGATATCCGAACACTTCAGATAAAGAATACGTACCACTACTGCTATCTCTTTAGATCATGTCCAGCCCTTCAGATAAAGAGTACGTACCACTACTGCTATCTCTTTAGATCATGTCCAGCCCTTCAGATAAAGAGTACGTACCACTACTGCTATCTCTTTAGATCATGTCCAGCCCTTCAGATAAAGAGTACGTACCACTACTGCTATCTCTTTAGATCATGTCCAGCCCTTCAGATAAAGAATACGTACCACTACTGCTATCTCTTTAGATCATGTCCAGCCCTTCAGATAAAGAGTACGTACCACTACTGCTATCTCTTTAGATCATGTCCAGCCCTTCAGATAAAGAGTACGTACCACTACTGCTATCTCTTTAGATCATGTCCAGCCCTTCAGATAAAGAATACGTACCACTACTGCTATCTCTTTAGATCATGTCCAGCCCTTCAGATAAAGAGTACGTACCACTACTGCTATCTCTTTAGATCATGTCCAGCCCTTCAGATAAAGAGTACGTACCACTACTGCTATCTCTTTAGATCATGTCCAGCCCTTCAGATAAAGAGTACGTACCACTACTGCTATCTCTTTAGATCATGTCCAGCCCTTCAGATAAAGAGTACGTACCACTACTGCTATCTCTTTAGATCATGTCCAGCCCTTCAGATAAAGAGTACGTACCACTACTGCTATCTCTTTAGATCATGTCCAGCCCTTCAGATAAAGAATACGTACCACTACTGCTATCTCTTTAGATCATGTCCAGCCCTTCAGATAAAGAGTACGTACCACTACTGCTATCTCTTTAGATCATGTCCAGCCCTTCAGATAAAGAGTACGTACCACTACTGCTATCTCTTTAGATCATGTCCAGCCCTTCAGATAAAGAATACGTACCACTACTGCTATCTCTTTAGATCATGTCCAGCCCTTCAGATAAAGAGTACGTACCACTACTGCTATCTCTTTAGATCATGTCCAGCCCTTCAGATAAAGAGTACGTACCACTACTGCTATCTCTTTAGATCATGTCCAGCCCTTCAGATAAAGAATACGTACCACTACTGCTATCTCTTTAGATCATGTCCAGCCCTTCGGATTCAACTATCGTGATAATGCTGATAAAACTGCAACTTTCTTATGAGATTCGTATCGTCCGCAAACACTTATTACACTTAATTGGTATTCCATTTTACATCGTTGTATCTATTCATTACTTTATGAATAATTTCGTATTCTGGTTTTTATTTCGTACAGGAATTCTATATATGAGAAGGGCTAAAGTTTCATATTTTTATAGCAGTTTTTACTATAATTTATTTATTCAGGGAGAAAAGTTGTTTTATCAAATATTATGTCAACCACTCTGAAAGCGATATCCATTCAGTCTCCTCTGGTTGCAGATCATTGCAAACTTATATTTGACTATTTAAGTGAGATCACTGGAATACAATGTGATTTTAACGATGACAACACGTGGCAGGAAAGAGCAGCTCAGCTTGATAGCGGAGAGGCTCAAATTGGATGGGTGTGTGGTCCTGTCTATTGTGGAAAATCTTCAGGAAAATTTGAAATACTTGGGAGTCCTGTTCACAAAGCAGAAAGATATAACAATAAGCCTGTATACTACTCGGATGTTGTTGTACGTGTTAACTCTCCTTGTGACTCGTTTGTTGATCTGAAAGGCTCTTCATTCGGATTTAATGAACCAATATCCCAGTCTGGCCACGGCTGTGTAAAATATAAAATCTCTACTTTAGATAAAGAACATTGGAATGGGTTCTTCTCAAAGGTTACCCAGACAGGCGCACACCTAACATCATTAGATATGATTATAAAAGGTGAGATAGACTGCGCTGCGATTGACACAACTATGTTAGATGGCCTGCTGCTCAGTGATCCTTCTCTGCTTACTAAGATTAAAATAATCGATACTCTAGGACCAAGTCCTATTCCGCCATGGATTATATCCACATCTGTACCAGCTACTGTACGAGAGACGTTACGTAATGCATTTGTCACGATGCATGAGACAAGACGTGGTCGTGAAATATTGAATTCTGGTGGCCTATCGAGAATGGCTCTCGCAGATGACGATTCCTATAATTTGATAAGAAAATTTCAAAAAGATTCTCAATGTACATCGTGGGGAGTTGATGTTGTTAAATTAAACTGAACTGATATAATTATAAGACTGTATCCTCAACAAATACGAATCGCACGATTCTTATACTTTTCTAACCACCAACGTATTCTTTCTCTCTTTCTTCAACAGAATAATCGCGTGTTTGCTATTGTGTACAACGTTGTGTACAACATCACCCTGTTGGTGGTATCAGAAGTTTTATTTTGTTTATGTCACCAGTAGAGAGACACTCCTTACTTTTTATTCAGCACATCAAAGATGACGAAGAAAGGATTGATGTGCACTGTGTGTGGTGATATTCGAAGTAGCGACATGTGTTGTGTGATGCACATCATGGAATCAGACGACGTCAGAGAATCAAGAAGGAAACGAATAATTGCATCAGAAATATTTCTAGCCATGGGAGGTAAAGGACTTCGTATGGTGTATTACAACAGGTGGCTTCGGTTTGCAAGGGAAAGTAAAAACTCTGCTCAGCTAAAACGATTTCGTAATGAAGTTTATATTCGGAGAGCTCAACGACTCGAACTGGAATTAGAACGAGCGATTCTAATTGCGGACTTGCAAGACGCGAAGAGTGAAAGTACGAAAGTAATTGAAACAAATGAAACTTTGATCATAAAAAACGATTCATTAGTAAAATCATTACAAGAAGCTTCCGCAATAGTCACCCGACTGCAGTCTGAATTGGAATCGCAATCGGCATCCGTCAAGCAACTCCAAACCCAACAACTCGCAACAACATCTCGCAACGCTACTTCAATAGCACGACGTGTGCTGTCAATAATTATATCTAACTCTGATAAGGAAGTCTCGTGTCGTTATTTCAACACGTTGCGAAGGTTCGCATTTCAACAAACTCTCCGAAAACAACTTACCGACCACTACAATAGTCGTCTCGTGCATAAGGATTCTCAGCTTCAGTTTCTATCCCAGGACACGACTGATGCAAAGAAAGCTGCGTCTATGGCACAAAAAGAAGTTCATTTAGCGCGAGACAGACTTAACGACAAGCAGCGGGAGTGCAATTCTCTGCAACGAACCATGTCATCGAGCAAACAACAGTTGGAAACATTGAAGAAGGAGTTAAGTAATACTGTGAAGGAACAGCAACGACTTACTTCACAAAGAAAGTTATTATCTTCGACATATCTGAGTGGCGTATCTTTAGCTCTGCTGCGTCGTACGTCCTCAGCGATCCGTCAGCGTGCGTACACTAAACTTAGAACACATACTCGAGAAAGTTTATTAACTCGAGTAAAGGATCTTTGTAAATCACAGAATGCTCGACTTCGTGCACTAGATATTAATTCTAATAATAATTCTTCGAAAATGCGATTCGGCGGTGAGCCGCTTGCTGCACGACGGCCTTCACTTGTTGCCTTCTCATCGCTTCCCCGCTCCGCACCAATTACTCCACTCTCTGTGAGTGGTTCTGGTCTGAGCTCGTTCTCAACACTTCGGAAACCGTCACTTGGGATTCGAACATTTACTATTCCACAGCAATCCTGTCAAAGTTACGATAGTCTTCAGGATCAAATTACTGTTGGAGAGTCGATGGCTGAAGTTGAACTTTAACCTGCCTGTCCTTCGTTAGTAAAGTTCGTGAAGAACTTCTTCAGGTTTATATTACAATTCTTATCCTTATTTTCATTTATTGTTGCAAAACTCCTTTCATAGTTCCAGCATTGAGAACTTTGGAGTGCCCTCAGCCACTACTCGACTCCATTATCACTACTGAGAGTGATGAACTTCACCAGCCTCAGTAGTGATACTGGTTTCCACATTGTTAATATACTTTGTGCTGTGACACTTTGTCTAGTAATTGTTTTTATGTTTCTTCCCACTACACTAATTGTGTTTGACTTTTTTTTGTTTATTTCTTCTTAAGTCTACACTCCTATGTCATATGTAACTCGTGATGGTTCTCAGTGTCGTAGTTTCGGTTCATTGTGACAAGACACGTTAAGCGTTAGTCATGAGACCATTTTAACTCTCTCTTAATATTTTGCGTTTTCTTGTGACTTTTGTTTTTTTTAGATTGCCGTAACGCATTCCATTCTATCTCCATCTCTCTAGCCCAGGTTTTTCTTAGACTGATACTCCAATGCGCGAAACTTCCCTTTGAAGATAATAATCTTCTTATGGCTGAATGTCTGCTTTACATAGTCTTCATCTTGTACTTGGTCTCACTGCTTATACACTGTGTGATCTTAATGAGATGAATGAAAAAAAAAGAGTAGTCACCTTTATTAACTACTGTAGAATTGTCTAGCAATGCGCCATCACGATTTCTTTTTTGTTGTGTTTCGATTTGTTTGATAAGTTTCTTTGTAACAATTACTCAGGTAGTTGTGATGGTTTAATAATTTCTGATTCAAAGCAAACCATCGATAGTGCTGATTAACTAAATATCTGATGAGATAATATTATGTTTTCTCAGTACAATAAAAGATGGTTTTGACTGGAATGGTGAGTCACCACCATCAACATCATCACCACAACCACCGTCATGAAAATGGTGTGGGGAATGGATCGGTGTCGCGGTATGGAAAAATGAGTCAGCCGACTGAAATGAATAGCGGAAATCATCATCACCATCATCATACCCACCGTCACCATCACCATCACAATAGCCATCATAAGAAGCATACTAAATCAGATAGTCGTAAACAACTTAGTGATGATTCCCAACAGGGATCAGGTCAGGGATCAGGTCCTGTACCGCCATCAATATTTGCTGATATGATACCTGACGATAGTCCTTATAAAGGACTCGATCCTATTTACATGCAAGATGATCCATACAAAATCGGTACTCTCGAAAACGATTATCAAACACCCGATCTGCTTAAAGAAGCTCCGAGTCCGATATTTCATCCGATAGAGTTCCTTCACACACCACTAGGTCCTTATGCAGCATCTGTTGTACTTGGGTCAGCAGTTATGGCTGTTGGCGTATAAAAGTGAACATTCACAGAGTGCCTCACAACGTGTTTATGTTAGAACCTCGTCAATTGAAAAATCCCTCAAAAAGTCCTCAGTTACCGAGGTTGTGTTTAGTTATTTGTTACACCGCCATTAGTTTATCGAGATAATAGAGAAGTGACTGCTGAATTCATAGTTATTTATTATTAGTTACTTAATAGGAACCGTATGACTTGTCAGAGATGTGTGATGTGTTATAGAAACTCTGATAATAATACCTTAACACTTCATTAACACTTCTTCATTTAGAAGCAGCCATCAATATGGAAGGTTCGCCCTGTCAAGTTGCAGGCTGCTCAGGTCAGATGGTCTTTAGAACTGACCACACAAGAGGAGTGTTAGAAAACTTCTGCACAGAATGTTTTGTTTCTGGAGGTGATGGACTCGTCTACGATCACGATGATAATGAGGCTGGTGTAAAAATGTACATGAAACAAAATGACTTAGAAGGTGGTGTCTGGGGATTACTACATGGAGGCTCAGCACGAGGAAGACACGTAACAAATTTAAACGGAACAGAAATGGCTAGAAGAACACGTCTAGTAGAGGAAGTCCTCGACGACTTGTGTAAACATTATCGATTTGGTACTTTTGAACGTCGTAAATCACAGCAGATATTTGAAGAATATTTAAACAATGAAGAGATGGTAAAGTTTATGGAGCATCGTCGATTTAACGCTCTCAGTTATTCAACTTTAGTAGCGGCTGCTGTTCTTTTGGAAACATCAAACTCTCTACGACTTGGAATTTCATTTTTAGAACTCGTAAATTTAACTCACCACTCAGTAGCAACGGTTAATAAGGCTTACAGATCAATAAAAACATCACAAGAGGATGATGTTGTCAACGCTGATCAGATACCTCAAACACCAGCTAGTTGGAAACAACAAGCGAATACAATAATATGTAGTCGACTTGATAAACAACTTAGAAACTTACTCGGAATGAATCAAAATAGATGGACTCCAAGTGATGATGTTTTACTTCGTTTAGATGAGATGGAAAATACTGAACTGGAAGAAAAGTATGGAATTGATGAAGACAAATTAAAGAACATTGCGACTCTGTCTCAAATAATAGTTAAAGCAATAGTAGTAGTACAAGAACAACCACCAATAGACTTAGATTCTATGTGCGCAAGTACCATGTACATAGCTGCAACTCACTACGATCCGATTTGGACAGATAGAAATCAAACATCAAAACTCGCAAATGCAATCGCAGAAGCATTTACCCGTACCCATAGATGGATTATTTCAGGTATAGCCTTATGCAAGAATACTTTATATCAATTAGCTAAGGAGACTAGCATTCTAACGCCAGTTCTCGCAGGTTCTCCGGTCCAGTTTGAAAATAATCAACACTTAGCACACACTCTAACATGCCTTGAAGGGTTGCTATTCAGATATGGTTGTCTTAAGGCTGGAAGTGTTGTTCAAAAAGCTCAAGTTGAACTCACACAGGTTGAGAAAACACGTGAAGCACCACGAATCAAGGAAGAGGTAAAAAAACGTGTCGATGTGGAACTAACGACACGAACGGTACAATCAAAATTTGCTAAGAAAATGTCAACAGAGAAAATACAAGTCTACATATCTAAACCCATGTACACCTCAACAGATATCCTCAGTGACGGATCGGATTATGAAGAAGACAATGTCGTACAAGTCGTACAGTCTTCTGACAGCAGTGCAGATAATCTAATGAAGCAAGTCATCCAACAGAAGAAGAATAAAATAGGAACAACTCCAAGCTCAACAAAGAAGACACGTCGCCGTAGAAGATCTTCTTCTATTGAACAACTGGCTAGCGAGGAAGACAAACAAACGTCAGGTAGAAAGAGAAAGTTTGCAAAAAGGATGTCACGAAGAAAGAAAGCTCCAACTCCAGACTCGGATTCGGATTCAACTGCTGAACCTGTAAGAAGAAGTCGGAAACCTGCTGGTAAGTCATCGAAAACTGTTAAGAAACCCTCAAAGAAGACTTCAAGGAAGAGATCAACTAGTAGTAGCAGTACTTCTACAACTACTACTACCAGCAGCAGTAGCAGCGTTCCTCTTAAGAAAAGCTCTTCAAAAATAAAGCCACCTAAAAAACCAACTATAAAAGTATCTAAAAAGAAGTCAAAAAGAGTGACCACCAGCAGCAGTGAAGAAGAGCCAAAAAAGAGGGCTAAGTCATCCAGATCCAAGGCTTCTCCAAAAAAGGCTGCAAAAAAGAAAGTCGCGAAGAAATCAGACAGCAGTGATTCTGAAAGCAGTAGTAATAGTAGTAGCAGTAGTAATAGTAGCAGTAGCAGTGGCAGTAGCGTTATTGCTCGAAAGAAGACTGCAAATACGAAATCACCTAAAAAGCCGTCTGTCAAAAAGGCCAACAGCAAAGACGACTCGAAGAACCAAAACACGGCTAAAAAAGTCGCAACCAAGAAATCTCCCAGGAAGCCTAGCAGCGACTCTGACAGCAGCAGTGAAGATGTTCCTAAAAAGACACCAAAAGCAAAGACAAAACCAGCCGCTAAAAAAGCCGCGAGTAAGAAGTCAAGGAGAGACGTTAGCAGCAGCAGCGATAGCAGCAGCAGCAGCAGCGAGGTGGATGTTCCTAAGAAATCACCGAAGAGAAAAGCGAAGCCGGCAGCTAAAAAAGCCGCAAGTAAAAAATCAACGAAAAACAAAGACAGCAGCGAAGACGAGCTACCCGCAGAGAAGACCAAGGTTGCCAAGAAAGCAGCGGGGAAAAGATCAGGTAAATCTGCTACCAACGACACAGACATCGACAGCAGCGATCCCAAAACAAAAGCGAAGCCCGCAGCGAAAAAGGCCGCCAGCCGAACAAAGGTAACCGCATCACCCAAGAAATCTTTATTATGGAAACCAAAGGAAGAGATTACCAGCCCGAAGGTATCACCCAAGAAGTCTCAGCGTGATGATTCCGGCAAGGCTAGTGAATCGCCAATAAAGCGTCCGAAAGAAGAGACAGCTACTACAAAACCCTCAGCTAAGAAATCATGGTTAACTCCATCTTCTCCAGTTGCAACATCATCTTGGTTGCGAAGATCATCTGTCACTGAGGGTGTTTCTTCTTGGTTGAGTAAACCAGCTGAGAAGTCATAAATAGCTGAAGAAATGTAGCTAATTGTAGCTACTGCTGTAAAGTAGATCTTAGTAACTGACAACCTTCTATACACTAGTGATGGTTTTATCAATTAACTTTTCATACTTCGGTTTAGCACCACTTCTACCCTTCCTACTGCAGGAAGTGTATTTTCGGGTTATAGCCCAATTATTAGATCTTTTGAACGAATTTTAATTAAATTATTTAAGTAATCACTTCCTCTAACAGTAAAACATCATATTGAACGATAAATGGCTGTTCCAAGCAAGCGGAGTTTCAGTGAAGTAACCTTCAAGCAAGGTGATCATTACGGAAGATTGCTACCAGAGATAGCAAAGTTTTTAACTGAACTAACGAGATACGGAGATATTCAAAGAGCGAAAGATTCTAGAAAAATGGAACCCTCAGTATTTGATGGGAAAACAGTCGTAATGTCTGTGGAGGACTATTTAATTAGATTAAGTAAGTACGGTAATGTCGGTGGTGAAGTATTCGTGTTGATGTTAATATTTCTTCAACGTCTAATCAAACATACGAGCTTATTGGTTCACTCTTTCGTAGTCCACAGAATGATATTTACCGCATTTGTTCTTGCTACTAAATACCACGAAGAAGACTTGTACACAAACTCTCACTACTCTCAAATTGGTGGTATTGTGAGAGGTGAATTAGCTAGATTGGAACTTTTCTTTGTGAAAGCAACTAAGTTCGAGTTGTTCGTATCTCGAGATGAGTTTGATATAACAGTCGCTGCTCTTACTGCTGCAGCCAACAGCAATGCCTGAATTATTAATTACTGACATTGATCAGATTTCTCTACTGAGTCACAGTGTTGACTTACCCCCGCAGTCGGTGTGACTCCTTACCGACACTGCTTTCACGAACATGTATGCGTTCACGCATATCAATCAATGTCACCACCTGTGCTAGTTGTGTGCATATGTTGTGCTTTGTCCTTTTTACTTTCCGTATTTCCTTTTTTTTTTTTTACATGCTGTTTAGTTGTGTTGTAGTTACCAATCCACACACAGTCCGTGTGTTTCACGAATCAGAA
Source organism: Flectonema sp. DT1601 (assembly GCA_964019425.1). Taxonomy (NCBI): domain Eukaryota; phylum Euglenozoa; class Diplonemea; order Diplonemida; family Diplonemidae; genus Flectonema; species Flectonema sp. DT1601. The sequence continues at coordinate 686,678 of OZ025783.1, forward strand.
ACGACAAGAAATAAAATAAAAAATAATGTCAACGATGTTGGCAAACTTGCGTTTTAGGCGACATCCTAATTTTAGAATGAATCCGTAAGCCTTGGGTAGGAATAACAAGCAATAAGGAGCGGAGGTCAATGCTGCCCTTGTGCAAATATTCTACGGACTACTGTCCACCCTCGTAGTTTGCTTTGACTTTGTTCTTTACGGTGGGGAGGTTGCTTATCTTTTATTGTTTATTTAATTATTAGAAATAAATCCAAGAGGAAAAAAGAAATAATAAAAAAAACAATAACAGAACATACCCACACACACACGTCTCAATACCCCATCCTCTCCGCAGCCACCAGAGGCATTCTGCTTCGTCACAACTGTGGCTAGCTTACCTTCACATCACTCGGACCTTGGTAATTAAATTATACGGCTAATTCTTTTTTTCCCCGTCTATTTTTGCGCGTACAAACTACAAAAAAAAAAAGAAAGTAAAAAGTAAAAAGAAAAAAGAAAAAAGAAAAAAGAGTTTTTTTTTCTCTTTCCCCCTTTATTCTTCTCTTTAACTATGCGGAGCCCCTGAAAAACCTCAGGGACACACTTTATGTTGAGGAACGTTACATATGAGTGTTGAGCAACACGTCGTTGTTTTATTTCATTAGACTATCACAAACCATCAATTTGGTGTTATATTTTTTAGACTAAATTCTGATTTGGTTAGTTTGAAAGCAGTTATTATTATTATTGTTTTTTTTTTTTTTTCATTTATTTATTTATTTTTATTTATTTATTTTTATTCTAAAAAAAAAAAGACCACAATGACAAACGAAAAAGAAAATACGTGCGCTATTATAGCCACCAGTTCGATAATTCGTTTTACAGCGTGACTGATACTGTTTTATTCGTAATTAAATTAAATTACACTAATTATTTATGAACTCTTTGTGACGATAGCAGCATAGATATTGAATTGTGAGTAACAAGCGATAGCGATGTTGAAATTAGGATAAACACAAAGTTGCAGAACACAAGAAGTCCAGTCAGCTGTGTGACCCAAACACATCGTTAAATGTGTAATTATGTGTTTGAGAGTCTACTGCTTTTTCCTACATTGATATTCAATCTGTGTTGGTTCTGTGTTTTTGCAAATAACTGCCATTATTTTTTGTGACTGAAGAACAATAACCTTAGTTGGTTGGCTACAGCCGAGTTCTATTTTTTTTTTTTTTTTTTAAATTGCGAGATTTTCTTATTTTTTTGTATTTATTTTTAAAGACATTGTCAACCAGTGTTCATCATCTCATAAGTATTGGCAGCATCTCCTGCAATCATACAGTTTTAGTATTTTCCCGCCTTAGAGAGCGTTTCAAGTGGCAGGTTGCGACCTTTTTATTTAAATATCAGACCATAATTGTAATTATTTGTTTGTTGTAAAACCAGTAGTGGTCTCTGCAGTTTTTTTAAAAAGAAAAGAAAAAAAAGAAAAAAAAAAAATAACCAGGTTTGCGATCGCGATCCCAACAGTCTTTTTTTCATTCTTTTTATTATCTTCATTCATTCAAACGTGTGGGTAGGAACTGGCCTGTTGGCTGTTCAACTGTTCATATTATATTTCGTATTAGCATCAAAACCTTTTCTTTATTTCCGTGGGAGCATTTAGGTTGCCTTCTGTTTACTGATGACTCCTTTCATATATTGCCTTGTGTTCCCTCTCTTTTACAGACTGAGAGACTAAGCGACAGACCTGTAACAGCCCCCCCTTCCTTTTGAGCTTGATAGTACAGTATCAAATTACCCCCTCCGACCTTTTCTTTTCCCCCTTAATATTTAGCGTTGTGAAAGTGGTTTGTTTCACCTTGATTCTCTACGCTAAGTAAGTAATCTTCTCTTTCCTATTTCTTTCTTCCTTTTTTCGTTTCTTATTGTAACGGAATTCTGTGAAAACGGTGTCTATTTTTTTTAAGAATCACTTTTTATCAAGTATTTTTTTTTCCTTTTTTTTTTCTTTTCCCCCCCTCTAGCGGCTCTCAGAATTGTCTTCGAGTGATATTTTTCTTTTTTAAGAGTTTTTTTTTTGATTTGACGAAAATAATAAACTCTTCTACTCCCTTTTGTACTCTTTCGATAACCTCTTTCAGATTAGTTGCATGTTGGATCGGATGCATTTTTTTTAGTTTTTCTCTCTTTTTTCCCCCTCTGTTTTTTCTTGTGTTTTCTTTTTCTTTTTTTCTTCATTGCAAACAAATAGCTTTGAAAAAAAAAAGATGTTGACAGAAGGTAAAACCTCTTTGAGCTATTTTTTTTTTTTTTTTTTAGACGTTGTTATTGACAACAACTTTCTGTAAAAAAACAAACACTTTTTATCCTTCTAGTTTAAACGAATAATAAAAAAAAAGAATGAAAAAAAATCTATGCAAAAAAAAAATTTTCTTTTTTTCCCCCTAAAAAACCCAACCAAGTCTCAGTCAAGGTGGCTTCTCATTTGATTCGCGAAACGATTGCTATCCAAGGAGTATCTTTTTTTTCCCTCTCCCCTCATTTTCCCCACCCTTGTATTCTTTCTGAAAAGAAAAACAAAAAAAGAACACACGGGAAAGAGAAGCCCGAACTCCGAGCTTTCGAACTAAGAAGAATCAAATATAAGGTCGCTTGAATAATATTCTAAAGAACCAACGCTATCAACGTAATTCAGTTACCTGCTACATGCACGTCTGTTGGACCACCAGCGGATTCTGTCATATTGATAGAGCTTTGCTTCTCAGTCTGCAAGTCGTTTACTGCCGTTGCAGGTTTGCCGTACTTATACTGCTGTTTATCATCGGCCTCTGTATTCTACAAAAAAAAAAAAATTAAAAAGAAATGGCACCTTTCGAAAAGACAAGTGTTTTTGCCTTTTTTTTCTCCTCCCTATTTGTGTTTTGTTTAGGTTTTGCTTCGGAAGACTAATTGGATGAATATTTGCGGTGTGGTCCTTACACGCGTAATGTTTTTTTTTTCTTTTCTTTTTTTGTTTGTTGATTCCTTTTTATAAAATAATGTATTGTGAGTTAAAGGTTAAGACTTTTCTGTACGTTGTTATTATGCAAATCCCTTACTGTTTCTCTTTAGCAGCATCAGGCTTACGTCTTCAGAACCTTTGGATGTATGAACTAACCAACTTACGTTTCTCTTTACAGATTGACACGCGTGACAAACACGTCGCGCGTGCAGGCTGATGAAGCGAAAGTTGCTCGCTTTTTACTCTCTGTGTTTTTGTATTTTTTTGTTTTTTTCTCCGCTCTTCCTGCTTTTTATTATTTCTATTTCGTTGTTGTTACTAAAAAAAAAAATAAAATAAAAAAATATAAGCTCTGGTAAATCGTGGCATCGCAACGGTTCTAAGTTGACGACTTGCGTGCGGACGATTACTTGCAACCGAGTTAGATGAGAACAATTATTTGTTTTTTTCTTTTTTTTGTTCAAATGCCAGATAAAGTTTGCTAGAACGGGAATTCCATTAGACGGTTAAAAAAGGAAAGACTTATTCTTTCCCCTTCTCTGTGAAACAATGCAAGTGCTGTGAGACTTATGTTGTTTGGGTCAATAATATACAACCGTGTTTTGGGATAAAAATAAATCCGCATTCCGAATCCTCATTTTGTTTTTTTCCCTCCTTCGGATATATCTATTTCTTTTATAATAGCAATGGCTGCCTGTGAGAGTCTCGCGGTTGTGGTACCGAATTACTGGTACACCGTGGGCTTCCAGGGGTTCTAACTTCCCTGACTTCAAAAAAAAAAAAATAAATAAAATCTTAGTTTATAGTCTTTTCAGGTTAGTTTAATTTTTAGTATCAAGTTACCTGCTCTCTTCCCGATAGTTGTCTTCAGAGATGAATAAAAAAAAAAACCCCCGGGGGCTACTATACGTAGAGTGGTTTGCAGTCTCTATTCTTTTTAAAAAAAAAGCTGGATTTGTTTTTTTCCCCTTTTTTGGTGGTTTTCTGTCATCGCATTCCTTGCTTCCTCGGTTTCGATAAATGAATAAATAAAATGCATAACATGTATCAGGATTTGGACAGTTTTTATGCCTACATAACTTTTCTCTTTTCTTGTTTTTCTCCTGTTTTTTTTTTGCCTACGAAAACTGAGGATGTTGTTAACGTCCTCTTTAACATTTGTTCAACCGTTCAGCTTCTATTTTTCATGGCTAAGTTTTAATCTACTTCTGCAAAGAAAGCTGAATTCTCCACGAGAGCATCTCCTTAATCCAATTATGGCAGCTGTTTTTATATTTCTTTAGATGTCCAGCTGTGTATTTTATTTACCCTTATTTCTTCGAGGGTCTACATAACTGGTATTCGGCTGCCTGTTGGGCTTGTTAACTAACTTAAATAGACAATATTATTGTTATCTATTCTCCTTTTTTTTTTTTGTTTAACTTTTTGTTTTTCCCTTTCTTTTTTTTATAATTCTATTTTAGCCCAAACGAACAAGAGAAAAATAAACTTAATGCTTGCGTTCCTTTTGTGTTTATAAAAATTTTTTAAGCAGGTGGACTTCCTCAATTTCTTTTTTTTTTGAAATTAAAATTGATATGTAATGTTGATATACTTGTTCCTTTACCCATTATTTGGGGACATAAAGCGCGAGTGTTGGCCAGTTGGCCATGCATTTCTTTGTTGTGTTTTTTCTTCTTTTTTTTTTTTGTTTCCCTTTAACACTCAAATAGTACTTCTCACATGCCACTGCGCATATACTTTGTGTGTTGGATGACTACTTTTTTTTTCTTCCTCCAGTTCCTTTTTTTTCTTCCTTTTTTGGGAACATCATCTTTAGTAGTAAATACACTTTCACTACAAAATAATTACTGTAACGATTCGTAGCTGATCTAAAGCTGCAATCCATTTCTTATTTTTTTTCTCCCTCATTTGTTCTTCTTTCATTTCTTTTTAATTAAGCAGTATCTGACTGTAAACAATTATTTATCCCATCTTTTATCTATCTTTTTTCCCCCTCTCCATAGAGATTTATTGCTCATGCGAGAGTAGTCTTTTCCTCTTTTTTTCTTTAAAAAATCACGCAGTTTGCTAACGGGCGGCAGTGTCACCTAGTTTAGTGGATTTGTAGTTTCACTTGTGTATTTGGTGTCGTTGTTCGTCTTGTAGATCATTATTTATCCTTTTTTGTTCGGGGAAAATAAAAACAACCCAGAGAGTGATCGTTTTTAGCTTTTTCCCCCCTTCTTCCCTTTAGTTTATACCAAACTGACCAAAGCAACATACTCTGGTACTAGGGATATTTAACCCGTTAGTTCAAGTGCCTCTATACGCAAATGACAAGGAACACGTAATGGTTGATTATGTCATTTTTTTTACTGATACATCACCTGATGTTATAACTCTTTGGCACACACTGCGTTCTTGAGTGACGTGTGTCTCGTTAACTTTAATCTTTTGCAGACGTTTTGATTTTTTTTCTTTCTTACTTTCTTTTCAGATGCTTTATGAGAATTGGACAAACACTCTTATTCTTGTATGCAAATATTTAATATCGTGGGTAAAAAAAAAAAAAGTAGTTTTCGTGTTCAGGAGATTCTCCTTAGTGTCTGCGTTGCTATTTCGCCGTATTTTTGAGCTCTTTCCTTGATCTTGTTTATAAGGAGATCGTTGTCATAGGCGAGCAGTGTTTTTTTCTTCTTCCTTTTCTACCTTTTGAAACTCTATGTTTGCTGTCTTCTTTCAACTGAATAGAAGAACTTAATGCTTTTATCTTGAAACCAGAAAATACCCCTTCAGAACTAAACTGCCTGTTATGTACGTTAACTGCTTGAGGAACACTCACAGTATGAATAGCCTATACAGATAACGGCATGTTCTTTTGTTTCCTTCACTTCGGGAACAATTTATCTTCAAGCATCTTGTAGTCTGAAGGGGCATGTGACACTCTAAAGTCTTGCCCGCAAACCAACAAGATAGTAGCTGCAATGAGTAACCCGACGCGATGAGAAATGTTTTTATCTACTCTGTGGTACTGCGACATGGATGATAACATACCTTTTATGTACTTTTAGTATTCTTTGGTTACCTCATAGGTTAGCCGTGTTACGTAGGTAGCATTGTATTTTATTAAATCACCCATTTTTCTGCGTTATAATATCGCAAGTAAACTAGCGATTGGGTAATTCTCGATCTGTCTAAATTCACTGCTGTTAGAACCTTCGGGGGGGGGAGCATGTGAATTATTGTATTTAGTACTTGCGACTGATTTTGCTGGTCTCCCCCCCTTTTTAAAAATAGGTGCACTACTGACGTATGGCCGTTCTTGTTCCTTGCTTTTGAGAGCAGTTTGAATCTTTCGGACTTACTGTCAGAGCTGGATCAGATGCGCACAACGCAAAAGAAACAGTTTTGTGAGTGCAATTAGCGAAATGTTCATAACAACATGACTGTTCCTTATTGTTTCTCTGAGAAAGATTTAAATTGTCTGATAGACGGGAAGAGTAATGATATTTTTAACCCGAAGTCGACTCCGTGTGTCATTTGTTACGTTCAAAGTTTTTTTCCCCCTTCTATTTCTTGTTTGCAGCACTAATACAATCAAGTAACAAAGCAAAACAAACGCAAGTGCCATTTGTTACTTTATTATAGTTAATGTTAGATAATCTTCTTCATAGCTTACAAGCTACTTTCTTTTCTTGTTGTTAAAAGGGGGGACTCTTTTTTTTTTCCTTTTTTTGTAGTGCTCGTTTTCTTCACGCTGATTTTGTTATTTTTATTTTTATGTAATCTCTTGAAGAGGCTTATCTGTGTATTTTTTTGCATAGATACACACTTTTATTGTAATTAATCTGTTGGACTCGCTCTAACTAACTAGGGTAATAAACTCATATTCTAACTAAGAATGACAAACGTGATGAGTAGGACAGGCCTGACACCGCAGTGTCCCTTGCTGAAGAGGGCTGGGGTAAGGCGAATGCTCCGAAGAAATCTTTTTAATTTTAGCCCTAAACAAACTATTTGTTTGTTGCCTACGAATTTCTTGATTTGATTTTTTTTTGATTGACTGATAACTGTTTATACTAATCGTAAGCCTCATTCTCCTTAAATCCATACTGAGTCTTCGGAAACGGTTACGGATTGGGTCTTCCTGGTTGCTGTGAGTTACCCTCCTAAAGCACTCATAATATACAGCGACGTTGGATTAAATAACTAACTAAGTGATAGTTTGATTTAGTGCACTATCTTATATTCTAACTCACTAAATAATTAAATCCTTCTTATCTTTACTTCGATTTCATTAAATTTCAGGTAATGGGAAATCATAATCTACTCCATGTTTGATTTTTTTTTTATTTCCCTTTTCTTTTTTTTTAATATAAATAACTGTAATGGCTGTTTTTTCATCTATGTTATGCTAGGCAAGGATGGAATAAAAAGCTTAATAATTAATGTGCTTTTGATTTCTCTATAAAATTAACTACATCCCCCTGGTTGAAGCTGACAGACTAGATCCTCTGTTGTTCAATTCAGCAACGTTTGATTAAATAACTGCTCTGATCAACTATTGTTAATCCTTCTCTACTCTAAGCCTTGATTATAACCTATATCCGTACACCAATTGATGTATGTATGGTGTTTGTGCGAAGCTATCTATTACTGTAGACTAGTTGTATGTCTTGTTTTGGTAGCATGTCTTGAACTATATCACACCAAGTGCGAAGAAGGGGTACTCGTTATCACTTTGGACAAGTCGTTAGTCGAAGTGCCTTTTCAATATTTTCATTAAAAGGGTAACAGACCCTTTTAATGTTACTATTAGAGGTTTGCTGCTCTCCTGTGAGTCTACTAATGTGCGAGAATGTCACGCCATTCAAAAAACAAAAAACAAAAAACACACCTTTTTTTTTTTTTTTGTTGTTGTAAAATTCTTTTTTATTACTATTTTACTATTTTATACGGTTGAATGATTACACTGTATCCTTTTTTTAAAAAAAAATAATAACTTTTTGTATTTTTTTTCCCGTGTTTTTTTTTTTTTTTTTTTTTTTTTTTGTGAGCGACTTAATGTTCTCCAGATTCTGCTCCCTACTCGATGTGACCCTTTTAATTTCAGAGATAAAATATCGAAGTAGTATGAGAAGGATTTGGGTGTTGTAAAACGAAATTAAAACTTTTTTTAACTTTTTTCCCTTCTTTTCTTGAGTCTAGATGGACGCATATTCGTAGCGTTTATTGTCTCAAGGTAATTTATTGAACAACTTTCCTATCATGATCGTCGAAGTGTCTCGCTGTGTTAGCGAGGTCAAGGCTTAAAATTCCAAAACTCGTGTTGTGTGGGCAACGTTAATAGTCAGAAGGCAATATGTGAAAAAAAAAAAAAAAAAAAAAAAAAAAACAGCTGAACCTTTTATCTGTTGTGATTGTTTCGTTGTGCTAACCGTGGTGTAACTCTCACGGTTGTGGTATCGAATCGCTGTTACCCCTCGTGGGTTTCCCCGGAGGTTTTGACTTCAGCAACAAAAAAAAAACCTATTCTTTACTGCGCTCTAGTGTGTCATGTTGGAATTTATAAAGTAAGGTGTCTACGTCATGAATATTTTGTTTGTTTTCTTCTTTCTCCGGCCTGAATGGCAAAATTGGACAGACAGCTATCTTAGAAACCAGTCGTTAATGCTGACTGAGATAGAAACAGTCCTCATTTGGATTGAGTCTGCTGTATTTTAAGTTCTCCTCATTATATCTCTTTTCTTATGAGCTAATGTGTTCAGTCTGAATAGGCAACGATTGAATATTTCTTTTTATCGTATTCACTTCGTCATCATCAACAAATGTTGTTGGATATTGCCCACCAGATTGAATATGTTAGTAACGTGTGTCGTTGTCTGATGTGATTAGGTTCCTTTCTTACTAGATTGGAGTACACTCGTTGATGGGAAATAGATTAACGAAGTATTAGTTTCCATGTTTCTGAGGATAGCAGTAACCGGGCTCAAAGTAGCCCAATAGCAACAGACTTAGCGCATGTGTGGCCTTACTTTTTTGTCTATCCTCAGCCTGAAACAGTTCTCCTTTTAAACGATTAATGTCCATCGCATGTGCGTGTAACAGTTTTCTTTTCAGATCCCATAAGGATGTTATTGTTCTGTATGATTGTTTTTAATCTCAAATGCTGGGATGTGACTGCCTTTCTTGAGACTAGGTTAACTCGCAGTTCATTTAGCGCCTTGTAGTGCTGTTATCTGATTTTTGTTTCGTTTCATCTATCTGTAAATTTCATCGGAACAATATGATTTCCTTAACTATTTCCTTTTAAAGTGAGAATCCATTAGGGGTTTCCTTTTTATTCCTCCTTCTCTTCTCTTTCTCTTATATATCTTTTTTTTTTTTTTTTTTTTTTTTTGCTCATAAATAACGATGAAAAAAAAAAGAAAAAGAAAAAGAAAGAAAAAAAAAATGATCAAGAAAAAAAAAAAAAAAACCAACAACGAGCGTATGATGTCGATCAATATGTTTATCAAAATAGATGATCACAGCTTCTGAAGTTATTTATCTTCTCAATCAGAAAATATTTTCATAATGGGCTCTGACACAGCAGTTGATGACACGGTACTGTTGGACAAAGAAGTATCAAAGCTGTCACACCGACTTGCAGAGGCACAAAACGAGTACATTGTAGCTCTTGAGAATCGTGACAAGGCGGATGCACAACGATTGGAAGAAGAGTTAGAAAGACTAACAGAAAAACGAGATGCATTTGCAGAAGTTAGCGCACGGAAGAAAGAAGAACACTTGAAAAGGACATTAGCAGGAGGGAGTCTCGGATTCTTAATATACGTCTCGAGATTCTCGAGGGAATTGGAGTTAGAAGAAGTGTCACACATCTCAAGGAAATCAAGTAATAATAATCGTCAGGTAGGTATTACTGGAACTCTACTTGTTAACATTGCTGGGAGTCAATTCATTCAATATTTAGAAGGTGACATTCAAACTGTCGATTCTGTTTTTGAGCATCGAATTAAGAACTCACCCGAGCACACGGACATCATCGTCATCAGACGACAACTTTCTGATAAGAGAAAGTTCCCCGACTGGCCAATGAGAATCATTGACATTCAGCAATACGAAGGTGAAGAGCAGCCTATTCAAACTGTACTTACAACAGTTGCAAAGTTCTGCACCATATCTTCTTCATTCCTGCAGCCTACTATTCGTTCGACTCTTGTGAGAGGAGGTAATCCTCTGTACCTTCAACCGGAACGGAGAAAAGTTATCATCATGCAGGTGTGTACTTAGTTGATATGAGGAATTTATTAATTCTCTTTGTGTTTAATAATATTAACAACCACAACCACAACAGATTGATATGCACTCATGGAGAGAGCTTTCATCAATAAAAGATATTCCCGTAAGTGCCGTATCCGATTCTGGTAATGCTTTCTGTGAGGTAGTATCTCGGTGTGCAAGTAAACACGGAGGGATAATATTTAAATTAGGAGTCGGTTCAGTTTCGGTATATTGGTCCTTATCTGAGTTAAAATACACTAGAGACTGCATGGAAGATCTTGTTGCTGCTTTTGCAGAGTTGCGAGCACTGTCGACATTGCCTCATAATTTGGGTTCAGATGATGCAAAAATACCACAAATTCCATTCTCGTGTCTTACTTATCCTTGTATTGGAATCAGTAGTGGTACGGTAATCTTAACGAGAAATTGTACAGACGTTTATGTTAATATTGATTTGGCGGGACCTCCTGTGTATGAAGCCCGCTCTATGTGTGACCTCGCTATGTCAATGCATCGTCAAATTATACTAACCTCCCAGATAGCATCTTCTCTAAGTTATGCTAAGCAGTACAAGTTTGAGGAAACTTATTGTGAAGAAGTATCAGGTGACAAGTTACTTTGTTATTTATTAGTTGACGCCTCACCTGTTCAGAAAGATATAAAAAGAAGACTAACGGAACTGTGTTCTGAATTATTATTCAGAGGTGAGATAAATGGTGATAAGAAACCACTAACTGATGATGTAGAGCTGCCAGATGTTTCAAGTGATAATGTTCCTGGTAAGCAGCTTGCTTCTCATTCTAGTACAGATAGTTGTCGAGGAATTAATTTACCAAACCCACTTCAACTCATCCGTCCTTACAGTGAACGCGTTCTTCTCACTGAAGATGAACTCCGAGCTCAGTTTTCTATTTTAGACATCAATGCTAACGGATGGATTTCACGAGATGAGCTCCTTCAATTCTTTGATCAGTTCGATGACATGGGAGTTGGTGGTCAGACCCAAAAAATGAAAGAAATGTTAAGATCTAAAAACAACATAACTTTTAATGAGTTTTGTATTATAATGCTCAAGATGGCACAGGACTAATCTGTTTCTTTACATCGTTAGATTCAATGTTGCTGTTCCCAGTGACGTTATTTAATTTACTAATTACTTTGTTACACTACCGACGAGCTTGCGAAAAGTCGACTCAGAAAATTCATTTTTTTTTTTTTTTTTTGCTGTATTTCCCATCAGTCGTCTGGTCTTAACTCACATTATCTTTCATGCAGAACAAGCAACATGGGTTCAGAAGTATTGTCTGAAGACTTACAAAATGAAATCCAACTTCCCTCCATTGAAAAGGAATGGAAAAGTCAGGTAGCTGAACTACAGAACAAGATGTTAAAAAACAGTTTAATATTAACCAAGTCAGAAGAAGAAGTCACTGCAATCATAACAACACTTGATGATAATGACCTTCAAGTATCAATGACATTAGGAAGAGGTTTCATAGTGAAAGATAAAATATACGACTCGCTAAACAGTTTATTAATTAATGAATCAACGTCTGCACAAATATCTTTTGGAAATGAGCTCTCGGCAAAACTGGGAATGTTAGCTTCGTAAATGATAGAACCAAGAATGTGAAAACATAATTCGTAGGCTTTCCTACAAGTTGGGTCAGGACTGAGAAAAGGAAGCAATTTATCATACTCTGATCTCATTGCAGTTTGAAACAACTGTTTTCATGTGTTTCAAGGGAAGCAGTCATGTTTCGATACAGACCATTGCTATTAATTCATATTAAATTGTTTTAATTTCTTTCTCATTAATTAGGATCCCCAACATCCAGAAATGGACGACAACGCGCTGCTAAAATCGGATTTTACTATCCAACTAACTGATATCGTCGCGACGATAATAAATGAGCGACCTGCTGATGGACTCGAGTTATTCGAATCACTTGCAGTCTTTAACAAGACCGGTAAGATGATTCCTGATCCAGATACTAGCGTCTATTTGGGAGATGATATCGCATCGAAAACATTAATAACACCTGAGCAACTCACTGACGTTACATGGGGAGTTCAATACAATGAACAGGTCATACCAAAGGTAGTAAAGAAAAAACCCACCGGAGAGGAAGAAGATGCACCGCCAGAAGAAGAAGCTCCCCCTGAAGATAGGGGTGAGTTAACTGATATAACTGAAGAACATTTAGTGTTTAATATGCTTGGGATTGGTCTTGGTGAATCTGAAGCGTATCGACTAATGGTATCAATGAAGAGATTACTTGATCAACAGCCTCTGAAATCAGCTCGTCTATTTGGTAGAATCTTTACTTTATCAAATTACTATTACATCGCTGAGACAGAAATCGATCCTGATCGCCAACCCGAATCGGATGATGCAGCACCCGCAGATGATGAAGAGGCTTCAGGTAAACCTCCCTCAACAATCCTAAACATTCTTCAAAATGGAAAAAGTCGCGAAGAGCCGCAACTCCCAACCGAACCTGCAGGCCAACCAGGAGCCAACAAATATAAGTACTATGTCACGACTGACTTCTGTTCCTGGAGAGCCCTTCCTGATGTAAAGCCTTGTCACATTCAAGCAGCTCGATTAATTAAAAAGGTTTGTCAATGTTCTTTCTCTTTCCTTTTGGTGAAAATTAATTTTCTGAAGGGAAACAATAAAAATTACAAACGAACCAAAACAGCTATTTACGGGCAACCTGTCTGCACCAATTCAGTGCCACCCACCATTTCCGGGTTTAGAAGCCGAGTACTTGCGGGCTCAAATAGCAAGGATTTCATTCGGATGCAAAGTATGTCTTACTTTATTAAAAAAAAGCTTATGAACTACTTACCTTCGTGATTCACTTTGTTTCGGGTGACAGAAACAAAACTGAAAACCCTCAACAGGTTGCACCAAAGGGAACATTCAAGCCACCAGAGGAGGAAGAAGATGAGGATGCCCCTAAAAAGGAAACAACGAAGGTATACTTTTAGTCGTATTGTGCTACCGGTGTAGTTTTTATGAAGAAATTTCTAAAATCTAATAAATACAGAGACCACCATATGAAACTATCCCTGAGCTAACACCTGTTGATGAAGTACCCGAAGAGGACGATACTGAAGCTTGGTCAAAGGAAACCCTTGCAATGTGGGCAAGAGGTTATGAACATGATGTGTTAATGAAGATAAGTAATTGGGTTCATATCGAACCGCAGTTACTACAAACTCAAGGAAGAGCGACAGAACACAAATTCACATCTGAAGATGAAGAAGAAGGTGATCCGGAAGCAACACCTCCAGGACCAATAGAAGAAATACAACCGATCTGTAGTGGTGTTGATGAAGACGACTGTTTAGAGTTTCCGATGCATTGGCACTCAAAGAACCCAAGTTGGACGGTTAGAAAAAGTGCTACTCAACCAAGTGTTCGTGCTATGCAAGTTTTCTTGTTGAAGTCAGTAAGATGGCCAGGAGCAGTTTGTTATGCCGCTGTTCACAGTAAGAAACCTGGATCACAGTTCTGTAACTTTTATATTGGTGATGGCATGAAGTCAGATTCCGTCTCTACATTCTCACCACCAACACCAACCGTTATGAAGCCTGTACCTGTTAAGAAGGCAATCTTACAAACAGATTTTACGGCTGATGATGAAGCGGAGTTCTCTCCTCCTCCACCTCCACCAGTTCAAGAAAAAACGGAGGAAGAGGAAGAAGAAGAAGATGAATAACAACTTTGTGCCGACTGATTTACACAGACAGTTCATCAACACGTCTTCATTCAAAAAGTTACGTTGCTGCCTCCGGTTATCTCCGCTAGTGATGTATTCTGATTACTATTTTATCTATTTCACAGCGAAAAACTCTCTCTTGTATTGCTGTCTTCTGATGTCCTAAAACAGGTCTCCCCATCCCAGGTAAATAACGCAACCGGACTGACTGAAAGAATTCGGGTAGTTAGCAAGATGAGGCCTCCTCTACCTCAATTGCTGTAACTCTAATAATTGGTGTATAGTTGTTTATACGACAATGCAGTAGTACTATTGGCTTTTTAATGATAATCACGTAAACTATTCTTTTTTTTATCAGGTGACCAGGCCATGCTTTCACACCGTGTATCGGTACTGAAGATCGCGTATCGAGCAAGCTTTTACCCTTATGCTCTATGTGAAATTTCTGTTCTCACCGAGCGCCCCTTCTTAGGTTAATTTAGTATCTTGTTACAGAAAGCAGTAAAATATGCCCCGTGGGTATGCATCAAAGAGGAAAGGTCTGGCTCGTGTATATATCCTCGATGAGACTTACCCAAAGCTTATAGTTCCGAGTGAGGAGGTTGATTACTCGCTACCAAATTACGTTAGTGAAATGCCATCACATCCAATTCAAAGAAGAAGAAGACCTCAGCAAACTATTGACAGATTGACTGGATTAATACTCTCTGATAAGTTACCAGGTATAGGATCACCTGATGATATTCTTAATTTTAACAAAACAACTTCATTATCTGATTCCCTCAGTAAGATAGCAAAGAGGATGCAAGTTGGACAAAATATTGTACAGTCTCGACACTTTAAGAGATGTCTTGCCCTTCAGTACCTCTCAGCTCTAAAACAAAAACAGCCATCAGCAACAGCAGGAGGTCAAGTAGTTAACGATGAAGTTAACTGGATACAAATGTTAGAACAGAAAACAGGTATTAAATTAAACCAACCGGCCAGCAGTGATATCGCCACGGGTGTCACTGAAGAAGAATTTGAAGATTCGATTTCAGAGAAGAACTCATCAGTTGTTACCACAGAAGAAGTGTTATCAAGTACTTGCAGAATAAATACGGGACTAAGAACAGGTCTTCATCCATATGCAACAATAACAGTTCACAGTGATACTGAAGAGGATCCAGTACCGATTAAGATAATGTTACCTCAAGTTTATATCGGAAGGTTCTCATCTGTTGATGAAAATCCTTCAGAAATTGACATCTCATCCTACTCAAAAACACCAAAATTAATATCCCGTCAGCATTTTCAAGTTGTATCAGAAGCATCTGGTCTTCGTCTTACTCCATTAGGTCTTAATAGTATAGAAGTGTCTGTTGGTGATCAAGAGACAAGATGGATATCTGCAAACACACCTCCGCTCTTAGTAACACAGAGAGCAGTGATAACAATAGCAGATGTTACAATGGTAGTCGTCCCTGGGTAGTTATTGTCTCTTCATAGCAGCTTTAACTTTTTAGACTAATCGCACGGGATGGATTATTATCGTTCTTACAGAAATGAATCCCAGTAGGTTTTTTATTATTAAAATAAATCTACTTCACTTAAAGTAATTTTCACTACAGCCTGTCAGTAATATGAATGGCAGTTCGACTCCATCACCTTGGGGGGTCTCAATTCAAGTAGTTGATATTTGGGAATATGATTTGACTGCTTTAGTAAGCAGCGCTTGCTTTAAAGACATGAGCGAATGCATAGTCGTAGTAAGCGCACCCCATTACAAAGAAGAAATAACACTTATAGGAGCAGAATGTACGAAATCACTACAATTTAAGTTCCCAAACATCGGTAGAGTCACCATCAGAGCCTGCGCATGTTTTTCAATACCTGGACAAGACAAGGAATGGTCTCCATGGAGTCAACGAATTGTTGAATTAATGAATCCTTTACAAGTATCTCAAGGAAGAGTTCATTCTGATGCTATTAGTGTCTTGTGGGAGTCTCAAGGATCAGATAAACAGCATTATTCAAAAATAAGTCACTATTCTGTTGTCGTTGTTAAGAAACATCGGACTCTGGGAGAAGTCGTATTTAACAGAGATTTGGAATCACAAAAATCGGATTTGAATAAACTGACAATTAATGGATTACAACCAGAGTGTCACTACTGGGTAAAGGTTCGCCCTAAGAGACAGAGTACTTCTAAGGAATCAGAAACAGATCAATGGGGGGTGTACTCAGCTGATGTCCAATGCACTACATTACATCCTGTGGTCGTTGAGTCAACTGAAGTAAGTCACGACTACATTCAAATAAAATGGCAACGAGGAATCTTCTTACACAAACCATCAAAATCCGGCGGTAAATCAGTAGTTGCTGGTCTTGTGTCGCAACCGTCTAATGATTTCCTACAAGAAAATAATATTATTCAACAATTTCAAATATCAGTTTTTCCTGTTGGGATCACTCAGTTGTCATCATCTACCAAAACACCTATCTACTCTTATTCAGCTGCATCATCTGAAGCAACGCATATCATACACAACTTGCAACCCGACAGTTTTTATTTAATTCAAACAATAACAACTAACACGGTTGGTATGCCTGGATCACCTGTGAGATATCTTTTTAAAACTGCTAAGCCGCTGACTCTCTTAAAAATATTAAAACTTACCAGCACCACAGTAGATATCGCTTGGATTCCTCAAACTGCTGGATCATCGGATTTCGAAGCGGAGTTTAACTCGCAATTACAAAAATGCCTCTCACAACAAACTGGTCAGCGACAGCAGCTTATCGATCGCAGGATCTACGACTACGTTCTTGCGGATGTTAAAGTCATTCCGAAATATTATCAGGCACGTGTCGTTCGTAATATGCGCGAACAACAAGTTTGTTCAACTGGTATGAGTTGTTTATTTAACTGTCGTAAAGGTAGGTCTTGAAAATCAAACTAAAAATAACAAACAAACAGCTCCTGACGCAGATCACATAAGTCTCTCAGCCCTAACACCTAATACGGTATATTCTATTCAGCTTCGTCAGTTTGCAGTTGGTGGGTACGCCACAAACTGGTCACCAGCTATTCAAATACAAACACTTGATGAAGTGAGGCCTTTATTAATAAGAAGAACCTCAACTACTATTGAAGTTGGTTGGAGAAGATCACAACCCGATCCAATTCAGATTACCGATGAGACTTTAAAACAAAACTATCCAGTTATCCTCGATCCTGTTCTTCCTGCTGATGATTGTAAGCAGCTATTGATTGGTATGTTTATTACAATGTTACTGTGTTGTTTATGTTATTAATAATTTAATTATAATTACCAACAGGAATCATTAATAAAGAAGAAGAAGAACTCTTAGTACCTCACCAAGCTGGGTTATCATCAGAAGGTGATCTTCAATGGGGACACTTAGGAGCTGTTGGTAAAGCAACAGCAGATGACATCACACTCAACATTGGTGAGATTCGAAGTTATGATAAACCACTTGGAAGTACAACATTTAAGGAGTTGTTACCCGACACAGAATATCGTATTTCATTGAATGAGTTAACAGAAGGCGCCTGGAGAGGTCGTAAAAGTGTCTTCGTCAGTACCTTAGCAGAGGATGTCGTAATCCTACCAGAACACGACGTTCTAAAAATACCAAACCACCCAAACGATGCAAACAGCGACGTCCCCTCTTCAAAGCCAGTCACAATTCAGCCTCACAAAGTTAACACTAATCCAGTCAGTCTGCTCATTTCTATTGCAGAGATTGGAGAGCAGCACGTTGTTATCGATTGGAGTGAAAACATTTCATTCTATCCCAGCCTAGCAACAGGGGATGCTCATGAATATAAATTACGATTGACATCATATTCTGGATCTGATAATTCTCAGTCAACATATAAAACTTTTTACATCAGATGCAAGGGTGCTCGTACCAAAATAGAAGGTTTACTCGGAATGAGGCAACATAGCGCAATGCTGTCGATGTATTGTGAATTGAGAGGGAAGTGGTCACCATATAGCAAACCGTTGAATTTTGAACCGAGTAGACAATTAGATCTTATGGTAGTCTCTCTTAGAGATGATTGTTGTGTATTAAAATGGTGGAGGGCAGCATCTGATAATATAATGCCTTTGAACCCATCATTTCCAGTGAAGTATAACATTCACATCACAAACATAAATCAACAATCATCATCAGTAGTAACAAAGCAATCCCCTACATCAAATTACTGCGTCACCGCATTGGAGCTAAATTCGATTTATTTGGCATACGTTGTTCCGATATATCAAAAAAATGCTGTAGGGACTGCGTCTCACGCTGTGTACTTTTCATACCAACAAGTAAAGTTTGACATTACATCGGTAGGTGAAAACTGCATAAGACTTTCATGGAGTAATATTGTAGAGAAAACGAAGCATAATTTCCTTAGTAAGTATATTGTTAAAGTAGACGAGTCACCAAAGGAATCGGACTTTTCACATGCTGACATGCGAATATTCATCGAAATAGTACCGACTGAAGAGTACGGTTGTAACCTCTCACAAATTGTTCATGGATTGAAACAGAATAACTGCTATCGTGTTCAACTGTTTTTGATGCAACAACTACCTCCATGTCAAAGACCTGAATTGGGTCCTTTGTCAGCTTTATCACAATCAGACAGTCAACATGATGTTAATAGATCTCTGGTTCCATTAAATAAAAGTAAAACAGTTGTTACTCAACCAGTTTTAGAAATATCATGTACTGCTATTGGTGACTCGTATGTAACATTACAATGGAAGAAAACTCCGAGGAGAAATGTTTGCGTGTCAGAAGGAAAGTTAGTAACTTATGAAGTCAAAGTAGTGGAAACTCATGCAAGATGCACAACTGTGAGTGAAGTAACTCCAAACAATACAATGACGACATCGCTAGCTGTTATAAAAACAGTAAAATCATTACTACCAAAAACTTCATATCAAATATCAGTCAGAAGAAAGCTTTACAACGGTCATTGGGGAGTGAGTTCAAATGTGATTGATATTCGTACACACGGAGTTCTAACTCCTCATTTTATATCTATTTCAGAAGACCATCTCCGTCTCTCCTGGTCATTAGATATCGGAAAAGGATCAATCATTACTAGTAGTCAGAAGAACATCAACTTTCAAGTCCGTGCTGATCCTACCCGAAGAACTCCACATGAAACTGCTACAAAAACTGTGCAGACAGACTTCTCTGCGGTCAGTCTTAATCAGCTTACTCTTGGTAGGAAGAATTTAAATAAAGCTTCTTCTTTGATAAAAGAATATCATCTCACTGATGAGCAGCAACAATCAACTGAGGGTGTGATACTCACAGGATTATTACCCATGACTAAATATCGAGTTACTGTTAGAACAGAACAGTCAAATGGTAAATGGGGATTATGGTCAAAACCGATGACGTGTATTACACTTCCGGCATTCTCAGTAACCACTACCTCTGTTGGAACTGATTATGTATTGTTAAGATGGGGGAGAAGTATTCCAAATGAAAAAGATCAAACATCAACTGACATGTGTATCGTATCTCACACTGAAACAGAAATATCAATAAGGAAATCATCTGTTGCTAGACTGCGCAATCACACGACTAAAAGTACTGAAATAGATCCGGAAGAGAAGGAAGAACAAAAACCAGTTGAGTTACCTGAAAAAACAGAACCTGATGCTGTCCCGCAGGAACAACCAATTAAAGAAGATTCTCCTGTTGGACAATTAGAAGGAGATTGTGAAATAATAAAAGAAGGAAGTATTGGAGGAAGTTCTCATAGTGAAGAGAATGAATCGAAGGAGGTTGTGAAGGAAATTGAAGAAGCAAAACGTCGACCTGAAATCAATCATTTACGAAAAGGAGGGAAAGCGAAGTCATTCAGGCATTCTGAGTGTTCTATGAGTAAGAGTCCCATGAAGAAGAATTTCCCAAGAACACTAACTCACTTATCTCATTCTTTATTATCTCTCAAATCAATTAGCCCTGTTGCTAGAGGTAAGGTCTCTCCTCGATGGAAGAAATCTGTTGGCTATAAACTAGATGACGGTAAACCTACAAAAAGTTTAAAAACTGGAAAAGTTACTCAACAAAGTGAGCCATCAACTCAATCTAAACAAAAGAAACTCTCAGCTGTTGAAGTCGGTGAGTCTAAAATAAAGACTAACGACATAGCAATGACTGCAGAACCAGAAAAAACAAACGAGTTGAGCATAACAGCTACTTCTATTGAAGTAAGTCTAACCAACGTAGACGAAGATGAAAAACAGAACATCTTACCATCAGCTGCTACCAAACAGATCCCAACAATCAAATCAAACGACGTTATGTCACTTACTGAAGTAGATATTAGTGAGAAGGTAAACTCTGTTCCGACAACACCACGTACAATAAAGCTTCCTGTTGATGATAAGAACAGATCGATATTAATAAGTGAACTACGAGACAATACGACATACATATTCAGAACTAGACTACACTATCACTTTAACGCTGTTGGGAGTTGGTCAATACCTCTACAGGTAAAAACAATACCATCATGTAATGCAGCAGTTAAGGCTGTTGGTGATGACTGGGTCCAGATATCACTTCACAGTGCTGTTCCGAATAGAGCATTTCAACTCCGAGTGTGTAAGATAACAACTTCAATAGAAGAACCTCTCCTTATATCAACTGAAGACAATGATTTAAGAGTATCAAAGCTTCACTTTAATACCTCATATAATATATACGTTCGTAGTATTGATATTCATAATGTTCCTTCTCCTTGGTCAACGAAACCTTTATCATTTCAGACACATGCGACTGCTGAGATTGTAATATGTCACGTGACTGTTAGCTTTATATCTTACGTATGTCCAGTAACTCCTTCTGCGGTGTGTTGGGAAATTATTGTTTATGAAACAGAATCTGGAAAGCAAATTCAGCAGCATCTTCATCAGGCATCATCAAACCCTGAGTCGAATCTAAAAGGAAGATTAGTAAATCTCTCAGAAGACACTTCTTATAGTATAGTTGCTAGAGTTCTTAGAGATTCAACATGGGGGGCTTGGTCTCCTAAGATATTCGTACGAACACTGTGTTGCATATCTCACACAGTAGCGAGAGTAGGTCACGATTATGTTGAACTCAACTGGAGTAACGCAGATGAAAGCAATGCGGAAAGTTACATTAGAAGGGGAAAATGGCACAGCACTAGATCACAGCCTCTTATTGCACCACAACCACAACAGAGAATGGCTGCTTTAATTGAGTATTATGAGATTATTGCTGAACCAGTTAGTGAGGTGACGAATACAAAAAAGATTCATTTTCAACTGAGCAACAGTAGTACTGAACCAGAGGCAGTTCAACAAAATATTTCATTTGATACAACAGCAGTGAGAGACTTTAATGGAACCACCTCCAGTATGAGTGATGCTAATGCTACAGATGCAAGCTATAAGACTCCTTTCAGTTCTCCAAATGATGAAGTGTTAACACAAACAGCAATAGCGACGTTCCCTAAACTTCAAACAGTAGTTACAACAGTTCTTCAGGGTAAAACAACAGGTCTGATTCCTAATCTGGTTTCAGACTCTAATTATATTGTTAAGATTCGTGCTAAATATCATCACTACGGATATGGTTCGTTTTCAAGTGGAAAGTTAACAAAAACATTACAACCGATATCAGTAATTCCTGAAGTAGTTGGAGGTGACAACGCTCGATTCAAATGTATCAGTTCTGACCCGGAACGACTGACGAGGACTTTTTATGTTCGTTTGAATGGCGGCGACTTAACATCAAAAGTACTCGTTTTTAATGAAAACATGCAAGAAGCTGTACTTGAGCTACTTACTTTACAATTAAATACGATGTATGATATCACTATTAGAGAAAAACATTTTGGAGGGTGGAATCCACTTCACACGTTCTATACGAGACCTAAAGCACCATCAGTTGGAGAACTAGTTGAATGGAAAGGTCAAACAATATCATTCACAATAGGATTGCAGGTACCATTAGGAGATATGGTGTTTGGTGAAGACGTTCCGGAAGACTACGTGTTCTCAGTTGAAATGAGAGGCGCTGGTTCTTCATGGAGACAAGTTCAACAGATTAAAGGAACTGGGAAAATCAGACTTTCAGTAGAGCATCACATCACAACTTATCACTTTCGCGCCAGAGTCGCAAATCAAAAAGCCAACACCAGCAGCGTTTACGGTACTCAATTCTTGTGGTCAGAGTTTGGTGCTGCAGTTAATTTTAAAGAGCCACAGCGACCCAACTGCGTCGCAGCTCTGCGAGTTCAATTTCTTAAAACCACAACAGCTACCATTGTATGGGATAAACCTCTTAATCATGCAATCCAATATGATATCCATTATCAAGTATTTACAGCTGAATCAAGTGATGGTGACTGTAAGTGGGTACCTCGAGGTAAATCTCTAACTAATTCATTTAATATGACTGGCTTGTTGGGTAATACTTGTTATAGGGTTTGTGTCCAAGCTGATTCTGCTTTTGGTCGTAGTGTGAAGTCGTCAATATTAACATTTACTACAATAATTGATACTTCGAATAGTAAGCATTTTACTCTTAGGGATCGTCGTCGTAGGCCTAAGAATACGAATAGTTCAATACAGAGAGCTGTTGAAGGAAAGAATACAACTTCTCGAAAAGCTCAAAAGAAAGCAGTGGAAGGACTTCCTGCTGATGAAAGTGGAATACGATTACCTGATGTTGACCTCATCGATGCTCTTCATGCTACTCAATAAGTGAACGAACGCTCATCGAAATCATTTACACGACGTTTTTTTTTTTTTTTTTTTTTTGTATTCAAATCGTCATAGTCAAAGTCTTCAGTTATATAACTGTTTCTACAGTTTATCTTGTGTCAACAACAAGTATTCATCGGAAAACAGTTATTATATTTGTTATTTTCTTTTTTTCAGAAACCAATGAGACGGCAGCAGGTGACGGAATGATTATCTCTGCTATTGTTTTGGTATTTAATCTTTATTATATAACAGGTTGAAGGTGGTAGATTAAGGATGCCTCTCGGGGATCAGGGCTTCCGTGCCCTTCCACCATCATTAGATCCGAGACTGAATAATGGAAATTCTCCTGAAAGAAATCCCTCATCTCCGACGCTTGCGAGTTCAAAAGCCAGAGTAGCGCTTGAAAACTTGAGGACATCAATGTACCAACAGGGAAGTAGTCAACCGACGATACTAACACCTCGTGATAGAGAACCGCTTATAACACCTAATACAATGGGAAGCATATCTAGTTTTAGTGAACAAAAAAGTTCTTATGATGGTAATAACAATGGTGTGTATTTTATTTTATATTTTAATTATTCCCTTTTTTTAAAAAAACCACTGTTTAAACAAGAATATATCGATAAAAAAAAACGAAAAAAAAAAAAAAAAACAGCTGAAGTAGGACGCTTATCTCATATTATATTGCAACACCAAGAGAGCATTGATCGTCTTAGTGCTCAAAAACATGACATTGAAGATCAGCTATCCGGGTACAGAGTTAAATATGATGAGTGTGAAACATCAAATACAATGTTACTGGAGAAGATAGAGTCACTAACTAGGTTAATGCATGAGGTGTGTTATTTGTGAGTGTTTTGGTTGGTTACTTCTTCCCTATCAAGAAATATTTCTTAAAAAAAAAACAACAACAGGTTCGAGACGACATGGTTTCCGTAGAAGAGAAAAACCAACACCTCAACGCGATGAACCACAACCTTATGAATGAACTAGAAACTCTTACACAAGAGAACACTCGTCTTAAAGAGCTTCACAGAGAAGAGTTGAATCAAATTGACGGGGTCTTGAAAGCTGTTCAAGAGTCGAAAAATGAAGAAATCAACCACCTCAGATCAGAGCTCCTCCAAGCTGCAGAAATACAAAATATTAAAGACAGTACTGAAGAGCAGTTGAAGACTATAACCGAAAGGTTTTCTGCCATGGCTGCTCACCAGGAAGAGTTAAAACATTGCGCGTTGGCATTTCAAGAAGCTGGTGGACGTAGTCTGATTGACTATGATTATCAGTTAACGAGAAATCACTTTCTTAGTATCACTAATACCACTGCAATGAAATCAATCGCTTCCCTTTCTAGTAGTTTAGCAGATAGTCAATTGTTAAGTCTCGAAACAGATGAACAATTCCAACGTCAAAAGCTATTCACAATCTACTGTACAGGACTATTAAATCTAACTTCCGCACGTGATGACCGTGTGATAGGAACTACTCGCTCCTTTACAGCTGGGAAGTTGTTATACTTTGAGCACCAAACAGTTCTTCAAAGATATCTACTCCGATGGTTATCAAAGACTCACAAAGGTTATAAAGAAAATAAACAGCTACAACTCCAACAGCTATCAATGCAAAGTATTGATTATGCTGCTGCAAAGGAGCAGCTTACATTGTTGGAGACGACGCATAGTCAAATTTCTGAAAAAAATAAATCATTGCAAGTTTCAGCTGCGGAACACTCGCAACGGCAGCAAGCTCTGCTAAGAGATTTAGATGTAGCAAATACGAAGAATAAAGTTATCCAGCAACAACTGGAAGAGGTAAGTGAGAAAGCCAAAGAAGTTGAAGCCAGTAAAGTCTACGCAAAATATTTAGAACAGAAGATTAGTGACGATGATGATCAGAAGGTTTCTTTAGAGAAGAGTGAAAAGGATGTGAAACAGCTATCTGAACAACTCTCAAGTCGAAGTAAAGAACTTCAAATAAGTGAACAACAACTACGTGATACATCTGATAAATTAATTATAGCGGAGGCTTCATCAGAAAAAGACACCCAACGACTGGCTGAACTAGAGCTTCGCACAACTCAACTCTCTCAGAATTGCACTGAATTAGAAATAACAAATAAAGATCTACAAGCAAATAGCACATCAATAAATGCTAAACTTCGTCAACATGAAACTCTAGAAGATGATCACAAATCTTTAATTGAAAGTAACGCAACAGTTTGTATTGAAAACCAATCACTAAAAGGAAAGATTACTAACTTAGAAAACCAACTGTTGTCACAACAGTCCAGAAGTGAAGATCTACAACAACAGTTGTCAGATACAATAGAAATGGACACGACAATACAATCACTCTCTGGTCAGTTATCAACAACTGGAGGTCAACTAGCTGCTCTTAGAAAACAATCTCAGGTTTCGAATGATAAACTTCGTGACGCTGAGGATGAGATTTCTCAATTGGAAGATGACAAGATAAGATCCAACTCCACCATTCACACCCTCCAAAGTAAATTAAAAACAACAGAGAGTCACTTGGCGTCATTAAAACAACAATCGCAGCAATCTGAAGACAAAACCCGCGACTCTGACGAAAAGCTTACCAAAGCCGAAGGAGTCATCTCAACACAGAAATTGGAACTTGAGAACCTTCAGAATGAAATTAATTCCTGTGAAGCACAGTGGGCCTTGGCTAAGAAAGAAGCTGCTGCGGCAACGGATCGACTCCACGCGACAGAAGAGAAGTCTTTAGCTGCTGAATCAGAAGGATCAGAAGCAAAGATAAAGAATCAAAAATTACAACAAGAAACTACAGAGTTAAAGATTACCTTAGACAGGACTGAAAGGGAAGCTGAAGGACTTCGTAGAGAAAATGAAGTAATCAGACGACAGGTCTCTGACGTTACTCGAAAGAATCAACGGATTGACGAAGACCTCACCGACACAACAAAACAATTGACATCTCTACAAAAGAGATGCGATACTGCAGAAGATGTTGCTGATGACTCAACTCGATCGATGTCAACACTGAGAGAACAGTTAGTGAATGCTGAAGATGACACATTTCAATTACGTAAATCTCGCAATGAATATAAACAATGCTGTCAACAAATTCAACACGATCTTGATCTTGATGACTCACCACTACCAACAGTAGTTTATCAAGTTAATTCATATCGTCAAACCTGTCTTCAGATTCAACGACTTCTGGGACTTGAACCTGTCAGAGGTAGTAGTAAGTCACCAAGTCTTTCACTCGATGTTACGGAAACTATGTCAGAAAGATCAACTTCACCTTCAATAAGATGGAGTAGACCTCCTTTACCTGATTTAGTTGCTGGTGTTTCTAATTTACAGCATTTGAGAACTGACTTAATTAGAATCTTTTCACTTCTTGGATCAGGTGAAGTAACCAACAGCGACATTCTCACGAGAGCAGAACACTTGAGTAACGCAAGTCACGACCTTTTACTTGAAATGGGAATACCTTCAACTACTCTGTCAGACTTTGATCAATCAGATGAACTCCCATTACAAAGTCTTGTTGATGCTGTTGTTCTTCAAAGAGAAATGTGTGATAAGATTTGTAAGTCATTTGGGTATTCAGGAGATCCCGAAACGTTAGACACAATTATCGAACAGCTCACTACCCAACACTCAACCTGTCAGGCAATGCAAAGGGAGCTAGGTCTGACCGTCTCTTCAGATGTGACGGAATTACGTGAGGTCGTAACCGCACAAAATAATTTATACACCGAGCTGGAGAGAGCAGAAGACGATCCACAGCAACCCACTAATGAAACAGCAGCGCAACTTCGAAAGAATTACACAAAATATAAAGATCTTCACGACGGTATCATGAACCTCATCCCACCAGAACAACAACAAGATTTATTATACGCTACTGAAAGAAGTATGAGACGATTAAAAGAACTTGAAGCAGCTATTGAGTACCTGAGTGGTGCGGTTGGGGCGACTTCAACAGCAGACTTAAAACAAATCGTCTCCGCACAGCAGGCAATATGTTCAGCATTAGAAGGAGACAGTGATGCTTCCCAAACAGGTGACTTACTATTGAAGGTAAAGTCTCAGCTTCTAATAATTGAGGAACTGAAGTCGGATTTGGACGCAAAATCGCTATTTGACTTGAGACAACAAAGTCTGGCTCAGAGAAGAATAATTTCAGCTATTACTGAAAATAGTGGACTGGATAAGTCTGAAATATCAGATTTGAAATCAGTTTACGAAACCGTTCAAGACCAACAACGTGCCTTACGCAATCTTCAAACAAAGCTTAATGCTCCGACAGTGAAAGATCTACACGAGAAAGTCATCGCTCAGCAAGACATAATCTCATTACTTGATAAGGACACTGTTGGTGATTCTAGTATTGAATCATTAAAGATATTAACGAACTCTTTAAAAGCCGATCAAGCAGCGATCGAAAGAATGAAATCCAACTTGAACGCGAAATCAATATCAGAACTGGAAGCGAAGATTGAAACATTGCAATCAACTCTGCTGGCTGTGGGAGAGGGGAATTCTATTGATGATTCTGTTAATACTTTACAACATCAGAGTGATGTCATAAAGTCATTACAACAACTAACAGATTGCAGTGATGTTTCTTTAATGGAACAACAGGTAGCTACTCAACAACAGTTAGTGTCAGAATTACAAAAGGAACTAGCCATCGATGACAAAGAAAACATTCACACTACAGTTACAGATCAACAAAACTTCATAAACTCACTGAAGGAACAGTTCGGAACTGAAACTCTGTCGGAAACAGCCGCAGCAATTAGAACGCAACACGATAATGTTCAGAGTATCAAAAGTGAAGTTGGGGTAGAATCTTTGTCTGGAGCTACATCTCAACTACAACAACAACAAGAAGTTCTTAGTTATTTAAAAGATAAATATTCAGTCTCTGACTTACCATCTCTTCAAGAACACCTCGAAAACGAACGACAAACACTTCAGCAGTACAGCGATCGTCTGGGTACCAAATCCAGTTTATCTGAAGTAGTAGCGGAACTTGATAAAAGTGAATCAGTTCTTTCAATTATTCAAAAAGAACTTGAGATTGAATCTCCAACAGAAGTTATTTCACAAGTCGAAGACTATCATAAGTTTGTAAAATCATTAATGGACAGACATGGTGTGAAGGACTTACCTGCCTTAGTTAATGTTCTTGAAGACCAACACAGTGCTATTGAGAAACTAAAAACTAATCTTTTCTCAACCAACAGTGACAGTGAGTTACAACAAGACCAACCTTCTCTAACTTCTCTTGTCGACTCGTTAGTTGCACAGAACTCTTCTCTCACATCAATTCAGAAACAGCTTGCGGTGAAATCTCCTGAAGAAGCCCTCGCTGTAGCTGAACAACAACTGTCAGTTATCAGTTCATTGTTAGCAACCACAGACTCAGTTAGTCCAGAAGACCTCCCATCTATCCTTTCATCAAAGAGTAATATATTACAACAATTACGAAGTTCTATTGGAGTTGATAATGATGATGACCTTCTTGAGAAAGTTAACGATTTGAATAATGTGTTGAGCTCTAGTGGTAAAGGTTTCACAGAAGCAGTGGATGGGGTTCGGGAAAATCAGCAACTTATTGAGAAGTTGAAGAGAACTGTAGGAACAACTTCTGATGATGATCTACTTGAAAATGTTCAGCAACTGAAGGAAGCATTCGAAGTGTTGGGAAACAACAATGAAGAGGACAACGATATATCAAAAGCAGTAACAACAGCCAGAGATAAACAGCAACTCCTGAATCAGATTCGTGACAAACTCGATATCAATAATGACTCAGATATACTTCCACAATTACAACATCTAACAGCATCAACTAATAACCAATCTAATGTATTGACAGTCTTACAGGAAGCTCTCAACGTCAATGACACTTCAGAACTACTTGAGAAAGCAGCAGAAATGAAGAAGGCTCACGACGAACTGCAACTACTTTACGATGAGTCGAAAACACCATTTGAGGTGTTGGAATCGATAAAAGATCAAAAGGACGTTATTTCAAATTTAAAAAACAATCTTAACGCGGAAACAGACAGCGATCTAATTGCCACTGTACTGGAACAGCGAGAAATATGTAACCAGTTAATACAAAGTTATGGCAACGATGATCTACACAAAGTGGTAGAAGAAAGTCAAGTATGCAAAGAATTCACTAATGAACTGCAAAGTCTACTTCAAACAACTGATTTACCACTTTTATGTGAGCAATATGCAGCCTTGACTGATATTCTTCAGAAATATGAATGCGATCCGTCAAATCTTTCTGACTTATCAAGAGTCGTATCAGATTCAATTTCACACAAAGATCTCAACGATACTCTACAAGAGTTACTGTCTGCAACATCACCGTCAGCAATCATTGATACAATAAAAAAACTGATTCAAGCAGAACAAGAAAACGAAGAAGTCCAACAGGTGGTTAGGAGAGAAACAACAATTCACTCACCGCAGGATACTGAAGCATCTGAAAAAAGTGTTGCGGAACTGGTATCAAAATCCTACAGAAGAATTAGAGAGCTAGAAGCTGAAGCAAAGGATGTCAGTAAAATAGCGAACGCGAATCACGCTGATATTCAACAGATTGGAGGAAGTGTTAGTGAATTGGTTCAGAGTTTGTATGATCAGATAACTGAATTACAAAAACAAGTTGAAGGAGGAAATGATGAAGTCAGTCGTCTTCTTGACATCATAGAACGTCTCGAGGCGAGGTTTTCAGCTCTTCAAGTAGAATCTCAGGGATATTGTGATGAGATTGCTCAGTTGAATGAAAAGGTGTCGGGTTCTCATAGAGTAAAGATAGATGAACCAGACACCTCTCTCAGTTACTTACAAAAGGAACTCGCAGACCTCACAAGTCGACGTTCTAGTGAGGCATCATTCGATTCTATGGATCCGATATATCAAAGTACGACTATGTTATCATTTAGAATGCCAACACCACTCTCTGGAAGAATCTCTTTAGATAGCGTCTTTGACGGCAGAACAATGTCCCTTCGCGACAAACTATTTGACGATGTTTTAGCCCAACCGCCTTCAACAGCATCGTCACTGTCTCCTGCTGATCAAAAGATGATAAGAGATATCGAACATGAGTACATGTCAAAGGAAGCGAAGTATCAAGCAAAGATATCGGCTCTGGAACTAACCGTCGGTGCTCTTGAAACTGCAAATATCGGAATCCCTTCACCAGACCAGGGCGGGGGTTCTAAGAAACGTGATGCGGCCATCAGACGTTTGGAGAGTGAAGTTGAAAGTTATATTTCGAAAATTGCAAAATTAGAAATGAAGATTGTGAAGCTGGAAAAAACGAAGAAAAATAAAAGCGGTGAAGAAACTAAATCAGACAAGGAGCCTGTCACACTCTTACAAGTTGATCACTTGGAAAAGACAACACCGCAGATTGACTTCAGTAATAGACCTTCAGATGAGAAACAATTATTTAATCAGCTGCAAGCAGAGCTGGAAGGGTCCAGCAGCTCTGACTCAGAACAAATATCACAAACTGCGATATTTAAAACTAGAATTGCTTGTCTACAAGATGTTATATCAGAGAAGAATGCCTTTATTACGGACTTAGAAATCGATTCACAGACAACAGATGGAAGAATTAGATCACTTGAACATGAAATTCAAGAACGTCTGCTCCACACGGATAAGATTCCTGATGCTAATACAGTCACAATAGCTGAATTACTTTTACAAATAAAAGAAAAAGATTCTTTGATTGAAACTCTCAGATTAGATATTGTAGAGCTCAACAAACGACTGGATGTTAATGAAGCTTTTCTTCATGGCTCTACTCCTCAAGTAACCGACATAACAAGTCTTCATACGATTCTTAACGAGAAGGAAGCTTATATTAAATCACTTGAATCAGAAGTTGCTTCTATTAAAGATACTGACGCTAACCAAAGCAATGAGTCACTGCAGCAACTTTTATCAGAAAAAGATTCTCACATCAATTCGTTACAACAGCTGCTGGACGATAATTCTGGGAAACCGACCTCTGAAGATTCTGTTTTAATTAATAAAATAAAAGAATTAAATGAAAAGTCAGCTACTGAAAGTCGTAATGCCGCTATAAAGATTGCTCAGTTGGAGGCAGAGTTGCAGCCGATTGCGGACGTTGATGATCAGCGTCGCGATCAAATTATTAAAATTGCAACTCTCGAGACAAAAGATGCAGCACAACAGGAAGCTATTGAGTCTTTGAAGAAGACTATCGAAGAACAACATCCTTTAAAATTAAGAATATCAGAACTTGAGTCTACAGAAGCAGCACAACAAGTAGAAATCCAATCCTTGCAAGACACTCTCACCACTGCTAAAGAAGAAACTAATGATGCAACGGGTAAGGTCACTCAACTCGAAGAGGAAAGTGAGTTATTGAAACAGAAAATAAAACTTTTATTTAAACAACAGAACACACTCCAGGAACAGGATGATATTGAATTACTGAGGGAAACCAGCAGAAATAAATCAAATCGCATCCAGGTCTTGGAAGCCAAGGTGTCTGAATTACTATCTTCCAATGAGGAATTGGCTCCAACACAACAGAAATACGAACAGGCCAGAGAAGAGTTGCTTTCAGCACGAGAACAGCTTCCGATTCTAGAAACCTTACAACAGTTATTACAGACGACATCTGGTAGTATTGTTTCTCAAGTTCAGGAGTTAGTAAATGAACAACAGCAACGACAAAATCTAAACGTATCAATATCGACAGTGATGTCAACTGAGGAGGAATTATCCTCAAAAATAAAAGACATGGAAACCGAAATGGACATCCTACAGGCGGATAAAATGACACTTCGAAAACTAGAAAATGAAAACGATCGCTATGAAGCAAAAATAACGACGTTGGCAACGACGTGTGAAGATCTACAAGCGGACCTTTCACAACAAAAGGCAGAGACGAGTATATACAGTAACGAACTTCAGGAAGTTAGTCAGAAATACTCAAAAGCAGATGAAGCACTTCGATCACTGCGAGGAGGAGCCTTAAAAGCCGATGCAGCAACAGCTGCTGTTCGTCAACAATGCGACTCGTTCAAAGCAGAGTGCAGCTCTCTCAAAGAAGAGTTAGTTTTGTTGAAAAATAAATATCAAATTAGACTTGATGATGAATACAACCAATGGGCTACTCAACTCGGATGGGAGGTGATTGGATCACCAAGTGGAATACTACACAGTTATGATGATTTATTATTAATAAGAAAGGATGTCTTAGGGAGTATGAATACTTCAGCCAAACCTTCAGTTCAACAATCTGACCAGGTTCAGCATTTAAGAGAAGTAGCAAAAAAACGAATCATGGATGAAATCCAATTCTGGTCATCAGTTGGGTTCACTCCGACGTCGGGGGAGTCATACGTCCAGGATGATGTCATTGATGTTAGATTAAAAATAAAAAAAAGTATAATTTCAGGTCAGAACACAATAGAACAACTCAATCAGCTTCAACAAACAACAGCATTGAAACCATCGGAAGAAGTTAACTACTGGAATAGCGTTTTAGGAAAACCAACTTTGCAGGGATCTGTTTCACACAATGACGTAGCTCAACTACGTGATGAGGTTAAAGCGATCATATTATCAAAGAAAAACCAACTTGGCGATACGCAACTAATGAAAAATTTAGTTGAAGAAAACCTATTATGGAGTGAGGTACTTGGAACACAACCTCTTAGAGATGATGAACTCACTTCAGATGCAATCAAAACTGTTCGAAACAGAGCAGTCACTTTACTGACATCAGATAGGGCAGCTGAACAGTTGAGAGATACATTGATTGAAGAAAACAACTTTTGGTGTACTGCTTTAGATATTCCTACTGGTCCTCCTCCTACATACGAATCGATCACAAATCTTCGTCAGGAAGTATTATCTACGCTGGTCGATAAATCACAAACTCTTTCTAATATATTAGCATCGCAGCCTACCCTTGAAAGTGTGACATCACTTCGTCATCGTATATCAGACAGTCATAAGGATTCATCATCACATTCTGCTACTGAAACAACAACACCTGAACTTGATCAGGTTCTTAAGGAAGAACAACAGTTCTGGCTTGAGGTATTACAAAGAGAGGATCAGCGCAAACCAACAACAGAATCCATCAAAAACCTTCGAAATGAAGTTCTCGAACAATTAGTGCAACAGACAGAAAGTCTGAATTCTGTGCTGTCAGAAGAAGCAGAGTTGTGGAAGGATATATTAGGTGCTACTCATCCAATAGTGAGGAGCAGTGAAATCTCACCCAACGGAGTTAAGGCTATGAGAGACACTGCAGTGGCTACGCTCGCAGAAAATACAGCAACGTTAAATAATATGCTGACAGAGGATCACGAACTGTGGAGTCAGATCCTGGACTCACAAAGTGAAGAACCTGATCTTATAACACCATCAACAGTACACACTATGAGAACTGCGGCACTTAAACAACTCCGTCGGGGCGACATGTCGTCGTACCTCACTCAGGAACATCTTTACTGGTCTGATATTATTAACTCAACAGTAGAATGTGAGAACCCCACCGTAGATGATGTACAACAAATAAAGGAAATGGGTGTTGAAATGCTTAAGCAAGAAGTATTAAAAATACGTGAGGAGTATCAATTTAATAATCAAATTGAGAAATATCACAACGAAGAAGAACGTGACTTTTGGTGTGAAATACTAAACGAGTCTGCATCAGAGACTCCGGTTGATTCGAGAGAGGAATTACAGCGTCTGCGGAATCGTTCTGTTGAGTACTTGAAAGACGGCAGTGCTGGTACGTCCAAACCATTAAAAAAATCTGCACCTTCTCCAGATGACGACACAGATTTCGAAAGTGACAGAAGTAGTCCTCATGATGTTCCCGTGGCTTTGATCAACAGCTTGAAGACATTGTGGGATTCAGAAAGCACAGCATTGATTAGAAAATGTCATGCACTTGCTCAGGTATACCTGTAGATTCAATTTATACTTTACATCATTAATTCATGAATTAAAAATAAATTTCAACAAAAAACAGGGAAATCCACAACCACCAGTAGAACACTCAGAACCAGACTCTGACCTAAAAAGTAATTCACAACTGATGATGTTGAATAGTTTAAAAGATAAGTTATGCAGTATACATGAGAGATATGCGACCCTAACACAAGAATCATCGCAAGTTGTTAAAGATGAAGTTATGTCTCCGTCAACAGCCTCTCACTATAGTCAGCCACCTCTACATGGGGGAGCAGTACCACCACCCCAGACTGCGATTACTGAACCAAGTAGTAGTTCAAGTGGTATTTATCAATTCTTTAGAAATCGTTCTGTAACTCCAATACCACAAACAAGTAATACCGCGAGTAGTGTTTTCTCAATAGACACAACTAAACGGTACAGTTGGGGGAGAATGGTTCACTTAGATATCGGATGGTGGGTAGCTGATAATACTGGTACACCAGAACCACAAGTACAAAGTGATATTTTAGATCGATTTGAAACATTATTGAAATCCTCTGAAGAGAAGGATAAATCAATAATAGTCGAGTCGTGGGATGATGAAGGCTGTCCTGATGCAGTTGCTGGCACAGACGCACCAGCAACATTAGCAGCAGCATGTCAAGTAATGATGGACTATTCTGGTTTAGAGAATCCTCTTGAACTTCTCACTGCTGTTTTATCAACGCGTCACTACTTTAATCAAACATCTGCTATCATGTCGTGTAATTTATCATCTGTTTTACTACACCAGTCGAAATTGATTGGAGAAACATGTGATCCAGACCACCGACTGTACCCTTCTTGTACAGATGTTGAAGTTTTCATTTTAGTTCTACTGACGCTCACTGATGCAGAACTACGTAAGTTGTATGGAATTGATCTTCAATCCAATAACAGTAATAGCAGATTGTGTTCTGCTAGTTCTCTTAAATATCACATTGCTCAGGTTACTAGGACTTGTCTTCATCAGGACTTTGAGAATGATGAGATTATGAAGTGGGGTAGTTTAGGTACGCTGATGTTTAACATTTTAACACGTTCTGATAATGAAATTCCAGCAACTGTTTTCCGAGTTGTAAAAGTTTCACAAAATGTAGCAGAAGATCACTTACTCGTATCAGATGGCAGCAACTACGGTTGGGCTGCTCCTATTCGCTGTACATCAAACCCTCCTTCTGAAGAGTCACTCAAATCGAATCAAAACTCTTCTGAGGTGACCATTTCTTTTAGAATCACAAACTTACAAGCTGGAGCTCGAATCCCTCATTCTCAATCAGATGTTTTAATACCTCCGTTCTCGTGTTTTACAATTCAATCAGTTGAAGAAAAGAATTCAAAACTAATTCTCGTTACTATGAAATGGAATTGTGTTCCTCACATGGTCGGTTTAGGTACCCGTCTGGATGGGATGTCAATTGTTGAAGGTCTCGAAATGACTGCCCATTCCGGACAAGAAAATACCACCATGCGACTCCCTGTTACAAAACTGTTATCGGAATTGCAAGCAACTTCCTCAACGGTTCATTCTAACTCAGAGATCTCTCGGCTTGAAGAGCTAGTTAGTGAGGAGCAGAACAGAAGTGATAAGCTTCGTGCGGCTTTGAGTGAAGCTACAAAAGGCTACGAGCAGAATGAAGTAACAGCACATAAATTGAGACAAACTGAGAATGAACACAAAATACTTATGAATGAAGTTCAAAGATTACGAGATGATCTGACTCAAGAATCAGAATTATGTCGCGAACTTGATGATCAAAGAATGGCTCTACAGAATGCCTTATCATCAAAACCATCTCGTGTACCACTAACTGAACTTATCTACTCATCGTGGAATAAGTTGGAAGCTTCCCGTCGATCAACGAGAGAACTGAAGAGTACCCTTCCAAAGATGGATAAACCACGTGACCTTTCAGTTATCTTAGGAACCATTGAAGACCTTCATGAAAAGATGAAATGGGCAATACAATCACTACTCACACCACAAGAGATATCTGCGTGTAAGGATGTTACAAAAGATACAAAACCGAAAATCCAACCGAAGCCGGCAGATGTAAAGGGACGTTGGAAATAATTTCTCGAACCTTAATTTCTGTTTTAATCTAAACAGTTTACGTACTAATTTACTTTAATACCGTTGTATCCCACTGAGTTTTGTATTGTTTTCAATTCGGGGACTTTTCTTACTTTAGTAATTGGAACACAGTTACTGGATAAACTCACAATGATTCTGTATCCGTTTTCTCTTTTTTCTTTTTTTCCCCTTTAAATGCTGTTGAGTAATTGTTTTCCTTACTTTGCGCTTACGTGAGTCACGTTGAAACGGAGATATAACTTCTTTGTTTTTATTTATTGCTTGCGTTGTTGCAACGCCGTCTTAGTAGTTTATTCATTTACTTTATTCAGAAGTATGACTTTATTAGCCTTAAGGGTAGTATTATAGTTTTTTTTTTTTTAAATAAAGTTGCTGTTCTAGCTTCACATCCCCTCCCTTGGAAAAAAAAACTTTCCTTATATCACCGAACCTTCCACTTGACACAAATTGCTATTTATTTTTTTTTATGTGACTGACTATTAGAAAACAAGCTTTATATAGATTGCGCTCATCCCCCCCTTTTGGAACCGACTTATAGATTAATTTTTAGTATTAAAAGATAGTTGAAGTTTTATTGTATTAAAATTGTTTAAAATATAATAATTCCTAAAACAGTAGATTATTAGTAACTAATGTCAGGGGACGATTCACCTACAGAACCACCACTTCGCCTCCGCCGTGCGGAGAAGATTCTTCGCGAACGGTGTGGAAATATTTGTATTGTGTTAGAAAAGACGTGTGATATTCATAACGTTCAGGCGGTTGTAAGAACAGCAGAATCTCTTGGAATTCAAAACATGATGATCATTGAGCCTTCTTATGTAAAGGGACTCGACGCACACGAATTCAACGTTCCTGACAAGACTAACGCACCAGAAACCGCACCAGTTCAAGAAATAGTTGCGCTGCTACACCAAAAACTTAAACGTATGGAATTGGGTTCAGCAAGCTACGATGTTGAAAACGTTAAACCGAAAGGTATGTTCCAACACCACCAACGCTCTTATTTGTTTTACCTAATTATATGATTGGGATCTGAGAACCTGTGAGAGTGATGTTCTTGTCTTCCATGTTATTACTTGATTATTTAAAGAAAAAAAAATTTAAATCTAATTTAAAAAAAAAACTTCAATACAAAAAACAACATAGGATGCGGAGATCTTTGGCGTGCGACCTGCACCCTCCAAGACGGTACCACAGCAGTAGGCCGCCCAACTAAGAGTAGGAAAGAAGCTCTGCGAATGGCTGCTTCTGCATGCATGATGCTTGTTGATAAAGACTACTCTGAGCCTAAAGCTATGAAACCAGTTAAAGTGATTGAAGAACCGAAGAGAGTATCATCTCACGTCAATAAGGGTGCTGATAAATGGCTGACCATTAGGAGATTCAAAAATAGCTTAGACTGCGTTAATGAGCTCGTCAAAGAAAACTGGTCCATCTGGTGTACAGCATTGAGTGAGAACGCGATACCACTTGATGTCGACACACCCAGGGATATTATACCCGAAA
Source organism: Flectonema sp. DT1601 (assembly GCA_964019425.1). NCBI lineage: Eukaryota > Euglenozoa > Diplonemea > Diplonemida > Diplonemidae > Flectonema > Flectonema sp. DT1601. Next base: position 724,048 of record OZ025783.1, read on the forward strand.
AGATGGCTATCATAATAGGGAGTGAAGCTTACGGTGTTAGTCCTGAATTTATAGCTGCAGCAGATCGAGTAGTTTATCTTCCGATGTATGGATTTACTGAATCTCTTAATCTCAGTGTAGCTTCTGCAATGGTAATTCAAAGAATAATGGATTTAAAGTCTAATGTTCGTGGGACTCTTTCAGAAGCAGACTCTCTAGCTTTGAGGAAATCGTGGTGGGATAACTTAACACCAAACCCAACTAGTAAAAGTGTTCTCTCATCATTTTTTAATAAGTTTACAAGTCCTGAAGGTCTAACAGTTGAGACATCACTCGATCTCCGACAAGGTAGGTGTGATACCCAACGTCATAAAGTTATAAATTCACCACATGCTAGTCAGAAGTTATTGGCCGCTGCCGCCGCTGCACGTGGAGAGCTCGCTGACCAACCCACTGAGAGCTCTAGCTTCCGCGATCCTTTACTGTTAGCGACTGGTGTTGCCATTGGTGTTGCGGCAATGAAATTCTTGGAAAGATAGAAAACAAGCTTAGGAACGATAGTTTCTATTGCCTGAAAGCTTTCAGTAGGAATCATGTATTAGAATTATTCTCTACTTTCTTATTCATCTTCATATTGTAATGTTGTTATCATTTACTCCGTTCGCTGACTTTAGTCAGCTCTGAATCACTAGAGTTGAAAAAGTGATCCTCAACACGTGTGTTATATAACTCTTATTACAGGAAGCCAATACCCATGTCTGTTATTGTCGGTCTGGTATTGTTTTACTGATTGTTTTGGTTACATTTTTTCATTATCAGTATTTCAGTTATAACACACATTCGACTATGAGTAAAATTGCACACGTTATAACAGGAATGTTGTCAGTTGTTGTACTAGTGTTGTGTTCGACCTCACTAACTGACAGTCACGGTGTTATGAAAATGATAAGTGAAAACAAGGACTTAAAAACCATCGCAGGTAACGTAAAGCTCCATTCACTTATGGGATATCCGTATGGATTTGGTGTGTTCAAAGACCAGTATGAGAATGGATGGCAAGACAAGAGAAATCCAACTGACCACCCAGCTCATTTTGTTAAAGCCTTAAGCTGTGACAAACACACTCGTCTTGGAACAGCACTGAAAGGATGTGTTTGTATTTGTCTATTTCTATCAACTGCTGCTGTAGTAATTTCATTCTTTGGAGTATTGACTACCAGTCGTTGTACGGGAATCCTAGCTGTAACAATAAACGTTATGTTGGTCGGGTTCTTCATGCTAGCAGTTGGTATCACAGCTGAGCTTTATTCTGGATCATTCCCTTGTGGAATGTTTAAAAAAGATGTAAATATTACACTGAAGGACTACTTTGATCTGGGGGCAATCGTTATAGTTCTACTGATGGGATTGATTTCAGCTGTTACTAACATCTTAGTTCATATTTACTTCAACTCTATTAATAAGAACGATCAGGAGGATGTTAAGGAATGTCCTCTTGAGTGTGCTTAACCTAACGGTACAAATTTATTTATGTAATCTGAGTTTCCACTCCTAGCAGGAAATTTCGGAGAGTTCTTTTTTTTTAATATTCTTCTGACTTCTTTTCCTTCCTCTCCAAAAACTTTCCCACAAGATATTCTAACAGTCTTTGTGGGTTGAGATTTAATTTATTGTGATGTGGTAGTGTGGATTTCAATACTACTTTTTCAAATAAATTTAAAATTATATTTTGTAGACTTCCTTAATCCTCTCTTAGTCAGAAAGGATTGTACAAACCAACGGTCAATATCTGATGCCGGTATTACATGAATCAAGATTCTAATTTGGAAAGCTGACTATTTTTAGACAGCTTTCTTCCTTCCCTTTCGATTCACTCAATTTTTAGTAGCGATAAAGAATAATCACCTCTATCGGTGTATCTAATTCGCAACAATCTTGTCTAACATTGATTCAGTTATGTGATATATTACTGCTCTACTTATTTAATCAGCTTATCATACAAAAAGAAATGCCAAGAAAGGACCGCCCAGGAAAGGACAGAAAGGCCAGAAAGGCAGCTGAAGCAGAATCAAAGTTGACCGAAGTCAGCTCTAAGGGATGTGCTCTTAGCAAGACTGGTGCCGTCACCAACTTTGAACCCCCAAATTTTGACGACCAGGACAGAAACATTAAAGTGAGCTCAGTCGACATCAACTACCACGGAAACAACATTCTGGTTGACGCAAAGCTAAACTTTGTTGTAGGAAGAAGATACGCTTTGATTGGTTCAAACGGATGTGGAAAGTCTACCCTGATGAACGTCTTAGGTGCTGGTGAAATTGATCTTCCACCAAAGGTTGATTACTTCCACTTGAAGGAAGAAGTTGCATCTACTCCAACTTCCGTGTTGGAGATGGTACTTTCGGCTTCTGATGAACAGGAGCGTCTTGAGAAGGAACTTGAAATCCTTCAGGAGATGGGAGACAACTCCGCGGCTCAGGTGAGACTTGACGAAATCTACGAACGTCTCGATGAGTTGGAAGCCGAGCCTGCTGAGCACAGAGCCGCTAAGATTCTTGCGGGTCTTGGTTTCGATCACGAGAAACAACAGCGTCCAACTTCCGCCTTCTCTGGAGGTTGGAGAATGAGAGTCGCTCTTGCTCAGGCACTTTTCCTCAACCCTTCCCTTCTTCTTCTCGACGAGCCAACTAACCACTTGGATATTGAAGCGATTGTGTGGTTAGAGAAATACCTCGCTGCGTTCAAGGGAATCTTGTTGATGGTTTCCCACTCCCAGGATTTTATGAACGCTATCTGTACTAACGTTATTAGAATGCACAAGGGTTCCCTTACTTACTATTCCGGAGGATACGATGCCTACGTAACTACTAGAGCTGAGATGGAGGAGAACCAGCAAAAGAGAAGAGACTGGGAACAGGATCAGATTTCTCACATGAAGGACTACATCGCTAAGTTCGGTCACGGAAGTGCAAAGTTGGCTAAGCAGGCGCAGTCGAAGGAAAAGGTGTTGGAAAAGATGGTTAGAAACGGTCTCGTTGAGGCCGTTGAAAGAGACGCTCAGGTTTCATTTGACTTCTCAGATGGAGGAAAGCTCCCACCTCCAATCATCGCGTTTAACGACGTGTCATTTAAGTACGAGACTATGGATACTAACCTTTACACAAAGGTTAACTTTGGTCTTGATCTCGACTCAAAGGTTTGTCTGGTAGGACCTAACGGAGCCGGAAAGACAACATTAATGCAATTGATTACTGGTGAATTAGAAGCAACTGATGGATACGTTCAGAAGAATGCTCACTGTGTTATCGCAAGATTTGCTCAGCACGCCGTTGACCAGCTTCCACTTGAATTGACCCCATTGGAGTACATGGTTAGGGAATACACTGACTGTAAGGAAATTGAAAAGCATCGTTCTCACCTTGGAAAGTTCGGTATTACCGGAAAGACCCAAACTCAGCCAATGGATCAGCTCAGTGATGGTCAGAAGAGTAGAGTAACCCTCTCATGGATGGCAAGAAAGGAACCTCACTTGATTCTTCTCGACGAACCTACTAACCATTTAGACATGGTATGCGTTTACTTTAAATATATTCTCAACAATAATTAGTTTTATCTAACACTCAACCATCTCACCAACAGGATTCTATCGATGCTCTCGCCAAGGGTCTTAACGGCTTTGCTGGAGGTGTTGTTTTAATTTCTCACGACATGAGACTTATTGCTCAGGTGTGTATATTTAATTTTTTTAAAATACTTTGAGACTCAGCCTTCTCCACTAACATAACAAATACAGGTCTGTGCCGAAATCTGGATTAGTGACAACGGTACCGTCACCAAGTTCAAGGGTGAAATCGCCGACTACAAGAAGCACGTCCAGAAGAGAATTGAAGCTGCGGAAAAGGTTATGGAGAAGAAAAAGTAAACCAACTTAGATCATCAAACACGTCGTTGATACTCCCCTCTAATCGACTACAACAGAATAATGTAACTCTTCTTCCACTGCTATTGTAATAATAGCTTTGTAATTAAAGACACGTAAGAGAAGAAGAAAAAAGGAAAAGAAAAGAAAAAAAAAGAAAAAAAAAAAAGGACTTTACAGAGAAATCAAGCTCTCTAGTGAAAAGAATAGACAAAGACGTCAATTTGACACAAAATGAATTCTTTTGAATTTTTTGGTAGCTCACGTATCCTTTAGTAGGTACAGGGTATTGTTTATAATAGCATACATAAAATACTTTTTAAGAAAAGAAAAAAAAAAAAAAAACGACTATACCGCTACGTCTTGCCCAAGTAGAATGAACAAATACTTACCTCACACTCTTGATGCAGTATGGTTGAGAAGCGAAGCACCTCTAAAAGTAATTTGAATGATTTTGTGTCACACACGCTCAAAAAAAAAAAGAAAAAAAAAAAAAATAATAAAAATAAAAATAACAGCAAAAAGAAAAGAAAAAAGCATTTGAAAAAGTTACTTTTTTTCAGCTCTCCTCTCTTCCTTATTAAGAGTTTTGAATCATACAAAGGGAAGGTGTCTTGCTGATATGACTTTATTTCACTATCTAACAAGCATTCATCCCTTTTATTCAGAACAAAAATACGCATTTGGAAGACGTCACAAAACTGCTACTAATTTGAGTGTATTCCGTTAAATCACGTTTCCCCTTCCCCTTCCCCCTCTTCTGCACGCACAGCTTAGTTTTTGTCAATTAGCTTTCTTCCCATTTTTCTTCTATCAAAGTCCCTAGGGATTTCTAAAAAAAAATAAAAAAAATTAAAAAAAGAAAAAAAAAAAGAAAAAAAAAAAAATGAAATCATGTTTGTTTGGTATGTGATGACTGCTTTTGTAGTCGTTTTATGCTAATTATATATACAGATCCCGCTGGTATCATGTTAATTTGAGAAGACATAATATTGATATAACGTTTTTTGGATCGTACTTGATTTTAATTTCCGCAGCTTCTTTTTTGCCAATATTAACAAAACATGTTAAAACAATCGTTGCTAATAGCCTGGATAAGTATCGTAACAGGTATTTGTGTTGATGATGATGAAACAGCTAAAAGAGATTTAACAATGGATTGCAAGTCTCTTTTTGATACAAATGGAGGCACATGTTCATTGGCTGGAGTACTAAGCGCTGCAGCCACACCTGAGCAGTTTGCGTACTTTTGGAGTGTCTGTGCTAAGACATGCAAACAATGTGTTAACAGATGGGAGTGTGAAGATAACGATACAGAAATGTGGGAAGCTCTTGGGAACATACCGGGTGTTGAAACCTGTGCTGCTTTAGTTGGAGCTAATGGTGATGCTGGTTGCGCTCTTGACGGCCCAGGTTTTTCACAGGCGGCCGCCCTTGGCATTTCTGCCCTTCAATTAGACAAGGCGATTTTCGCCTGTCCTAAAGCATGCGGGGTGTGCGTTCCTCTCATCACACCATGTGAAGATGATAACGACAGTGTTAAAGCTGCCACTACTTTAACCTGTCCTGAACTCGTTGCTTCAAATGGAGGGAGTTGCTCTGCAGATGGTGTTGCTATTAAGCCAGCTATTGAAGGAGGACTACTTTCATTAGAAGCATTAGTTGGTATCCAAGGCTTATGTGCAAAGAGCTGCCGCCTCTGCATGTCGGCAGGAAAGTGCAAAGATGATTCGGATGCTGCCAAAGCGATTCACGAGGAATGTGAAATAATAGCAAAGCAAAACGGAGGCGACTGCAGATTAACAGGTCCTTACGTCACAGCACAGGTATGTTTCTGCTTTTAGTAGATTACTTGATCCTTAAAGTTGATCGAATATAAGAAATGAAATATAAATCTCACAGCTCACTGCAGGAGTAACACTAGACACTCTGGAGCGTGCAATCTATGAATGTCCAATGTCATGTGGTGTTTGTCAAGAAGAAACAGTTTGTGAAGACGACGACGCAACTGCCAGTAGTATCCATGACCTGGTAACAGATTGCGCGTCAGCAGTTGCTGCCAATGAAGGATGCTCAATTTATGGACCCACATTTTCTTTAGCCCCACAAATCGGATTAACAGAAGCTGACTTAAGAATATTAATTGATGCTTGTCGGATGAGTTGTCGAAGCTGTGCTAAGGCTCGTGATTGTCGGAACTATGACATCAGCGAATTCGTCCCTCCTGGACTTGATTGCGAAGGCTTAGTCGGTGCCAATGGCGGAAACTGCGACATGGATGGTCCGGCATTTTCCGTTGCTGACCAGTACGGTGTTTCACCTTTCCAACTCGATCAGGCTATCTACAATTGTCCAAAAGCCTGCGGAGTCTGTCAAATAAAGACCTGCGTTGACAACGATGCAGAAGTTATTTCAAGAATTCCCATTGTGAGCGGTTGTAAGCAATTGATTGCTTTCAACAGAGGTTCCATATGCGGAAAGGGAACTCTTTATGAAGAAGCTCTTGAAAAGTCATCCAGGATGAGTGTCTCCGCTGATGAGTTGCTTGGGATATATGAGGAATTCTGCGGTCCTTCGTGTGGTTTCTGTGACCCGGCTGATTTTGCAACACCAGCGCCGACCATGGAGTTGATTGAATTGATATTTATGAGACAATCACCTGATCAAGAAGTCGGTACTGGAGGTGAATACATCCTTCTCGATGAAGAAATCCAATGCAATGGAGAGCGCGTTTGGAAACTCAACATCACTGGGTCTTTTGAAACTTACATTATATCTGACACAGACGGATATTGGATTGTATCAAATGATGCTTCACTTAATGGATTAAATTCTAGTAATAATTGTACCAGCGAAATTAAATTATTACGTTCTGAGGATATGCATAATGCTTCTGGTCCTAATCAAGTCCGTTGGACAAGGCAGGCTGGTGCTACTTGGATTTATGATGATGCAATTCGTTTTGTTACTAACGGATGTCCAGGTGAGGCGCAATGCCTTCAATTAAATTGTCAAGAGCCCTTAGATGGTTATCAGTGCTTTGAGTGTACTCTTGAATTCGCTCAGCTGTCATGCTCACGTTCTGAGACAGATGTTAAACTAATCCTCGCAATCGTCATCTGCATCACAGCTCTCTGTTTAGTTGTTTGCAATGTTATTTACGCATCCAACAAAAGTGAGCCTGTCACTCCCCGTCTGTCGAGAAGGTTTTCTGTTCCTACTACTGGTGTCCAGGTACAGGAAAATATCGTTGTTGTATTTCTTCAAAAATATCGAAAAGCTTTCTTACAACTGATGGGTGCCTTGGGGAATCTAATTGGACGCAGAAGCAACGCGTTTATCGGAACTGCATTGACATTATTACTTGTGTTTACCGTGTCCTTGCCACTGTTTTTTGAGGTTGACACTGGAGGTTCATACAGTGCTGACTGGGCTCCTGAAGGAGGTCGTCTCGAACGTGAATTGAATTTTGTTAACAAGTGGAGAGAGAACTCAAAACAAGCATCTACTGTACTGATAATGGTTGGTCCAGAAGATACTAAAAGGTACAATGCATTGTCAAAGCATTTTGCCTTTGAATTACTTCGAATTCTCCAGGACATTACCAACATCACAGTACCAATAGCTACCTCTGACGGACGAATTATTCAAGTAGGCTATGAAGACTTCTGTGCTTCAGTAGATCATCCTATTCTAGATCAGATTATGCCTGGTAAGAAGCCTTGTATTAATCCTTCTGTCTTGGATTGTTTTTTTGAAGGTGGTTGGCAGCTTGACGACGTATCTCAAGGGAAACCACTTCCTGAAGACCAGCAGTCAGTAAAGTTTAAGAATCTGGAGGCTGTTTATAAACTGGCAAAGGCAGCATCTCCGGGAGCAATTACGAGCTACTCAGGCAGACCAAGTCTGCAAGACTTAACTGAGGAAGAAGTGATAGAAAGATACAGTCAGTCATCGACGTTGTGTGATGACTGGGTTACGTCTGCATCATTAGGAAGAAGTAACTCTTATGGATCTTTTACTGAAGATAAAGAAAACTTAACACTCGGTGAACCAAAGCTAATTTGGGCCGAAAAGATAGCAGCAGTAGCTCTTCAGTATTCTGCAAAGAGAGCAAAGGAATTTAAAATTAGTCTCGACGGAATAGATGAGAGAGATATTGAATCAGCTTTAGACAACTGGTTTGATGCTGTCCAAGATAGACTAGAAGAGATAAATGATGATGAGATAAACTTTCCTGGGACGTCTGTCAGTGTTTTTATGACCGTTTCTTTAAAGAGAATGTTTAAAGAGATTGGTAAAGCGAAGGTCCTTCAATATGTGATAGGATTGACTCTAATGTTGTTGCTTACAATCGCATCGCAGTTTTCAAGAGACCGAGCGGAGAATCACGTTCTCGTTGCTGTTCTTGGACTCGGTTTAGTTTTACTTACAATATTTGCATCTTATGGATTCTTGGCTCTAGTTGGAGTTAGTTTTACACCGACAATGTTACAAGTGTTACCATTTATCTCTTTAGGTCTTGGTGTTGATGATTTGTTCTTGTTACTTCACTACTATCGCGCAGTACCTGACAAGACACGTCCTACTCGAGCTGTTTTAGCTGACTTATTACGTTTGGCTGGTGTGTCTGTAACCTTAACGTCGTTTTGCAACGCTTTCGCATTCTTTTCAGGAACTATTATTCCAATTCCTGCCTTGCGGATCTTCTTATTCTCAGCAGGGTTCGTGGTCATCATCAACTACTGTACCATGTTGTTTGCTTTCCCTGCATTATTGGCTTGGGAGTGTAATCGAGACCGTGTTGTATGTCTTTTGTTTATTTCTTTGCAACGGACTATTATTTTATCTTTTCGTGTGGGACTTTGTTTTATAAAATAACTAAAAACAGATAATTGAAAGTCGTGGAGAGGAAGACATCACTCAAAACACTCAGCTGGGGATACAGATACTCATAGAGCAGAAATTCTCACCATTTATGCAGAAATTTCCTGTTAAGGTGAGTGTGACTGTCCTTAATGGAATATTCTTCCTTGTTTGTATAATCACATTAAATACTTCTCATCCGCTTAGCAACGGATTCGATTTAGTTGACCTCACTCCGAGTGGATCATTTTTGTCGAAAGGGTTCCAGGTATGATTTTTACATCTCAAACTGTTATTACCTCTCAGTTGGACTGAAGACGTTCGAAATCAAAAGTTCTCACCAAACAGGACATCGAAGAACACTTTCTGAGTCAAAGAACTTCTCACAAAGTAGTGGTCGCAACAGTCGATTTCAATGATCCGGTAGTTCAACAAAACTACGGTAAGATGCTTAAGGAATTAAAGTACTCAAGATGGGCATCACAAGACTTGCTAAAGGGAAGGGGTTGGTGGGGCTGGTTTTTTGACTTTGCCAACGACAATGAACAACTTATCAAGAATGAGACTGGTGATGATCCATACTACGGGGCTTATATTAATACATCATTCTACACAACATTTCATAATTGGAGAAATCCAGTCACGGGTGGTTTGGGAGCGATTGCGGCGCAAACTACTGACGGATTTGGATATCGTTGGGGTTTAGACAGCTACCTACCTGGTAACACAATGATGTTATCCCAAGATGATTACACTCTCAACATGGCTATTCTTAAAGAACCTGAAGACTGGCTTGAACACATCGATGAGTTCCATGATCGTATGGAGTATTGGATGGGAAAGGGAAATGCTTTCCCTGAACCCAGTGGTCAGGTACTTCAAATGGAACAGTTCAACGGTTTAAAAGACTTCTTTTGGCAGGCATTTGCTGTTGCTGCATGTGTAATTTTAGTGTCCGCTATTATAGTTCCTGTTTCAATAAGAGGAGCAGGTGTTATTTGTCTTACTTCTCTAATTGGTACTATTGAGGTAGCGGCTGTGATGATGATGTCTGGATTATCATTCTCTCCTCTTGTCGCGTGTGTTTTACTGATGGCGATGGGAATTATTGTTGAATTCTCTGCTCACGTTGTTGCTGGGTATGAAACCACTCCAGGTTCCCGTGCTGAAAGAATGCATCACGCGATATCACACACGTTCCTTCCTGTTCTTGAAGGAGGTTTATCAAGTATTTTATCTATACTTATGCTTGTCTTCAATGAATTTCCTTATGTTGTGAAGTACTTCTTCCTAATATTCTTGATTGTTATTCTCGTAGGATTGTTACACGGATTACTATTCCTCCCCGCTCTAGTTGGTATTGTTGGATCTGTTGGAGGTAGCGATGAGCAGTCCATCATTCACAGAAAGGGAAGCATGGGATCATTTGGTAGAAAGATTGCTGTTGAACCAGCACCTGTAAATGTATTACCTGCCAATCCTCTGGAAGCTCCAAGGGGTAAGCCATTTGATGACAATGATATAAAGGTTGGAGATTCCGTCACAGACGGAAAGGTTGATAAATCGGTATGTATTGTTGTGGGTCACATCCGTAGTCGCTTCCATTGAAAGGGAAAAAAAAACAACAAAAAAAAAAAATAAAGCAGGAAATAACTGAAGTTGACGAGTAATTATAAAAAGAATTTGGGGAAAACGACTACAATCTCACTAGTTTTGCTCAGGGTTCGTTGTGACAGACATGTGCATTTGACTGTACTCTATTTCTAGTTATCATTTATCCAATCCTCATTTTACTGTAATTAAGCCGCTGAGGGTAGTTCTTTTTTTTTTTCTTCTCTCTTCTTAATTACTACTTTTTAATCCTATTTCCTTCGATTAATGTAGTCGTTCATATTTTATTGCTGCTTCCCACGCAAGGGTTACCCACGCCTTTAGAAAGAGACTCTGACTCTCTTCTCCGATTCTTTTTCGTCGAGCACTGAAATCTACTTTACAAAAAAAAAAATAATCAAATCGGTGATTTCGTAATGAATTGATTAGCTTTTTTTGCACGTTTAAAAATGTGTGCTTAGCTTTATGAAATTTAAATTTTAGGTTCATGTTCCGACTGTAGAACGGATACTATGGGGAGGTTTTTTTTTTTTTTTTTTTTATTCTCTCTTCTGCAGCTTTTCATGATATATGTTCGCATTAACTTAACTTTTTTTTGTTTTTTTCTTATTTTTTAATATATGTTTTTGATCGACGTGATTGTCATTGTGAGCTTTGAGATTCACAGCTGCATACCTTGTCTACTGATTTTATTTTCAAGCTCCTCTACCTTTTTTTCTTTATACAACGAGGTAGTGGTGGTTGAAGCCCTCCTTTCATTGCTAGGGGAGGTATGGAATCGTATCCACGGTGGCTGTATAGTATTCGGTTGTGTTCTTTGTAATGCTCGGGAGGGGGAAAAAAAACAAAAAAAAAGAAGCAATTTAATGATATAAATACCATTAAATTGTCCAGCATCGCCTCCCCTCTCTTCTCTCTTAAGTTCTATACCGAATGAAACTTTCGATTTTCATTGATTGTAGGTGGTTGATGAGCTGTCATTCTGAGTTGGGGAAGGCTCGAGTGTAGTGATTTTATTTTTCTATTAAGATGTGAATTTAATTTTCTGATATTGTGCCGCGTTTCATAGCCATGCACCGAATCTCTGCTGCACTTTCATTTGCTTTTTTTTTTTTTTTTTTTTGTGCTATTTTTTTCAAAATGGCACACTCATCAAGTCTCTATCATCCGCTCCCATCGCCTCCCCATTTTCTACCTTCCGCCCTTTTTTTTTATTGTTATTTACACACGTGGAGGCTGATGATTCAGCTTGTTATATCTAATTAGTTCAGCTGACGTGATTCCGAGAGTAGAAGATCTTTGTGAGGACTTTCTTGAGGTTTTATGTCTTGTTATTACAAAGGAAAGAAAAAAAAAAAATAAAACAAAAAAAAAGAATACACCGCCTGCCTTTTTTCTCACTTAGCGAAGTTGTTTACTTCCTATTGTGCTTCCAGTGTGTAGCACGGAGTGACAGCATTAGCACTTTTGAAGTTTTAAACACAGTTATTTTGTTTTCTTCATATATTCCCTCTCAGCTCTATTCAAACTTCTCTCCCCTCCGCTCTTTTGACTTCTGTCAGGACCACACCCATCGAATCATGTTTTCTAGTCTTCTAGTGTTTGATACATATATTTCTTTATTTACAGGTTCTTCATTATGTGGATGAGTTTTCAGATAGCTGTGTACTGAAGTCGTTACTGTTGCAAAGATTATTACATATTTCTTGAGTGGTCAAAATAAAATCAAAACCAAAAACAAAATGAACGAATGGAGATAAACCTCATCAGAGAAGTCCTAGAGGGATATGAGTACGATGCTTGTGGTACTTCCCATGAACAAGAGAAAAAACGACACACTGTACAAGAATTAGCCAATCTTGGTAAGAAAATTGCAAAAGAAAAGAGACCGATTCAATGTGTAGAAGCTCTCTATATCGCTTTAGAGATGACTCAGCTAGTTAAGATTGTTCGATTTGGAATATCGTTCACTTCACAAGATAATGAGACGTTAAAAATTCACAGACATCTCGTCCTGGGAATTCAAAGCAATTCCCGTGGAGGAACTGAAAAGTTCGGATCCTTAGGTGTCAGCAGATCACCTAATTTGCAATCAAAACCGCTCGTATATAATTCCTTATATGAACTCATCCAGGACTATGTAGTTTCATATAAGAATGAAGGACACACAGTTACTTTGGTTACATTTTCTGAATTCATTCCCCGCCTTCCGAGTCATGTCATTCACTGGAATCATTATTGTGTTTCAATCGATAAGAACAAACCAAAACAAGTCATGAGAAAAATAAATTCTTATCCCACAACTTCTGTATTGCTAAAAACAGCATTTAGAAGATCACAATCCCTTAATACCGATTCGAGACTAGTTAAGTCACTCGATTCTAATCGACGTAAGCCCATTAAAGGGGAAAAATTAAATGGTGTCGCATTCCGCCGCTCACAGTCAGAACGTCAGCACCGACCAACAACAAAACCACACACCACGAATATTGTTAAGACTGATGTGAAGAAGCCTCAGAAGAAAACGCAAGTAATTACGAATGCCCAGCGGAATCGCTGGAGGCAAACAGAAATCATTTTAGGCATCGTACTCTGAAGGAGATCGTTCTTGTAGAAATAACTCGAGTTTCTTGCACTCCCTTGCCTTGTAATTTATCTCCCACCCATCTGGTCGGTTATTACCCTCCACACACTGTAGTACCTCCTTGTTTGTTTATAAGATTGTTTATTGTGATCCTTTTATTCTCAAGGTGATAAGGTAAGATGAACAGCGTCTTGACGTCTGTTAGTTTGTGTTGAAAATAAATAATCTTTTCTTACCAAAACTATTTCATTTTTCAGGAGAAAACTCCGAATTTACACAACACAAAAACTAAACAATGGCCTCGAAAGAGGTACCAACAGAAGCGGGTAAGAAATATATCCTCTCACGTGTCGCTGATATACTAGCTGTTGTGGGAGTGAATCCGGAGACACCGTTAGAGACTGGTTACAAGGATTCTCTGAAGGAAATTGAGGCCACTGTTGCAGCAAAACCAGAGTATCAAAAACTACTGGAAAACATTCTTAAGGGTTCAGAAACTACCGCAGGTGATAAATTAAAAGCGACTCCGTCGGTGCTTCTCTTCTTCTATGAGAAGACGACAGGCGATAAACCTGAAATTATCATTTCTCTTTCTGAGGGTCGTCGCCTAACACATAGAGGTGCATACGTAATAAGGAATACACCGATTGATCCGAAAAAGAATGTTCCAAAACCCGTTTCGATTAAAGAGTCAGATCTCATGCAAGAGTTGACTATTGGAATCTTAGAAATTAATATGAAGAACAAGTTAACTATACTTGACTTTCATAGACAGGTATGCATTGATTTTGATTTTTTTTTTTTTTTATTCTCCCGACAATACACAAGCACGAAAAACAAAATAAAACAGGTACTCGAGTCAATCTACCAACCAGTCCTTCGTAGACAAGGTCAGTGGGGTAAAGCTACAGAACAACAGAGAGATCAATTTCAATTGTGTATTCAAGACCACAGTGAGAAGCTTGATGAGCTGATGACTGACCATATCGAAGCTGAGAAAGTAATAATGCCTGACCCCACAATAATGAAATCCTTACCAACGGGATCTAATTATTTAAAGGCCGCAAGTGATGTAAAACTTATTCGGCATTTTGAAAGTTGTGTTGAAAACTGGATTGGTGTGGCAACACGACTTATTGAAGATAAGCCAAGACATGCTGACCAAGAGCCACAGAATATCCCAGAAGAGGTTGGTCCTATTACGGAACTACGATGGTGGAAAGAGCGTTGTGCTAAATTTAATACTTTGACAGAGCAGCTGCAAGCACCAGAAGTAAAGGTGGTCACCGGAGTGATCAATGCTGCTCATTCAGATTTCGTCAAAGCTTGGAGAGACACTGACACCATGCTGACTGATTCATCCAATGAGGCTAAAGAAAATGTCAGGTACCTTTCATCTCTTGAATCGTACTTTGAAGCTCTTGAGAAAGAATCTCCAACTGTTATTATTAACCTTCTCCCTGCTTTAGTTAATAATATTAAAATGATGTACACTATTGCTAGATATTACAGTACAGAACAACACATGATGATTCTGTTTTGTAAAATTACAAATCAACTTATATTAGCGTGCAAGAATGACATTCGTCAGCATGGAAGTCAATCAGCTGCTCACCTTTGGTCACAAACAACTGATGCAGAGCAACTACGTGCGCTTATTGAAAGACTTCAGGCTTGTAAAGCTTTAAACACACGTTATCAGGAGGAGTTTCAAAAAGCTAGTGAACGACTGAAACAGAAATCGGGTGGACCTCAATTTTCGTCTTTAAATATTTTACACATTTTTGGTAAGTTCGAATTGTTTTGTAAACGAGTCCACAAATTGATTGAAATTTTTGACACAATCGAGCAGTTCCAATCTCTTAGTGAATACAACATTGACGGAATGAAATCACTCATTGATAGATTCTTTGACCACGTTGAGGATCTTAAAAAGAAAGCAAGTCACGATCCGTTAGATCAATCGACCCCAACCTTCGATAAGGCTTTCATTGAATTCAATAAGAATATCGCGGAATTGGAATGCTCTCTGCAAGTATTCATTAACAGTAGTTTTGAGAATATTACTTCTACAGAAAATGCGTTGGCTTTGCTTAAGAAGTTTCAATTGATCTTAAATAGAAAAACTCTTCGATCAGATCTTGAATCCAAGTATATGGTAATCTTTCACAACTATGGACTTGATTTGGAAAATGTTCAAAAGACTTATGACAGACAAAAACATAACCCACCAATGGTTCGTAACATCACACCAGTTGCTGGCAGTATTACTTGGGGTAGGCAACTACTTCGACGAATTGAAAGTCCAATGCAAAATTTCAAAGAAAATCGAAACATCATGGGAAGCCAAAAGGAAAGTAAAAAGATCATAAGAACATACAACAAAATAGCCAGAGCTCTTATCGAGTTTGAAACTGTCTGGCTGAACGCCTGGAAACAATCAATCGACAACATGAAGAGCGGTCTAAACGCTACGCTATTAGTCAGAAATGAAGGGAAACTATTCGTTAACTTTGACATTGAAATCCTTCAACTTATCAAAGAAGCGAGAGCTCTAATGAGAATGGATATCGTGATACCGTCTAGTGCTAAAATGGTATTAATGCAAGAACAGAAATTTAAAATATTTCACGGCCAATTAAGCTACGCAATCAAAGAATACGACAGGGTAGTATCCCGTATTATCCCAGTAACGAGAAGCCTTATGTCAAGAAACCTTGAAATCCTAGACATTATAATAAGACCTGGTGAAATGTCTCTAACATGGACTAGTATGAATATCGATGGTTACATTGCTCGTGTACACGCTGGATTAGCTCGCCTTGACACTGTCGTAACACAAGTTAATAATATCGTACAGAATAGGATTCAGGCTAATTTGAGATTTATAAGTAGCACTCTGTTGGTTAATCTTCCTGAGAATCAAAGTTTCTCACTGGAACAGTTTGTTAGTCTACAAGAGAAACACATCAAAAGCCAAAGTGAGCTCATGGACATTAAAAACTGCGAGGTCGAAAAGGCTGCCGAAGACGTAATCAACAGTATCCTATCTGGTCAGAAAGTAGGAGCTTATGATGACCCATCACATCCTAGCAATGCAAGCCGTGAAGATTGTGCTGCGGAAGTCACTTCACTGAAGAGTCACTTCAACAATTTAATGTTTAAAGCGATTCTCACAACCACTACGCGTTCTTTAAATTTAATTAAAAAACGAGTAGGAACTCGAGGAAACAGAACAGACTTCATGCAGGTAGGGAAACCATTCTTTGATGTTAATGTTGAGCTATCACCACCTCACGTCTTATTACATCCCTCACTTGATGAAGTGCAAAAGGCTATAAATCAATCAGCCACTGCTGTCTTAAAATGCTCAAAATATATCTCCCCATGGGACGGCGTCGAGGGATCTGAAACATTCTTTGAAAAGATCGCAAAAAACAAAGAAATCGTCAAAGTGGTTCTACTCTTGACAGGAGGTATCCATGGTTTAAAGAAACAGGTGTGTATTTTATATATTAATTTCCCACATAATCAAAACATTCATTAATCATAAATAAACAGGTTATGGATTACTTAAACAGTTTTAAAAGGTACGAGTACCTTTGGCTACTTGACAAACAAGAAGAATACGAATCGTTTCTTGAGAAGCAACCAACACTAGCAATGTTCGAACAAGAGTTAAAACGATACAAAGCTGTTGAAGATGACGTTGAAGGAATTCAACCAAGTTATGTCATAGGATCTTTATCTTTAGACACTGCAAGACTTAAGGCCGCCTTAAAGAGAGAAGCACAAGAGTGGAAGTCACAGTACGCTAAGAACTTACATCAGCAAGCATCCAGAGACTTAGCAAGAATCCAAGCACAGATGGATGAGAATGATAAAGCTCTTCAGAATGATATCAAAGAAGATGACTCTCTTGAAGATCTTCGTATGATGATGTACACTCTTCGTGAAATTAGAGAACGCGAGTCGGAAGTTGATCTCTGCTTTGAACCAGTTCAAGAAAACTACTCAATGTTGAAAGCAAACAATGCTCAAATTCCAAAAGATGAAGAAGAACAAGTTGGAGAACTTTGGCATCACTGGCGCAACCTGCGAATGAAAGCACAAAAGAGAAATGATGAAATATCAAAATTACAAAACGGATTCAAAGCGAGACTTACTCGAGAAGTTGATAACTTCCAAAAGGTTGTTGTCACCTTTCGGAAAGACTTTGATGAGAACGGTCCCATGTGTGAAGGAATTTCACCATCGGATGCCATGGAGAGATTAAATAAATACCAGCGACTCTTTGAAGACCACAAACGTTCATGGACCACATTCCAGGCTGGAGAAGAACTATTTGGAATGCCTGTCCACCAATATCCTGAGTTAGTGCAAACTGAAAAACAATTAGTTCTCCTCGAAAAGCTTTATCTGCTTTACGTAAAAGTGATCCAAAAGATTCGAGGCTACGCTGAAACCCTTTGGGTAGAATTAAAACAGGGAGGAGGTGCTGGATTTGCTAGTTTAGTCGAAGAAGTGAATCGATTCCAACAACAAGCTCAGAAGCTACCAAAAGCATTGAAGGGATGGGACGCCTATTTGGAGCTGAAGAAGTACATCGACGACTTCTTAGGTCTCGAGGAAATGATTTCAGCACTCGCACACCCTGCAATGCGTGAACGCCATTGGAAGAATATTATGCAGATCACGAACACTTCTTGGAAACTAGATGAAGACTTATTTAAACTCGGTAACATCCTAGAAGCTAAACTACTAAACTTCGAAGAAGAAGTTCAGGACGTCACAATGTCTGCACAGAAGGAAGCTGACATCGAACGTAAATACAAAGAAATTGAACGCAACTGGAAAGACACAGAACTTGTATTTGGTGAATTTAAACATCGAGGACAACTTGTATTGAAAGGAGAAGAGACTAACGTCATTAAGGAAGCTCTCGAAGAATCTCAATTACAAGTCGGTTCTATGTTGGCGTCGAGATTCGTCGCTCCATTCAGAACCGAAGTTACGGAATGGATGACCAAACTTAGTAACGTGTCGGAAAAATTAGGACTCTGGCAAGAAGTTCAATCTGCATGGGTATGGCTTGAGGCAGTATTTGCTGGAGGTGATATTATGAAGCAACTACCAGCAGAGGCAAAGCGTTTTGCTCAAATTGATAAAACTTGGGTCAAGATAATGACAAAAGCTGGAGAACAAAAGAACGTCATCGGATTTTGTTACGACAACGAACTACTGGACCTCTTACCCAACTTAAAGGACCAACTTGATCAGTGTCAAAAACAACTTCAGTCATACTTAGAAACTAAGAGACGTGCATTCCCAAGATTCTATTTTGTTTCTGAGACCGTATTGTTGGATATCTTAAGTCAAGCAAGTGACCCAACAGCTATCCAGGGAAATATTCAATCAATCTTTGACGGTGTCACTAGTGTTACGTTTGAACGTTTCAAACCAACAAAAGGAGAAACTGGGTCTGGAATTATTAAAATAACTTGGCTGCATTCACCTGAAGGAGAATCCTTACAGCTCCTTGAACCTGTACCTTGCGTAGGTAATGTTGAGTGTTGGCTTCTCGCATTGGTAGACCAAATGTGTTTTAGTGTAAAGGAAGTAGCTAAGAGAGCAGCTGCTGAGATCTTAACCCTTCAGGGGAATTTAAAGCATTTTGAAACAACCTGTTTGAAAACATACGTAGCTCAAGTATCACTTTTAATTGTTCAAATGTTGTGGACGACTGATGTGCAAGACTTCTTAACTGGAAGTAAGTCTGAGCAAAAACAACTCCGAGAAGCCTGCGACAGACGTATCAGTGACTTGAAGGATATGTTAGTCGACTTAACCAGAACTGATTTATCAAAAATGGAAAGAGTAAACGTTGAGACTCTAATTACTATCCACGTCCATCAACAAGACGTTTGGAGAGCACCCCCTGGAAAGGGAGATACTCCACTCAAAAAACTGAGAGACGCATCACAATTCGATTGGCTCAAACAGGCTCGATTCTACTTCAGACCAGAAAAGGAAGAAGTGATCATTCAAATCGCAGATGCTGATACTCTTTACTGCAATGAATACCTCGGAGTGAAAGAGAGACTTGTAATTACACCATTAACAGATAGATGTTATATTACTCTCTCACAGGCCTTGGCTATGAAATTAGGAGGAGCACCAGCAGGACCTGCTGGAACTGGAAAGACTGAAACAACAAAAGATTTAGCAAGAACATACGGAAAGCTTTGTATAGTTACAAACTGCTCTGATCAACTTGACTATAAGGCTATGGGTAAAATTATAAAAGGACTCTCTCAAGCAAATGCTTGGGGATGTTTTGACGAGTTCAACCGAATTGATCTCCCAGTTCTGTCAGTTGTTGCACAACAAGTTCAATCAGTTTTGAATGGTTTGAAGGCACACAAAACAGAATTCGTGTTCCCCGACAAAGACATTGTTGGACTGAAACCTGGTGTAGGATTCTTCATCACTATGAATCCTGGTTATGCTGGTCGCCAAGAACTACCTGAGAACTTAAAAATTCTATTCAGAGGAGTCACAATGATGGTTCCTGACAGACAGGCTATCATGAAAGTTAAGTTAGGAGGTCAAGGATACAAAGAAGACGATTTATTATCCCAAAAGTTCTTCCTTTTATACAATTTGTGTGAACAACAACTGTCAAAACAAAGACATTACGACTTTGGGTTGAGAAATATCCTTTCTGTGTTGAGAACCGCAGGTTCGGTTCTTCGCAAAGCCGCAGTAAAAGACGAACCTTATTTATTCATGAGAACTCTACGTGATATGAATATGTCTAAATTAGTATTCGATGATATTGATTTGTTTAATTCTTTATTAGCTGACTTGTTTCCTGGAAAGAATCCAGAGAAGAACGTTCACCAAGAAGTTGAAAAAGCACTCAAACATCACATCACTGAAAACGGTTTAATATTCCACCCTCCTTGGGTAGCGAAGTGTATTCAGCTTTACGAAACAAAACTAGTAAGACACGGTCTGATGGTTGTTGGACCAGCAGGAGTTGGAAAGTCAATGATTTATCTCATGATTTTAAAATCTCTTTGCGACATCGAAGAAAAACTCGGCGGCATGAAACACTCAGAGATGCGTATGAATCCAAAAGCTATCACCGCACCTCAAATGTTTGGAAAGCTTGATGCCGGTACTGGAGATTGGCACGATGGTATCTTTAGTTCCCTTTGGAGACAGTCATGTGCTAAGACTAAGAAACAAGACGGTAAGAAACCACAATCTGTTTGGTTAGTTTGTGATGGGCCAGTTGATGCTATCTGGATTGAGAACTTAAATACCGTTCTCGATGACAACAAACTTCTCACGTTAGCATCTGGTGACAGACTTAACATGACTGAGAACATGAAAGTTTGCTTCGAACCAGAAAACTTAAACAACGCCAGTCCAGCTACTGTAAGCCGTGCAGGTATCGTCTACGTATCTGATGCTGAACTCGGTGGAGGTGTTGGAAGAGGAGAATGGAAACCTTGGGATCCAGTAATTAGAGCAAAGCTTTACGCCTGGAGAAAGGAAGAGCGCATCGTTCCAGTTGACTGCCCAACTATCATGACTAAGGAAATAGCAGACATCTTTATGGGTCTGTATGAGAAATTCGCTGACAGCTGTCTGAAGTTCTACACCAAAGAATGCCTTGTTGTCATGCACACTGGATTTGCTCATCAATTGATCAACAGTTACTTCTTACTTGCAGCACTACTTGAAGAGACTGATGGTACGCCAAGTAAGTCGGTTGCTGAAAAGTTGTTTTGGTTTTCACTGTCTTGGTCACTCGGTGGTCTTCTGGAGTCCAACGACAGAGAGAAGTTCCATGATGGCTACGTTAGACCGAATTGTAAGTCCGTTCCTGATGAAGACACAATCTTTGAGTACAAAGTTGACGTGAAAGCAGACAAATGGGTTCATTGGAATAACATAACAACTCAATGGAAGTACCCGGGTGATCAGAAGATTAGTGAAGACTTCGCAACCTTATTCATCCCAACAGTTGATAGCACCAGATTAAATTATTTAATGCTTCAGAACTTTGTAAACAAAAGACCTGTTTTACTAATGGGAGGATCAGGAACTGCAAAGACTGTCACAATTGAGAACTTCCTCTTGGGCGTTCCTCAGTGTGAGAGAATCGACACAGAAGTCAGAGAAATGATGACTCACAAGAAAATTAACTTCTCATTCATGACATCGCCTGGATTGTTCCAAACTGCTCTACAGGACTGCGTAGAAAAACGTCAGGGAAAGTACTACGGTCCAAAGAGAAACAAGAAGCTGACGTTATTCATTGACGACACTGCTATGCCTGAAATCAACGAATGGGGTGATCAAATCACCAACGAGATTGTGCGTCAAGTTATTGAAGAAGGAAGAGTGTACAGTCTTGAGAAACCAGGAGAGTCATTTCATCTGGTTGATATGCAATACGCTGGAGCTATGAGTTTACCAGGAGGAGGTAAGAATGATATTCCAAACAGACTGAAGAGACATTTCGCAGTCTTCTGTGTCCCTCTACCATCTGATAGTAGTTTACAACAAATCTTTGGTGTCATTCTCTCAAGTAGATTTCATCAATCAGGTCCTAATGGAAACTACACACAATCGACTATTGATGTCGCTGATCAGATTACCAGAATGTCTATCAGCTTTTGGAAGAAGATCCAAAACAGAATGCTTCCAACTCCGGCTAAATTCCACTACAACTTTAACTTGAGAGATTTAACGAATATCGTTCAAGGAATCTGTAAAACTGAAAGAGCAACAATTCAAGATGAATATAATCTAGTTAACCTCTGGAAGCATGAGTGCTGTAGGGTTTTCAGTGACAAGTTAAATGCTGCTGATGACAAGGCTTGGTATGATAAGAATGTAAATATGACACTTGGTGAATTCTTAGGAGACGGATTACTCCAACAATGTGAACAACCTACTTATTGGTGTGATTTCTTAAGAGAAGCTGAGATTGAAGACGATGATCAAGACGCTGTAATGGAAGCTCCAAGAATTTATGAAGCAGTTGAATCGATGACTCAACTTCGTGAGAAACTTGAAGTTCGAATGTCTCGTTATAACGAAGCCTCAGAAAATAAAACTCGCAAACTAACTCTGGTTCTCTTCGACGCAGCCATCAAACACATTATTCGTATCGTAAGAGTTCTTTCAACAAAGAGAGGAAATATCCTTCTTGTTGGTGTTGGTGGTTCTGGTAAGCAATCGTTAACGAGATTATCAGCTGCTATTCACGGATACAAAACATTTCAAATAACCGTATCTAAGACATATGGAGTTAATCAACTATTTGATGATCTCAGAGAACAATACACTTACGCAGGTACAAAGGGAAGTGTTTGTTTTGTCTTTACTGACAACGAGATTAAATCGGAAGCTTTCTTGGAATACATTAACGGATTCCTGTCGTCTGGTGAAATCCCAGGACTGTACTCAACTGATGAGAAAGACTCTGCTATTAACGACATTAGATTAACTGCTAAAAAGGAAAGTGGTAAAGACTTCCAAGACACAGGAGACTGGCTCTGGCGTTTCTTCGTAAACCGCGTCCGATCAAATCTTCACTTCTGTCTTTGCATGTCTCCTGTTGGAGAGAAATTTAGAACACGTGCGAGGAAGTTTCCATCTTTAATTTCTGGATGTGTAATCAATTGGTTCTTTCCATGGCCTGAAGCAGCTTTACTCGACGTATCAAAACAACGTATGGAAACATTTAGAATGGAAACTGATCAACAAACAAAACAACGTCTCATGGAGTTCATGGCTGCTCTTCATAGACTGATGCTTCAAATGAGTGAAGAGTACTTTACGAGATTTAGAAGATCTGTTTTCTCAACTCCAAAGTCGTACCTGTCGTTTCTGGAGTCGTACTTAGTTGTGTACCAAGAAAAGTTTCAACAAATTAATGTTTTAGCTGAAAATATTGGAGGAGGACTAAAGAAGCTTCACCAGGCTGGAGAAGATGTTCGGTTGATGAAGATCAACCTCGCGGAGAAGGAAGTTAACCTTCAACATGCGACTAAGGAAACTGACGCACTTCTGTTAGAAATCACTGAAGCAACTGGTGTCGCTGAGAAGAAGGAATCTGAAGTCGGTGCAGTAAAAGAAATGCTTTCAAGAGATGCTCAAAAAGTTCAAGCAGTCAAAGATGACGCAGAACAAGACCTGTTACTCGCACAACCCATGTTGGAAGCAGCTAATAAAGCTTTGGATTCTATTGATCCGAAGGCTCTTCAAAACGTTAAGAAGTTGTCAAACCCACCCGCCTTAGTCAAACGTATCCTTGACGGTGTCTGCATCCTACTTCATGATCCAATTGAGAATAAACATTGTGAAGCCGTACCTGAAAAGGGAGGTAATTGGATTAAAGATTCCTGGGAAGCAGGAAGAAGATTCTTATCTGACATGAAAGCTATCGACAGGCTGGTTGCATTTAAGTCCCTCGATGAGGGTGGTGTTGGAAGAAAGGATCAAATCAACGAAGAAACATGTGAATTACTTCTACCTTACCTTTACATGGAAGCATGGAGTCCCGAACAGGCAACAAAGTCTGCAAAGGATGTTGCAGGATTGTGTATGTGGGTACGAGCGATGTACGACTACATTGGAATCGCGAAGTTCGTTCAACCAAAGATGGAAGCCCTTCGTGAAGCTGAAGCGCAGCTGAGAATTGCTAACAGAAAACTTGATGAGAAGGAAGCAGAATTACAACTTGTTCAGGAGGACCGTTCCAAGTGTCAGTCAAAGCTTGACTCTGCAAAGGCAAAGAAGCAGGCCCTTGAGGATGATGCACTCGCCACAAAGAAGAGAATGGACGCAGCTAACGGTCTTATTGATGCACTTTCTGGAGAACGTGAACGTTGGACACAACAGTCAAACGAATTTAAAGAACGTGTTCGCAGACTAGTTGGTGACGTGGCTTTGAGTTGTGCCTTCATATCCTACTGTGGACCATTCAATGCAGAATTCAGACACACACTTCTTAATGATCACTACTATAATATGTGTTTAAAGCTTAAGATTCCAGTAACTGAAAATATTTCTGTTGTAAAGTTCTTAACCACAGAATCACAGATTACTGACTGGCAGATTGAAGGACTTCCAAGTGATGATCACTCTGTTCAGAATGCTATTATGATTACTTCAAACTTGAATAATAAGAAGACTGGTAAGTTCCCCTTAATCATCGATCCGCAAGGACAGGGACTTAAGTGGTTGCGATCACGTTATTCAGAAGGAGTTATTGTAACTCAATTTACTGACAAGAAATTTGGAGACCACCTCGCAAGACAACTTCAAGACGGAAAATGTGTAATTGTTGAAAACTGCACCGAAGAAATCGATCCACTGATTGATCCTGTTCTTGACAAGGCTATCGTTAGATTGGGTAGAATGCAGAATATTATGATAAATGATAAACCTCATGACTATGATGATGGTTTCAAGTTAGTGATGACTACAAGATTACCAAATCCATTGTTCACACCTGAACTCTTTGCAAAGACTCTCGTAATAGATATGACTGTAACAATGCATGGTTTAGAACAACAGTTACTCGGTCAGGTCATCGGAAAAGAAAAACGAGAACTGGAAGAGGAACGTTCTAAACTTATTGAAGAAGTCAACGACAACGAAAAACGACTCAAAGAGTTTGAGGACAGATTGCTGGCACAGTTAGCAGCTTCGAAGGGAAATTTAATTGATGACGACGATTTGATTGCAACGTTGGCAGACGCCAAGAAAGCATCTGCAGAAATTAAAGAGAAGCTGGCAGTTGCCCAAGAGACTCGCAAGCGTATCAACAGCGCCTCTGAGGAATATCGTCCAGTGGCTCTTCGTGGATCAGTTCTGTACTTCTTAGTAGTTGATATGACTAATGTGTCAAATATGTATCAAACATCTCTACCGCAGTTTTTAGGATTGTTCCACGACGCTATCAGAAATTCTGAAAAAGCTCAATTAACAGCCAAGAGAATCACAAATATCATCAACTTGATGACTAAAGTAGTATTTGAATATATGACTAGAGGCTTATTCTCTGCTCATCGTCTCTTATTCGTCCTGACTATGGCTTGTAAAATTAAGCTTCACTGCAGAGACAACACCAAACTGCCTCACGAAGCATTCCAAACCCTTCTAAAGGGAGGAGCAGCGTTGAGTATTAATGAAGCCAGAGTAAAGCCATTTCAGTGGCTTCCTGACAAGGCTTGGTTGAATGTGATTGCGTTGTCTGAAGGAGCGCCAAAGGCGTTTAAGATGTTGCCAGACTACGTTGGAAGGTCAGAAAGAGCTTGGAGAGAGTGGTATGATATTGAAAGTCCTGAGGCTGCTCCAGTTCCTGAAATTGACGACAAGTTGGAACCATTTGATAGACTCCTCGTAGTCCGGGCTCTCCGTGAAGATCGCGCTATGTTGGCTGCTCTCAACTACGTCGGTTCTATCCTCGGAAGGGATTTTGCAGAGCCCCTGCAACTCGATTTTGAACAGGTAATCGAAACAACAAGTGGGCTGACTCCAATAATATTCTTATTATCTCAGGGTTCTGATCCGTCAGCTCTTATTGAAGCATCTGCAAAGAAACGTAAGAAGCAAATTATTCCTCAGGGAGGTATCTCCATGGGACAGGGTCAAGAACAAGCAGCTATGGATGCGACGCTGGCATCCTTTGCTGGTTCAGGTGAGTGGGCGCTTCTACAGAACTGTCACTTGGGACTCAAATTCTTAGCAGACTTGGAAGACGTTCTTGTTAAGGTAGACCCTGAGACTGTTGGGGAGGAAGCTCGAGTTCTAATTACTAGCGAACCACACGCAAAGTTCCCAATTGGTCTCCTACAAATGTCTATTAAGCTAACCAACGAACCCCCACCTGGTATTAAGGCTGGTATTAAAAGAAGTTACGGATGGTTTAATCAAGAAATGTTAGACTCCTACAGACGACCTGAATGGCGACCGATGTTATTCGCGCAATGTTTTATCCACTCGAATGTTGTAGAGCGTCGTAAGTTTGGTCCTATCGGATTTTGTATACCTTATGAGTTTAATCAAGGTGATTGGCAGGCTAGTGTTCAATTTCTTCAAAACCACATGGCAGCTATTGGTGATGATGTTAAAAAAGGAGCACAAGTTAGTTGGATTACAATTCGTTACATGATTTCAGAAATTCAATACGGAGGTAGAATCACTGACAACAAAGACAGAGTAATGTTCAACACGATATGTGAAGTTTGTATGAACGACAGAATCTTAACACCAGATTATCGATTCTATACCTTCCCAGGTGGTAATGTTGGTTATGGAATACCAACATTTGAAGAATACGCAAAACATAAAGAGTACTTAGATTCATATCCAGAGGTTGATCCTCCAGAAGTGTTTGGACTTCACAGTAATGCAGATATCATTTACAGAACAAGACAATCACAATTAACACTCGGAACTATCTTAGAAATCCAACCTCGAGGTGTTTCAGGAGGTTCTGGTAAGTCACCTGATGAAATAGTAATCGAAATGTCAGACGACTTCCTAAAGAGACTTCCGAACGATTGGAAAATGGACGTCGTCCGTGACCTCATGAAGAAAATCGACGACAAGAAACCTCTCAACATCTTCTGCAGGCAAGAGATTGAGCGTTTGAACGTCTGCATCAAACTAATCAGAACTACACTAAAGGATTTAAAATTAGCCATTGCAGGTATAGTAGTGATGTCTGCTCACTTACAAGAAGCGAGAGATCATTTGTATGATGCGAAGGTACCTCCAAAGTGGGTGGTGGTCTCATGGCCGTCACCAACAATGGGTCTTTGGTTTGAGGAAGTCTTAACAAGACAAAAACAACTTAATAGTTGGTGCACAGAAGATAGGCCTCCAAAGTATTGGTTAACTGGATTCTATAACCCACAGGGTTTCCTTACATCTGTACGACAAGAAGTAACGAGAGCTCATAAAGGAGAGGGTTGGGCACTTGATGATGTCGTTCTGCGAACTGAAGTTCAAAAGTTTGAAAAACACGAAGTAGACCGTGCACCACCAGAAGGAGTCTACGTCTATGGTTTATACCTAGAAGGAGCTGGTTGGGACAAGTTACGTCAACGTCTTAAGGACCCTCTTCCAAAAGAAAGTCCAAAAGAACTCCCTGTATTGTTTGTAACAGCTGTCCAAGGAGAAGACGGTAAAAAGCAACCAGGACAACGTGGTAATAAACAAGCTGTTAACAAGTTTGATTGCCCCGTCTACAAGTACCCAAGGAGAAATGATATTAATTGGGTGTTTGATGTTCAGCTTAGCTGTGAAGAGGAAAAACACCACTGGCAGCTTCGTGGAGCTTGCCTTCTTTGCACTATTGACTAAACTGTTATTTACACGTTTTCCTTTTTTTCGAGGAATTTTAGTTTACTCCAAAACTCTTCGGATTGAAATTCTTTTTTTTTGCTTCTCTTTTTCTTTTTTGAAGCTTGTCCTTTATTTCTACCGACTCTACACTTATATTGCTGTTCGTGGTCCCCTCCCTGTCCATTGTAATCCGTCACGGAGTTATGATTTTCTGTTATTTGGAACTATTGACTCCCTTATTATTTACCCAAATGTTTTTTTTTTTTTTTTTTTTTTTACATTATGTCAGCTAAGGAGTTGTTTTTTGTTTCTGTCGCAAACAGATGTTCAACTATCTTACATTGAACTCGAAAATGGTATAAACAGCTCTGGAAATTACATTCTAGGGAGATTAACCTTTTTTTTTATTTTTTTTTATACCCCTCTTTTAAGAATTAAAAATAATAATAATAAAACAGAAGAAGTCCTTTTTCCCATTGATTTTGTTAATAATTGTTGTCTATTTACTTTACCCTCCACGTTCACTTACCCTCATCCCATTAAAGAGAGACGCTGCGTTGTGTACGCGTCTCGTACTAGAATAGCAGAAAGAAAATAATTTAATTATAATCAGCAAAGTAACAGTGCTTACTGCAGAATAAGTACTATTTTTTCTTCTTTTTTTTTGAGATTTTCTTTTCATATTCCTTCGTTTGAAAATTCTAAATGTTCGGAAATTCTTTTCCGCAACGAAATGTTTTCACCTCCCATTTTTAATTTTCTTTTTTTTTTTTTTTTCTGTAGTAAAGTACACTTTTTTTTTTGTTTGAATATCTTTTTAACTTTATTGGGTTTCATATTATTTAGTTGTGACCTGTGTTCCTCATCTCATCTTTTGTCAGTCCACAGACACCACAATGAGCAGAGTTAGAGTACACCTTTTCAATAAATTATAATCTGATTTGTATCTCAACATAGTTTCTATAACACAACAATGGTCGCTTCTACTGAACCGGTCTTGAAGCAGCTCACTCATTTCTTCTACACGAGGCTTGTAAAGAAGAAGGAAAGAAAAACTGATCCTTGGCAAGAGCCACACAGCGATCTTGTGAGATGTATCGAAGAGTTTAAAATGTTAGTTGCTATCCCTCTCGCTGCTGCAGACAAAGGTGTATCGTTGGAAGCAAGTCTTTGGGAAGAAGCTTGCGAGATGTTTAGTGATAAATGGATATCAATTACTCATTGGATTTGCCCTGTAAGACTTGTTGAGTATATGGGTGAGTTGGATATCTCGTGGGTAGGCGAACTCAATGAGCGACGAAAGACTCCACCGAGATCGTTCCTTCGTAAGAAGGAAAAGAAAACAAAAAATGAAGTCTCAGTCAGTGGAATCCCTAAATTTGCCTGCGAAGATTGCGTCGTAGTTTGCAATTCTGAAGCACAAATTCACAGTCACATGAATGGTGTGAAGCACAAGGAATGTTTAAAATTATGTGTACGAGAAGAGACATACACAGACGAAGGACTACGAGACCTCCTATCATCACTCGCAGTATGCTATCCCAACAGATGTATTCATACGAATGTGTAATAGTGTTCCCTTAAATAGGTTCCCAAGGCACTAGCCTCGTATATTATTAAATTACGCTCTGTGCAGGGGCTGTCTATTCTATGTAACTAGTACCACTGTGTATTGTTACCCGTTACTTTTTCCTTTCCTCTCTCTTCACTAACCGTAAAGTAATACGGTAGTGCATAAAGTTTATTTATACTGGGCAACAAGTTGCGTGCTTCTACGCGACTAGCTTTTTCGTTATTTTTTGTTGTTTTTTTTCTCCCCCCCCCTTGAGCTTGATAGCACAGTATCAATTTCCCACCTTTTCTTTCTCCACGGACCAAAGCTATTGAAAGAGAGTCGGCGCGTGTCGGCCACAAGAAGTTTGTTCTTTTTGGCTGTGTAGTGACAGTCAAAATATTATTTTATCTCTGTTGTGGAATAGGAGGGTTTTACTTCTTTCTTTTTTTTAAGTAAGAATATTACGAAAGTATATTGTGTTTGAAGTGGGATTTCATTAATCCCATTTTCGTTACAGACTTACCAGCGGAATAGTATTGCGGTTCTTGAATTGTATGACCATTTATGTTGTTGTCAAAACGTGTGGCCCCACCTCCCCGACAATGGCAGTGAAAACAGTTCAAGTAGTCTGATACACTGAGGTCATATTAATTGAATTCGAATTTTCTTTTTTATCTCTCCATTTATCAGTTGCAGCATCACATTGCAAAAAGAAAAAAAAAAAAAAAAAAACGAAATTTCTTGACTTGAAAGGTAAGTAACTAACAAATCTCATATGCTAACAAAGGTTTTGCCGCGTGCTCTCTTGTCGGTAAGGGGGAACTTCGACTGTCAAAACTTGTTTTTTGTTTTACCGCCTTTTGGAAAAGCAATCAGTTTTTTTTTTTTTTTTTTTCATTTTGTTGTGCTCAGCCTTTTTTTGTTTTGTTTTTTCTTTCGTTCTGTCAAACTTATTTAAAAAAAATAAAAAATACACTACTCCCCATTTTTTCAACTGATTCTCTCTCTTTCTTTTTCCGATGCAATGCACGGCGTCCAACATGGTTATTGCTGGTGTCGTTGCAAAATCGAACTGGCTGTTTCACTCGGTCGGACAAATACGTTTATGGGATTCACCACTGCGTTATCTATTCCGTTGTACAAGTTACTGCCGAGGGTAAATGAGTCGGAAAGAAGGGAAAGACGAAAGATTTCCTTTTTCTTTTAAAAATTTTAATTTTATTCTTATAAAAATGAAAGCAAATAAACCGATTGACGAATAGAAGGACAGTGTTCCTAACCCAAGCTGGAGTATGCAACTATGTAGCTACAATAGTGAAGCAAGACATGTGAAGGATTATTCATTGCGACAGAACGTGTACATAGACTTGGTTACTGGCTTTGGCATGTTGTCTTTAAGGACCTGTTTTTCTTTCTTTCCGGAAGTTTGGGAATTATTGACGCACTAGCAAGAGCCATAGAAAAAAAAAAGGAAATTCAATAACAGTATCAATTTATCCTCTCCCCCCAAAAAATATAATTTACACTCTGAGGTGGTGTTTTAGTGACATTAAAAAAAAAAAAAAAAAAAAAAAAAAAGTCAAACTATTTCCCTACTCACAGTTTAATAAGGTACTTTCTTAAAAAAAAATAATTACTGTTTTTGCATTGTCAAAAATGGCACTCCCTTTCTCCTACCCGCCAACGTGGTTTTTTTTTTTTTTTTTTTTTTATAACAGACCTAAAAAAGAAATTACTCATTTGGAAAGAATCATGATGCATGCAATGTGGGCAACGTGTTGTCCACTGGCCTATCGGTTATTCAAGTGATATTTTCTTTTTTCTGTTTCTTTTTTTATATACGGGACCACATTGGGGGACCCTACTACTCGATCGCATGACCAAATTGCGATATACTTCTGAATTACCTTTTGTTGCAGCGCGCTATCGATGTTTTAGCAACTTGATCAGCTATCTAGTCTGTTTAACTTTGCAATAAATCGTAATTCTGCATTACATCAGTATTTCTTTATAATTATTTTTTTAGTTTTTGTTTTGTTGGCCTTTTTTCCCCTTTTTGTGTGAAGATTAAAAAAAGAATATTTGCAGCACAGCAATCTTTTTTTAAACTCACCAGTCTGGTTTGGGTTTTTGATTTTCTACGGTCTACCTGGATTATGTTATGCAAGTAGCAATTCTTACCACGAATTCATAAAGTTGTTTGCCTAACATGTGATGGTAGGCTTTTGAAGGTCGGCGTTCTGTGAGTGACTGCAATCGCTCTCTTTTTTTTTTTTTTTTTTTGTAAAAAATTGAAGAGGGGAAATTTTTAGCTGTAGTAGTGTCCCTATCCTTTTTTTTTTCTTTTGTTTTCTTTCCTCTTTTGCTTTTGTTCCCCTTTTTAATATCTCTAGTTGCCAAAAAAAAAAAAAAAAAACGTATTTGCATTTCTGACTATTCACTTTCAAATTAGCCGCCTGGAGACCCCGTTCGCCTGAGAGAGAGAAGTTGATTTGATTTGTTTGTGAACAGAAATAAGTATTCACATTGGTTACATCAGATGCGTGTTGTGCAGTTATGGTATTGTCTCCCTCCCGAACTTTTTATTTTTTGTTTTAAGATTCTGAGTTGAGATGAAAAACGTATTGCTCTCTCATAATGATAAAACACACTTTTTATAACAAAAATCTCGGGAAGTGGATTCAATGGTTATTTTTCACCTTCCCATCTTCATAATATATAATTATGTGATGTATTACAGACTAGAGATGGTTAGCTTCGTCGCTGACTCTTTTTTTTTTTTTTTTTTTTTTTTTTTTTTTTCCTTTTTGTGTACAAAAAAATGAGTTTTACACTGTTAGCTTACAAAATTCATTCCCGCTACTGTATGGAGATGACATTGTGAGTTGTATGTAGGCTACGTGTGGTGATAGAATTCATATTTCTTACTGTCCAAACCCCTTCTGCAGATTGTCATCCTTACTTAGCCTATGAGCTCCTGGAGTTTGGCTTTCCTGACTTCATTTATTGCGTAATGGTTGACATGTTTCTCTTATTTTTAGATTTGAGTATATTACAGTTTCTTTCTATCAAGTTTATTGTCTCTTCATGTTTTATAACTGGCCAAGGTTTGAAGCTGAATCATGATGAGGATATGTCCGTAAGAACTATGATTTTTCCTCCGCTAGACCTTCCTTGAGAAGGTTGGCTATGCTTGTTTTCACAAAGAATTTCTCAAGCTTAGCAGCACAGCCGCAGCTCAGAATACGCATTTTACATCCCTGCAGATGCAGGGTTCGGAGTTGTGGAAAAAAAAACCAAAAAAAAAAAACAGTAGTCGTATTGTAATTACTAGCTTTTTTTTTTTTTGTTTTTTTTTTTTCCTTCACGCAGACTGG
This sequence comes from Flectonema sp. DT1601, assembly GCA_964019425.1. Lineage (NCBI taxonomy): Eukaryota > Euglenozoa > Diplonemea > Diplonemida > Diplonemidae > Flectonema > Flectonema sp. DT1601. The sequence continues at coordinate 756,321 of OZ025783.1, forward strand.
GAATACCTTTATGAACATGTATTGGAATATTGTTATTTTTTTTTGTAAATTCTCTTTTGTTTTCATTAACAGCAACGTAACTTTTTTTTTCCAAAAATGACCGACACGTACGGAAGACTAGATGAGAACACTGTGAGATGTGATACAATCAAACAAAGCATCGAATCAATTAGATCGTCAAATGAGTTCACACAACTAAAAAAAGCATCCATCCAAATACTTGTTAAGGAAAGAACTGGAAGGGAATTAACAGAAGAAGAAGTATCTCATCAAATAGAATTCGATATGAAGAAAGAAGAGCTTGCGGAGTTACAACTGGAGTTGAGTGAATTAAAATCAGAAAGACAAATGCTGATGGATCTATTGCAAAAAGGTGACTCGAAAGAAAAAGCCGTAGCACCTGAAGCGATTGAGAAAGTAGTAGTGATGGGTGAAAAAAACGAAGGATCCTCCGAACTTGCTATTTTAGAAAGTCAAAAAGAGATTCTTGCATTAAAATTACAGCTTCAAGGAAACGTGATCCAGTACAATGAACGGCACCAAGTTCAAAGGCCAGCTCAGATAATAGAAGAAGAACCTGAGGACTCAGAACCCGCTGATGATTCCGATGAGGATAAAAAGCAATACTGGACTTGCAGATCTTTACCATTTCCTACAGTGTTAACATCGTTATTGTTTATTTCATGGGTCATTTGGGTTACAAATGCTGTTGAAGTAGACTACCGTATCCCAAGTGGAATCTGGATTGGTCTATCTATGCAATTACTGCTTTTAGTGGCATACGTTTTGTTAGATGAGAAGGCTGTTACTTTAATAACGATCCTTGCCGCAGCAACTTTCGGATATCTACTAATGGCAAGCCCGCTATTAGTAGGGTCTGATGCAAATGTAGTTGCAGTTATCAATTGCGAATCTCAGATCTATGCCCTGAGTGGATCAGGTGCTCGCCCAACAGTAGCTGCCGTCGCATTTATATTGTGTTTGACTATCGATTTTATTATTGTGATTACTTATGGGTTTAAAAAAATCACTTACTGCCCAGCCAGTGTCGCTGAAAGCAAACCCCGTTGTAAAGTAAAGAACACTTGGATCATTCACGTTGCTACAATTGTGGTATGTTTTAATGGTGTTTAAAATCCAATCTTATGACTTTGAAAAAAAATAAATAAATAAAATAAACAAACAAACAGTTTTTCCAAGTAACTGGTTGGTTAGTAACATTAGGGGGAACGGGAACCGCACAACACGAAGTAGTAAGCTATTATTACGACTATATTTTTACCCTTCCTTTACGCCAGCTTTGGTATTCTGTTGTACTACAATTTTTTACAGTTATTTTTGTTTGCATATATTGCATTGTTGGGCTGTCAAAGAACGTTGATACCTGGAGAATACCTGCGATTGGCCTTTTGGTTTTATCCACGGGATACTCGATGTCATTAACCGACTTGTTTATTGAAGGTCGTGAAATACCTTTCAAGATTGGCACTGCTTATAAAGCCTGCCTTGCTGGTAATATTATTTCTAACATATCTAATTATTGGTCGATAATATTTATAGGCAATAGAAGATTTTATGAGGCGGAGTTTAAACCTACTCAGAGAAAGGTGTACGTTCCCGGTGGGGTCATGTTGTTCAGCGTGCAGGTATTGGGTTTTGCGGTTTATTTTGCTGGACTGATGTGGCTAAAATCAGTAATTCCTGGATCCAGCAAACTTATGAGAAGCGATTGGTGGGCTCTTGCAATGCAAGCAATATTAGTGATTGCTCCCCACGTGTTTTCTATGGTAATTGCTGACATAAAACAGTGGTGTTGTGTCGTGATGGCATTGACAGCTATTGGCTCACAGTTCATCTTATACCGTACATCTGTTTACTTCGAGTTTTCCCGCCTTCCTGATAATTTCGGTGGAGCTGGAGGTGTCAGTGGTGTTGGGGCTTTGCTTTGTGTTGTTGTTAATATTGCTGTTATTTTTATTCATGGGCAAGTATACTTTCGTAAAATGCTTTTTCTTTCAAAACCAAAAAGAAGTCTAGACCCTTCACTACCAGGCATGCACGCCGCAAGCGTTGCGCTCTTATCTGTTGCCGAGTAGCTGCTATTCAACAATTAGTAGTCTTGCATGTGAATACTTGTTGTCATTTGAGTAGCAATTCTTTCACCTCTCTATATAAGTTGATGTCGGTAATTGCCTACTGAGTCTCTTGTAGTCATTCTAAAACTTGACTACGAAGATGAATTCATTCCTTAACCCATTGTGCTTTACTGTTTAAACTTTATCAAACTATCACCCTTTGAGGAATTACCTAATATCATCAAAGGCTCATTTATATTTTCTTTGGTAAGTTTGTTTGTTATCATTTCTTGTTCTTCTTTCTTGTTGTTATGTGATGATCAACAAGACTTGGTGAAACCTTTTATTGGTATTGCCAGTTTAGTCTGTTCACAATTGTCTCTTTGTGATTCTGACCCTTACATATTTGTGAAGTTATTCATGTTGCTCAACTCTTTTGTTGTACCTTTTTTTAAACCTTTTTGTAAGCCTGTTGGCGATATTTATCATGGGGGGGTTTTCTCTGGAGATATCATTTTCTTCTGTGGTGTGGAGGGCATTAGACGTGTGATTATTTTTCATAAAGAAAGGTTTTATTCATAATAGATACGTAATCTAAAAAAAAAAAAATCTTTTTATTTATTCTAATCTTCACGCCTCTCCCCCCCTTTCGTATCGTATTAAATCCTCCCTTTTTATTTTCAACCTGTTATCTGGGCAAGGTGGACAGCTGGAAATTGATCCTTCCATCCGAAGCGATAGAAACCCAATCACCGATCTGATTGGGTCCTCAACTACTTAGAGGTCTAAAGTAGTATAACTACTGCCTGGAACGAATCCGTAAAGAGATTTGTCCTCGATGGTTCTAATGCACTAGCACAAGGCCGGGTGTAATGAAACCATGCACGATGAGTAGTCTTCAGACCACTACCGTGACTGTCCTCAGCATAGCGTGGCTGCCCTAAAAGTTCCCTGAGGTTCTTCAGGGGCTCCGCACCGAGACGAAGCTTAGCCAGCTATGTACTGAAACTACATAATTATAGTGTTGCTCGATGACGAAAACCAATACCCCCAAAAAAAAACAAAAAAAAACAGTAAATAAGTTTCTATTCATCCAGCAGTTGATATCTGACACTGTTGAATAGTTCACTCAATCAAGAGATGAAAAAAGAACGGTTTAATAAAAAACACATCGTTCCGCTATTTCATTTAAACATAATCTTGGTTTTATCTGCTGTAGTTGATTCGCGTTTCGTTCGTATTAATCTTTAAGTTTAATTTAATCATTGTTTTCTCTTTTTCGTCACGTAGAAGTGTTTTGCGAGCGAAAGAATTGGGGCAGCGTAACCTGAACACCCTTACTTTTTTGGCTTGTTTCCGGTTACGCACAAACAAAAACAAAGCGTGAGTATAATTCAGTGAGGTACCGAGTCTTTTTTTTCCTTCTTCTACTTTTTCTTCTTGTTTTTTTTTCTCCCCCAAAAAACTCAGCAATCGCCTGTCTGAACCCTTTGACAGCATTTTCGGTAGCTATTACAACTGATGAGCGAGTTTTTTTGCTCAAAAGACGCAACGATGATTCTTAAAGATAACATCGTTATGGTGATTTCTTTTAATTTTCTTAACTTTACTTTAATTCCATTCTAAAGGAGGAGTACCAATAACGGTTTCTAATGACGTCTTTCCTTCTGATAGATAATAATATCGTTAGCGAACACACTGAAGGTCTGTTGGCTTCCGATGTTCAGAAAGCAGGTGTGGTACAAAACTGTCAGACAGGTCAGATTATTGGTAATCAAAATAAACTTGAAGGAGGAAATATCTACAAGTTGGTTGAAGATGATGAGAATAATGATGTTTGCAGAATTTGTAGGGGACAAGAAGGATATTTAATGACACCGTGTTCATGTTCTGGATCAATGCAGTATGCTCATCGCAGTTGTATGCTAGTCTGGATTGTCAGACAAAAAACAACAAAATGCGACGTTTGCAGACTCCAATTCAGAATCACTAAAATCTATGAGAAAGGAGCACCCCTCATTAACGATACGCAAGCAATATCAATATCTACGTTGTCAACTATGGCCAACAAGTCTCTCGCTAGATCTTTCAAAGGTTTTTGCTACGCAGCTCTGGCAGGTGTAAAATTCTTAATAGTTTGGAGTTTTATAGTTCCTTGGGTTCTATTCTCTGTAATGCAACTAACACTATCAATCGATAACACTTATGAAAGTAATACTGAAATGACTATAATCGATCTGGTGCTTAATGTTCTAAACTCACAAATAGAAGCTCCCGTTTCGCAGAAAATCCGCGCCATCGTATTAGGGATAGGCATCTGTGGATTCGGAATCATTTTATTGTGTATAAGAATAATCTTATGGAGGTGGTGTAACGAGAATTGGGAACATGTTTCTTCTCTCAAATATTCTCGAGAGCAATTGGAATCTGCCAATGCGGAGTTGCTTGGTGTCACACCTACCAATGAAGATGACTCAATGGAATATAAATACATAACTACTCCAGACCTTCATATTGTTACTGCAATTCTTCGATGGTTTAACAAAGACCATGAAGACTTGGAGAGCTTTGTTTCACCAACTAACAACACAAAGAAAGCTATCCTCTTACGAGGCCCAGCAATCACTGGAGCAACTCACGATGGTGACATACCCCTGATCGAAATGATGTACTCTGTGGTGTATCAAAGCAAGGGAGTTGACGTTGAGAAATGCGTCACTTTTTTGTATCCAAAAATAGGAATCAGTGACCGACAAGTTGCAATTGAAAATGATGATGAATACCTCAACAGTGATGTTAGTACTAAACCACATGCTTGTGAATCTGATTTAAGTAACAAATATCACATAGCTGATCGATTAGTTTCAGCATCCGAACTGTCAAGTGCTTACGATCTATTACAACAGAGGTCTAAGAGAGGACATGTTGTCTTGGATCCAGAAGGCGTACCTCAAATAACAAAGGAAGTAGGGCCATCAAACACTACTCACATTATTTCAGATGAATTAGTGAGATATCGAATCAGTGCACACGAGACAAAGAAGTCATCAATCGATCTAGGTCCACGCCAAGATTATAACTGCCGAGCGATAACTCTTTTAGTAGGTGGCATTTGTCATCCAGCAATATATGTGTTGGCTGTGCAATGTTTTGTGTTGTTTTGCTCGCCATTAGTTTTTAAGCGAATAGTGTTTTCTTTTTTTGATTTTGGATTTCTTGACGTGGTTCCAAATAATTACATTAATCGTATCAAACTTATTGTTCTCGGACACTCAGAAAACTCATCCTATGCCCTGGATGCACTCTCTCACAGTTTCTGGCTCATTGCACTGTATCTGTTCTTGTTACCTGTGTTGTGCTCTGCAGCTGTGGCTCTTGTTAAGATGCTCCCTGCTGAAGTAGGTGATCATCCACAGCCCAGTTTAAGAAAATCAATTCAGCAATCAAAGCTGTACGCCATGTCAATGTTAAGACTAGCATTGTACATAACTCAAAAGTATAAATTACTATTACGATTTTCTGTTTGTCTTTTATGGCACACGTTATCAATCCCACTCATCGTTGGAAGGTTTTTATTCATTCTTTCACACGGCATTATATCAACTGGAACTGATCCGATAGCCACGCAACTGACTACTCAAGATTTTCAAATTCCTAAATTTACCGTCCTTGATAAGAATCCACCTTCACCATTGGTATGGACGTTTGAACCAGATGATCATAGTAGGATACCTGCTTATTATAGTTTGAATTTTACAACTTTGTTGCCGGTTAATAATAATCAAAAACTTGAATGGAATCCGTCGACAGTAAATACATTTATAAATGTTCCTCCTCCAGAAAGTATCAAACCGATTGATTCCGCTGAAACCATTGAGGACGTGGCTGATGCTGTAGTAGACAGTATCGAAGGATTCTTGTCTGTTTACAGAATCGGATTCGCTCCGTTGTGGACTATCGGTTTTGTTTTTTCACTAACATTACTTGTACTTTTGGATACAATTACTGAACGAGTCCGTGCAGCAGCATTGTCCGCAATGTTTCCGATGTTGTCACTCCGTGTTCCACCTGAAGACGGGGTTAATGTGATCTTATACTTCACAAATACCTATTTTATAAAACAATTAGCAAATCAATTTTTTATTCTCGTATTTTGTTTTATTGCAACCGTAGGAATAGTCAGGGCCCCCTTGAGAGCTCTCGTTGCTATTTCTCCTAACCTTTTTCCATTGAGATTAATTCACATGGACCCGGTAAGACTTGTTGGTGACACGTTTTTATTAAATGTGATTGTTGTGACTTGTGATAAGATGGATGTGATGTTGGTTTTAGGAAACTTGTTTAAGAAAATAATGAGGTATTTTGTTGATTTTTTGCAACTGCGATCCTTCGTGTTTGGTGGCGACACCCTCGATGGAGAAAATATAGCCACGACGCAAATACTTGAAAATGGTGTGGTGGTTCACCTACCTCCCCAAACAGATGTTCGTTTATCACTACTGTTGCTTTGCTGCTGGACAACAGTAAGTTTCCTTACTGCAGTTTCTGTGGGGATTCCGGTCTTGATCGGTTCTTGTGCTCGTAATCTGATTGATGAAATCAGTTTTGTTGATTGTTTTTTTATCGGAATTTGTATTTGTACTGGCTCACCTTATGTTGCCATTCAAGTTATTGACGCGGCTAAGAAGGCTCAAGTTCCGAAGAAAAATCTTTTCGACATTAAAAATATTACTTTCCCGAATACTGAAAACTTATCTGAAAACAAGTCACCAAAAGCTGTAGAAAACGATAGCAACAAATTACTAGAAAAACAGAACCAGGAGACTGTTGGTGATCGTGATAACAACGATATAGAAAACGGTGTAGCGCAGGTAGCTACCTCACCATCTGCTTCCGATTCTGATCCCCAGCCGTCTTCAGTGAGTGAATCTCTACTGGCTGTTGAAAAGAATGAATCGCCGCCACAAGTGATTCCCGCATCAGATTATACTAATCAGGTTACTAATGAAGAAACACTCACACCGGTACCAACACTCACAACACCAACATCTGGTGGTGATGATGAGAGTAATGAGTGTCGTACTGAAACTCCAGCAGTTACTACAACACCAACACCACCGTCAACTCCACCATCAACATCAACACCAACATTACTACCTGGTGGTGATGATAAGGTATTTCACGCAGCAAGTAATAACAATGAGTGTCGTACTGAAGCTCCAGTAGGTACTACAACACCAACACTACCATCAACATCAACACCAACACCACCGTCAACACCAACACCCGAGCCTAACATAGAACAACTGGAAGGTGAAATGACGAGTAGTACTTCAAATCAAGACACTTCAAGCACAGACTCTGATGGTGAACCCAAAGCTGCAAAACCACCAGCTAGTGAAAGCGCATCAAGCGCATCAATTGGTAATAATGAATTGCAGCATGCTATCGCATATGCACGCAATCAGATGAGAGGAACTTCAGAAGGAGACTCAGCATCGAACCCGACCCTTGATGGTATTCCTCAAGCGGAAATCTCATCACCAAAAGAGAAACCAATCCCTGAAAAACCTGAAAATAAAGAAGATGACCAACAAAAACAAATTCAATATCAAAGTGTTGGTGGGGAACTTCAGGTTGGTGACACAGTGAGAACATTGAAAAAACTTGAGTTTAAGAGTGGAAAATCAGTCCCTATTGCAGCTGTTGGTGTAGTTCGTAAAGTTCCAGGAAGTCATAAAACAATCGCTTCTGTTCGTGTTAATGGAGTTCAGTTTGGTGTTGACCCTGGAGACGTCGAACGAGTTGTTCCTGTGGCAAGCCTAAAGCGTCCAAGAATCATTCCTGAAAACTATTACACTCTACTGGAACAAGCAGTAAAAGATGAAACTAAAGGTAAAACAATGATGGACGCCTACCGTCGAAAGCTCCCTGTAAATAAAACAATCCTTTTAACGAGCACTCTGTTATATCACGCGGGTATTATTGATGCACAGGTAGACGCTTTTGGGACTCTGAAGAGTGCGAAAATAAAATCCTACGAGGAAGAACGTGAACAACTAAAAGACCCAGGGCACGATATTACACCTTTCGAGGAAGAAATATTATCGCTGCTCACTACTATTGTTGGAGACCCAACTGGACTTCTGGATTTTGAAGCCCATCACATGAAGAATCCTCGCACCAGACTAACAGTCTATACTCACATATGGGCGCAAGTTATGAACCAACAAGAGATTATGAACGGAAGAGCTGATAGACAACGTCTGGCAGTATCCAACTTTGGTTTTCTTGGTCTGGTAGTCTTCGGTCTTTGGAGAGCTTGTTCAACTATACTACCGTGTTTTATATTACTGTTTCATTGGGTTGTAATGTGGTTGGTATTTGCAGGAATACTACCACTTATGACTGGATACCTAATGGATTTTGTAGGTGCGCTTCCAAGTGGTGTCAGAGCAGATCAATGTATCAATATCAATTGGGGGTCAACATACACAATTGGATTGGTTTACTTTGAGATCTGGGTGAGATGCACAATTGTAACACCATCATGGTTCAGTTACTCTTGGAAACAATATTGGGTTAGAATTGGGACAGATGGTTTACGAGGAGCAGATTCTTTCGCTGCAATTCGCGACCTGGGAATCCCTGCGTTCGCATCTCTCGCTCGACTCCTTTGTTTCCCTCACATCGTCCAGGAGTTTATTCTCCCTATTTTCGCACCTAATTTTCCTTTAATTGCATTTATTCATCATCATCGTGTTTGTCATGCAATCTATTTTATAATAGTTTGTCTTCATAAGATACAACAATATCTAATTACTACTTTGAGACCTATTTTAAGCACCCTTTGTAGGATCGCTCACGATGAGAATTATTTGATAGGTTTATGGATTCACGAGTACGATGCTGAGGGGTTGCCCAGCGCTGAAGTTACTCCTGAAAATGAGGGCTAGCTGTCAGATTAGGTATTCTGACTTTGAACTGTAAGCGTCGTAAATACTTGCGAAAGTGTTCGTGGAGGTATTGTTCTCTTTTTTCAGAGAGATTCAGATCAAATCCTTTACACTCGCAAGTAATTAACAACGGGATTCGTCAGAGAGATACACTTGAGGTGGTTTCCTGAGTGTTTTTCTCTCACCTTCTCTCCTCATATCTGGTTAATTAACTTATTATTAAGAAAAAATAAATAAATTAAAAAAAAAAAAAATGACGCCAAAAGACGGTCAAAAAATCTTTTTTTTTTTTTTTTTTTAAATTCGCCCCTCTGTTCCTGACTAGCACGTTATTTTGTCGATTTTTAACATTCTTTTCTTTTTATCCATAATAAGACCATTGTTTTTTTTTTTTTTTTTTTGAATTAAAATGCTAGTGTTGCATTTGAGAATTTCAGCCTCTTCTTAAAAGTTTGAGTTTAAAAAAAAAATAAAAATAAAAAAAAAAAATGATAAATAACATTCTGGTGATGTGACACAATTTCTACACTTTATTAAACAAAAGCCTTGACAAGACTAGGGTATTATGCGACATTTAGCCTGTACTATGCGAGTCAACTGATGCTATGCCACTCATCCAAGAAAATTTTTATCAGTGTTGTCCAAAGGCTTCATTTCATCGCCACGTCACTAGTGACAGACAACGTTGTTCTAACTGTTTTGGTAAATCAAAAAAAAAAAAAAAAAAAAAAAATGGAACAAAAAAAATTAAAAAAACCCTAATGAGAGTACGAGATTTCATTTCACTAAAACAGATTCCTAATGTGGATCCCCCCAATATGGGTAGTTTTATTGTTGATGATTGATATCGTAAGTGGTCTGACTGAAACTTATTCTACAACGACTACGATTGCTCGTCGCGCTTCAATTGATACGACATTCTCATCATCTTATACTTTTCTGACATTGCAGTCAATTCGGTTAGTAATTGTTGAAAGCGGATGTTTTATCGGTGATTCGGAATTTAAATTTCAACTGTCTAGCGCTAGCTGTGGTGTAGATCAAAAAATCCTTGATGACGAGGATGACTGTGACCCCTCGTGTACTCATCCTCTGTCTGGTACTTTCTCTTGCAGCCAAGCAACATCTGATTGGGTTCTAAATTATAAGAACAGAAACTCTCTTTGTGATGTTACTGAATTCAGCTATGTGTTAACCGTTTCATCAGTGCCACCTACACCGATACCACCGACTCCGGTGCCGCCGACACTAATTCCACCAACTCCAGTGCCGCCGACACCAATACCACCAACTCCAGTGCCACCTACTCTGGTGCCGCCAACGCCAATACCACCAACACCAGTGCCACCGACTCTGGCGCCGCCGACACCAATACCACCAACTCCAGTGCCGCCTACTCTGGTGCCGCCGACACCAATACCACCAACACCAGTGCCACCTACTCTGGTGCCGCCGACACCAATTCCACCGACTCCGGCGCCGTCGACACCAATACCACCAACTCCGGTGCCGCCGACACCAATTCCACCGACTCCAGTGCCGCCTACTCTGGTGCCGCCGACGCCAATACCGCCAACTCCGGTGCCGCCGACACCAATTCCACCTACTCCGGTGCCGCCAATACCGCCAACTGCAGTGCCACTGACTCCGGTGCCGCCGACACCAATACCGCCAACACCAGTGCCACCGACTCCAGTGCTGCCTACTCTGGTGCCGCCGACACCAATTCCACCTACTCCGGTGCCGCCAATACCGCCAACTGTGCCGCCTACTCTGGTGCCGCCGACACCAATACCGCCAACTCCGGTGCCGCCAATACCGCCAACTGCAGTGCCACTGACTCCGGTGCCGCCGACACCAATACCGCCAACACCAGTGCCACCGACTCCAGTGCTGCCTACTCTGGTGCCGCCGACGCCAATTCCACCTACTCCGGTGCCGCCAATACCGCCAACTGTGCCGCCGACTCCAGTGCCGCCTACTCTGGTGCCGCCGACACCAATACCGCCAACTCCGGTGCCGCCAATACCGCCAACTGCAGTGCCACTGACTCCGGTGCCGCCGACACCAATACCGCCAACACCAGTGCCACCGACTCCAGTGCTGCCTACTCTGGTGCCGCCGACGCCAATTCCACCTACTCCGGTGCCGCCAATACCGCCAACTGTGCCGCCTACTCTGGTGCCGCCGACACCAATACCGCCAACTCCGGTGCCGCCAATACCGCCAACTGCAGTGCCACTGACTCCGGTGCCGCCGACACCAATACCGCCAACACCAGTGCCACCGACTCCAGTGCTGCCTACTCTGGTGCCGCCGACGCCAATTCCACCTACTCCGGTGCCGCCAATACCGCCAACTGTGCCGCCGACTCCAGTGCCGCCTACTCTGGTGCCGCCGACACCAATACCGCCAACTCCGGTGCCGCCAATACCGCCAACTGCAGTGCCACTGACTCCGGTGCCGCCGACACCAATACCGCCAACACCAGTGCCACCGACTCCAGTGCTGCCTACTCTGGTGCCGCCGACGCCAATTCCACCTACTCCGGTGCCGCCAATACCGCCAACTGTGCCGCCGACTCCAGTGCCGCCTACTCTGGTGCCGCCGACACCAATACCGCCAACTCCGGTGCCGCCAATACCGCCAACTGCAGTGCCACTGACTCCGGTGCCGCCGACACCAATACCGCCAACACCAGTGCCACCGACTCCAGTGCTGCCTACTCTGGTGCCGCCGACGCCAATTCCACCTACTCCGGTGCCGCCAATACCGCCAACTGTGCCGCCGACTCCAGTGCCGCCTACTCTGGTGCCGCCGACACCAATACCGCCAACACCAGTGCCACCGACTCCAGTGCTGCCTACTCTGGTGCCGCCGACACCAATTCCACCTACTCCGGTGCCGCCAATACCGCCAACTGTGCCGCCTACTCTGGTGCCGCCGACACCAATACCGCCAACTCCGGTGCCGCCAATACCGCCAACTGCAGTGCCACTGACTCCGGTGCCGCCGACACCAATACCGCCAACACCAGTGCCACCGACTCCAGTGCTGCCTACTCTGGTGCCGCCGACGCCAATTCCACCTACTCCGGTGCCGCCAATACCGCCAACTGTGCCGCCGACTCCAGTGCCGCCTACTCTGGTGCCGCCGACACCAATACCGCCAACTCCGGTGCCGCCAATACCGCCAACTGCAGTGCCACTGACTCCGGTGCCGCCGACACCAATACCGCCAACACCAGTGCCACCGACTCCAGTGCTGCCTACTCTGGTGCCGCCGACGCCAATTCCACCTACTCCGGTGCCGCCAATACCGCCAACTGTGCCGCCGACTCCAGTGCCGCCTACTCTGGTGCCGCCGACACCAATACCGCCAACTCCGGTGCCGCCAATACCGCCAACTGCAGTGCCACTGACTCCGGTGCCGCCGACACCAATACCGCCAACACCAGTGCCACCGACTCCAGTGCTGCCTACTCTGGTGCCGCCGACGCCAATTCCACCTACTCCGGTGCCGCCAATACCGCCAACTGTGCCGCCGACTCCAGTGCCGCCTACTCTGGTGCCGCCGACACCAATACCGCCAACTCCGGTGCCGCCAATACCGCCAACTGCAGTGCCACTGACTCCGGTGCCGCCGACACCAATACCACCGACTCCAGTGCCACCTACTCTGGTACTGCCGACACCAATGCCGCCAACACCAGCACAACCGACTCCGATGCCGCTGCCGACACCCGTACCACCAACTACAGTGCCACTAACCCCGGCGCCGCTAACATTAGTTCCACTGAATGCCATCACAACGACACCAATGCCACTAACCCAAGCATCACCTCAAACAGATTCACCCTCTACTGGAGTAACTTCAATAGAATTAAATATTTCGTCTGAAATAAAAGCAGCGAGGAGAGCATTAGCGACCTCAACTGACACCACTGCAGTATTCGCTTCGGTGAGTTCTGTTGCTTCATCACCAGCAGGAGGATCTGCTGGAATGTTAGCAGTCACTCTTACTAAAATAAGTTGTAATGAGAACCTTAGAGACACACTGGAATTACCGACACTCATAAGTCCACTGAATCTCAAGGTTGACGGAGTTTCACTAGCTGGTGCTGTTGTTGGTAATATTCTGCTTTGCATCTCCATTGCTGCGTTATTAGGAATGCTGACAGCTTTACTGAGTGTTACTAAATACTCAACTTGGAACTCTGCTGCTAGTGTTGTCAGATGTCCATCAGCTCTGTACATGGGAGTGTTGTTCTTTTTCAGTGCGACGTTGGATTGCGCTGCAGATCTCGTAATCTACCCAAGAACAGTACTGACAACTATAATTGGAATCTGTGGGATATTGTTCACAGTAGGTAGTGTGTATGGGATGTGGAGAATGGGAAGGGAAGTTCACTTTCAGTCAGACATCGTAAGGAACCCTGCTGTGACATCCTCATGGGGAAAATACATAATAGGAAGTAAAGGATGGGCTTCCGTAAGGGGTACTCATCACACAGAGAAGTACGGAGTCGTATTTGATATCTACAAAGACACTTCACTTTGTGTTCGTGGTAGATTTCTATTTGTTGAGGTCCTACAAGCAATCCCCTTAACCATTCTTGGGCTAACCCGTCCGGGTACACACGAAACCTGTGCCATTCGTGCTTGGATGATGGGACTGGTTTTCTTTATTTACGGTTTTTTGTGTTCTCTCTATTCTCCATTTCTGGCACCTTTCTTGAATCACTTGATTCCTCTTCAAGGATACATCCCTGGTATTGCAATGGTACTGTTTGGTTGTGGTCACTTATCAAAAGAATTTCACAAACACTGGACCACAGCAGCAGGAACCTACGTAGCAATGATTGCCATGTACATTGCTTTAATTAGAGCCTGTTTTGATATTTTCATGTGGCTGTACGAATTACGTTCTGGAATATTTGGATCAGGAAGTAGATACCCACGACTTCAAGAAGATAGTGATTCCAAAGGCAGTGATGAGATGGATATTTGTGAAATGGATTCAAGCTTTCTTAGTCAACCGGCTGTAGCGCCTTTGGAACGTCCGCTGCCCCCGCGGAGTTCGAGTTACGAATTGCCTAATCAGATAGAGAAGAAATCCCACTCATACATTGATTTCAATCTTGATTCCGGCAGTAGTTTTACACCACGTCGGGTATCATCTGAGCCTGGGGGAAGCTGTGAATGGCAGACCCACTCCCAGAAACGTCGTCGTTCTGTACCTCGAAGTGCTCACGGAAAGGAACTTCAAGAATCTCTTTTATCAAAACAAGTAATCGGTTCTATTATTGGTGACCTCGATAATTCTACATGTGATAAGGATGATGGTGTTTACCGAGTTATGTATGGAAAGATATAATTCATCTCTTCACTGCTATAGCATACAACGATAAGCAGTCAAGGATGACTGCTCTAGCATCTCTGGTATTTTAATTTCGGAGGACAATCAATATGCTACTTTCAGAATGTTGCCATCTGTGTGTCGATAATAAATATTTTTTAAATTACTACAACAAAATTCCCTCTCGTTGTACATCGTTATCATTGTTGCTTACCCTTCGCTGATCTCAATAAGAAGCCAAAGCAAAGTGGCCATCTTTAGCTTGTCCGATAGGCTCATAGCGATTAATGTTTTCCGCTCTCTCCATTTCCTTTTTTTTATTATTAATTGTGGTTTAGCTGTACTGTTCGCTGATGCTGAAGCCCATCACGTGAAACAAAATATTTTACAACTCGATTGAGTAAATCTTCTGAGACCAGTATTCTTTGTAGTTCAATTGACTACACAGAATCTCTGGTTCTTGCTCTGAGAGTGTGACACATCGGCTGCCGTGCTTGGTTGAAACTGTGAAATATGAACGGTACAGCTTCTTAATTTGTGTGGTATATAATTTTTTTTAATTTTTTTTGTGTGAACGTTATTTTTATACAACGTATCTGGTAGTCCGGCGCAGTTACGACGTTAAACTGACTGTCATCTTACCTGATCCTTTTGGTTTTCATTTCTTGCTGAGTGATATGGCTATGTGCTGCCCAATTTTTTGTGGTTTTCTAAAGCTTTTCGGTAAGCACACAGTACAATTATAATGCTTTGGACAACTGGGGGGAACGATCCTCGGTACTGTTCCGGGGTTTTCTATTTTCTTTCGTGGAGTGTGGGCATATGGCACATGTTGTCGTATTATAAAGAAAGATGTAAATGAAAGAAAGAAGATTTTTTATTTTTTTCACCTTCCCCACTCCCAGATCATTTCTCTTTTATTTTCTTTAGTTGTTTACAACCTGTTAGCCTCTTGGCAGGGTGGAGGCTAGAAGTCGATCACTTCCAGCCAATATTATGAACTACAATCTTCGCGATTGGGTCCTTACTACCCAGACCTCGTAGTCATCAGTTTGTAATTTGCTTTTTAAAAAAAAAAAAAAAGTATCCGCGGTGCTGTTAGAATGTTGTCGACACACCGCGCTATGCCATGGAGTTGTTCTTTCTGTAGCTTCTGATGACAGATTTCAGATGTCTTCAATCAACTACTTGGGTGTTTTCCTAAGGATATCTATTTTTTTTCCTCATCTTTATTAGTCAAGATGATTTTCCCCCCCTCTTTTTTTTTTTTTTTTCCCTCCTCCCTCCGCTGTTATGAACAAGCAAGAAAAATGAAAATGTTTCGTCAGGGGAACAATTCCCTTTGGATTCTTCATTGTATTTAATACATTTCTTGTTACTTGGTTATACCATTTTTGGTCATCGTATGTGTCTGATATTTGAATTCATTGAATCGACTCTGCGTTCCTTTTTTTGAATTATAACCTTTGAGAATAAATATCAGCTTTCAGAGAAGACACTCAATTTGACTCTTCTCTCTGCATCCTTAATTTTTTTATTAAAATTTTTTTTGGATTAGAACTGAAAAAAAAATTAAAAAAAAAAAAAAAATCAACACAATGTTATTGAGTTTTTTTTTTTTTTTTTTTAAAAAAACTTAGAATGAATATATTTTACAATAAATACAAAACAAAAGAAAATCCCTAAGGATCGGTGTATATTTTCGGTTCAAAATGTGGCGATACTGTTTTTTTTTTGGTATTTGTCAGTCGCTTTAGTCTATTCTGTAGATTTATTGTTTTTTTTTGAACATAATAACCAGAAAGAACTTCTCCCGGTCTCGACGTAATTTTCCGAAAATGTATTATTTTTTGGGCGAACTTTTCAAAGTTTTCAAAAACGAATTTGACAACTATTTTTCATGAGCGGAACGCCAATTTATTTATTGATTTCTATAAATGCTGTTCTATTGAAGAAGATCTGTTCTCCAGTTATAGACGATATGAAATTAGTTGGGATAGCATTCAGCATATTCTCGATTTAATTTCTTGTTGTCCTTTGGCAGTCTAAACTGCCTATCACCTTCAATTTCTTATAGTAATTCCTGTTGTCTATCTTTGCCCTTCTTTTTAAAGTCTTTGGGAATCGATCCTTCCGGCCTAACTGTAAAAATACAATCTCCGTGATTGGGTCTCAACTAGCGCGGGTTACCCGAACCCCTGACAGTCATCAGTTCCGGACTTGCTAACCAAACTAATATGTCTTCTCCCCTTTTTTTAATATTTTCAATTTAGTGCACTTTCTTATAATTTACTCATATTCCAATTATTCCAATCGTCTTCTTAATTTGTCAAAACGCGATGAGTAATAGGACAAGCGTGATATCGCAATATTCCCTTTATCTTCTTCTCTGAGGAGAACTGAGTAGGGATACGGTCCGAAGAAATAATTCTCCATTTGTTTAATCGTCCTTTACGATCCAGTGGTTGATTTGATTTATTATTTTTTTTTAATTTATTTTGTGATAACTGCTCGCTAATAGACTAATACTAACTGATAAATATTTCTATTGCTGTTCCCATCGGATGCTTCTGAAGGTGAGTCTTGCGTGCTAAAATAAATAATGATACTTTTAAGCCTAAAATATCACATGTGCATCTCTCCTGTGTTTTCCCCCTCCTCCTTCATATTTGCTGCTGGTCTCGGACCGCTCAGCTACATAGAAGGAGGAAAGAAACAAAAAACAAAAAACAAAAAAACAAGTCCGTATCCACAATTGTGGTTCTGAGTTGTTAAACCTGCTAAAATGTGTTTTTTTTTTTTTTTTTTTTTTTGCAGTTTTTCTGTTGATGTTCACTAAAACCTGCATCCACCTTTCCACTATTCATGATAAACTATGGTATCTAATGTAAATTGTGTATCAGCTCTGACCTGAACACTTTGGTATTGACATCAATACCGATCTCAGTTTCTTTGCACTGATAAATTTCTTAAGGTGCGATGCTACTTCAACAATCCATGCAAAATCTTCGGATATGGCTACGGATTGGGTCCTCTATATACAGTAACGTTGGATTATTTTGCTAACAGTCGGGAGGTTTATTTGAATTCTTTTATTCTCTCTGATGTGTTTCTTCACTCAATGATAATACTAAATAAACTTACCTCTCATCCTTAAAAAAGAACAATTTTTTAAAATAATAATAATTCGAAAGTATTAATCATTTTTTTTTTTTTTTCCCCTATTCGTAATAGTTGCGATGCAGCAGCTGTTTGGGGAAATACAAAAAAGAATAGACTAATTTTTAAGGTATTTTCAATTATGAAAAAAACAACAACAACAAATCGTTATTTTTTTTTATTCTTTTTTTTAAATCACTCCCACATATATTTTTTTCCAAATCTAGCTCCGATTCATATTGTTGTACCGTCAGTATCTCTGGGTGCAAAAAAAAGAAAAAAAAAATAGAACACAATACATTTTTTCACAAAAACGAAATTATTTACTCATATTCCATTGTTTTTACAGGATGGACACGATGAAAGAGTTGACATGTCATGGCTAGCTACCCAGACCCCTTCGTAGTCATCAGTTCTGACTAACAAACTCTTTTTTTATTGTTATGTTCTGTATTCTAACTAGTCTTATTTTAGTCATGTAGGAATTAATTAGCTACCTGCAATATGGACAGCAACAGTTCCCCTCCTGAGGGAGCACCTGAAGGAGACGGAGAGCCGCTAACGGCAGAGAACAGTTATCATGGAAATAGTGCGAATGGTGTTCCAAATACCAACCCAACTAGTAGTGCGAATATGATGTTCATAGAATTACACTACATGACTAAAGTACCACCTCAGTGGTGTCATCCAGACAGTGGAGGGTCACCAGAGTATTCGGAGAATGTTTATGGATGGGAACTCGATATTATGTACCCGACCATGAAGAATGATTCAAATAAAGAAACTGAAGAAGATGGAGAACAAGAAAAGCAACCCCATCAATTAATTCATACTTTCACTGGAGGAAGACTTCATGACATTACGACATCTATCATGGACACTATCACAAATGATGTTCCTCCCAATATGAAAGTTGCGTCAGAACGAGCGGAAACAGTAACAGATGTACCTGGGCCTTCTGTTGTGAGTAGTAAGCACTCTAAACTTAGTTCACATAAAGAGTCTACTTTACATACCAACTCTCCTCCTTCTACTTCAAAGACGGATAGCGTTGCTAACACTTCTGTTGTACAGAAGAGTGCTACAGATCCTAATTCTGAAGTACAAGCTGGGGGGACATCAAGTAGTGGTGTTCCACCTGCCTCAGAACCTGCTGCTATTGAAGTTCCGGCGGGTGTGTCTTCAGAAGTAGTAACTGGCGTAGTTAAAACTCAAAAAGAAGAAACAGATTTGGGAGTTGTTTGGTCTCTGAAAACAGAACCACCATCAGACGATCCATCTTCAAATACCGAAAACAGTCCTCCTCATATTGCAAAGATATCTCTCACAGAAGAAGATATTGATATTATTCAACACGCTGTAGATGGCAATCCCTTTCAGTTTCAACTTCGTCGGGTTCTCCGCACTTCAAAAGCCTCACCCGACTGGGAGGATGTCAACGAATCTCGTTATCGAGTAGTCGGAACTATTCCAATGACTGGATTTGCTGAACCCGGAGTAGACTCAGTGATTCAGGATGATATAATAGTTCGACCTCCTGCTGATGATCCATCTAGGGAAGATAAAAAAGGTAAAAAGGCCGCTCCCAAGAAACCCGTCAAAGGTTCTGCTCCTGCCCCGGCCTTCTTAACAACAGAGGAAGACTTCGATTCACAACATCCCTACGACAAGTGTGGAACCAGAATTAGAATCAAAATTGGTTTTGAAAAGGCCATTGTCTGCCTACCTAGTGAGCGTCCAAAACCTGGACTAGTACCTGCAGATGTTATTCCAAAGAGAGTTAGACAGCTGAAGAAGCAACCAGATGCTTCAACATTACTAACTAATGAAGTTAAGGAGATTGTGTCTGCTGTTGTTTCTGACTACAGAAAGTTTACTCCGCCACCAGACAAAGCTGTTGACGAAGCGACAAATCGCGCCAGTTTCCTTCGCTACCTAAACACTTCCGGTAGATCATTCGCCCATCGACAAAAACTAAAGCACTGCATCATTAAAATCGTAAAAGAGAAGTTTTCCAAGCGTCAGGGCACTTCTGCAGCCGAAATGGAACCTTTTTATAACGAACTGTACGTCTACTTGTTGGATCAAATTCACTACAGCCTCAACTCGATGTTAAATAGAGAAGAGCTACAGGAGCCTGGTATGTGTCGGTTTTATTACTTGTGAGGGAATAGGTTTCCTTGTCTTCCTGTGTCTTTAATATAACAACAACAGGATACCAATCAGAAGAAGTATTAGTTGATAAGTGGTTACGATTAGCAACAGAAGCTGAGATTGTACACGAGTATGAGATAGCAGAGAAGTATCATCAAGAAAGATTAGTACATGGTGACCCTTCATCAGGTAGTGCTGGGGATGAGTTACCGACTGTTTGGGGTGACTTCGCTAGATACTACCTTCGTATGCGAGATGCTATAAAAGCGGAACAAGCACTAAAGGAAGCGATAGCAATAGACTTCTCCCACACCCCTTCTTTAGTAGCTTATGGATTACTTCTTCTCTGTAGAAAGAGAGAGAAAGAGGCTGAGGTATTTCTTCAGGCTGCTGTTGATGTGGACTTGACATCAGCAACACCCTGGGCGTGTCTTTCTTTATATTACGAAAGACTTCTGCTGTCATCTGCTGAACCTGAAGAACAACATTCGACTACTGAACGATGGGCCAAATACACTCATCAGCAAGCCCTCCGTGCCATGGCTGGAGATGCTGTTACTCGTTCAGAGAGTGAACCAGCAACACTTAATGGGAGTAGTGATTCTTTCGAGATGTATAAACTGTATGTCTTTTATTAAATATTTCTTTACCATTTCATAACGTTCTGTGAACGGAGTACTTGGATGGTACTCTGCAATGGTACTCGTCTTGAACTTGAGGATCATAAATCAAACAAACAGAATTGTTGACCTCTCACTCTCTCTTTCACTCGAGGTACTCACTGAACACTCACTCGATGCTATAAGGAAACTTAAGGGACAATTAACGGTTTGTCAGTTTTTATAAAGTTGTAATTTCGAATTTTAATATAAAACTTTAAAATAACATCCAAACAGCCTGATCTTATACTAAAGGAAGCTCGCATGTACTTCCAGTTGAAACAATTGGATAAAATGAGAAAGTGCATCGTCGAACTATTACAAGACAAAGGAATAACTTCTGCACAAAAAGCTGAGGGGCATCTCCTATTGGGAGAAGCATACAGCGATATGGGCAACGCTGACGTGGTTATCGGAGAGAAAACTTCACCAGCAGCAGTCTTAGCGGAGGAGAATTTTGACCAGGCATTACGAATTGACGAATCGCTTGTGGAAGGATCATGTCTCTTTAAGTTGGGAAATATTTATTACTCTCTAGGTCGCTATGATAATGCGAAGGATTCCTTTATATCAGCCGCGAAGAAATGGCCCACCAGCATTGCCTGGATGGGTGTCGGAATCGCCAGCTACAGAAGTGCGAATTATGACCACGCAGAGCAAGCTTTAAATGAATCGAATGTTTTGAATAACTTGAATCCAAAGACGTGGGCATTCATTAGTTTAGTCTGTCTGAAGCAATCTCCTGGTAGAGAAGAAGAAGCAGACCAGGCATTTCATCAGGCACTCAAGTTGGGACTAACAGACGCAGCCATCTTCTCCGAAATAGGAGTCGAGCAATTCAGCTTAGGCCGCCTCAAACTATCCGAAGCTGCCCTCACCCAATCACTGTCGCAGGAAGACCTTCCAATGACGCACTTACTACTCGCTAGAACCTTTACTTCATTGAGAAGGTTTGAAGAAGCGAAACATCACTACAAAATTGTAAAAGAAGTCTCAAGCAGAGAGTCAGAAATAGTGAAAGCAACACAAGAATTAGAGCATCTTGCAGGACTCGAGGAAAATACCTAACCAGTTCATTGCTTTTAGATTCGTTCTGTAGCCGGTTTCTGCACCATTTTTCTTAACTTACACTCTGCTGACTGACAGTTGTTTGAGCAGCAACAGAGTAGCAGGAAATACCCACATACTCTTTCTTGTATATACCAAGTCCAGAACTAGAGTTCAGGATTTATTACTTTGGTAGTTGACATAACTCTTTTATTTACCTTTTCTTAACTACAGCAACTGTGACACCATCGTTTACTGTAGTTTTATTGTCACATTTTTTATTTATATAAAGCCCCTTTAATATGTCGTCTACTGCTGTATCGGTGGCAGAATTACGGTCTCATGATGTCGCAAGTGGGACTCCCTGGACAGTTATATCGGGAAACGTCTACGATATAACTTCCCTCTTGGATTATCATCCAGGTGGGAGAAGACCACTTGAAGACTCTGCGGGAGCCGATGGAACAGATCTCTTTGAGAAAACTGGTCACAGTCAAGAAGCTAGAAAACGGTTGGAAACCATGCGAATTGGAACTCTTAAGCAAGACTTGAGAGAACCAATTTCAACTGATCAGACTATACCTCCGATGACAGTTGTTGAAGTAAACAATCCTAATAATGGTGAACATAGATGGAGAGGAATGTATCAATTTACTAATCATGAAGACGGATTGGCTGTCGTATCATTTCCACCACCTCACCTTCAAAAAGGAATACCAAAAAGTCACTTAATACAAGCTGATCCGTATGAATGTGAAACTATCACGTATACTAAAGAGAAGGGGAAAGACTTGGGACTTTTACACAAAGGTCAGTATTGTATTGGAGCACTACCAGGGTCTATTGCATATAAACAAGGTGCTACAAGATTTACTTCACGATGGATTGAATCGATAAATGACTTAGAAATTGAAAAGATCACTTCTGACGACACTTCCGCATTCAGCATTGACCTCCCTGATTTGGAAACTGTTTGCATACGATACGGAGGCATGGCACCTATTCCACGTCATTTAGTGAAACTAAACCCTCCTGTCAACACTCGAGGACGAGTACTTCAGGTGACCGTAAACGGTACTATTTTAATACAGCCACTAACTGGCAGTGATCCTAAAGAGTTTAACAGAGGAGAATATGAAATATGCACTGGAGAAGATTCATTTCTTCAAAGCGACTCTTCAAAGTGGCACGCTGCTAGGAGAGCAGCCATACTGGACCAGAGCGAACACCAAATTGAGAAATTGCCGAAATTTGAGTCAAAAACCCTTCCAATTGCTTTCTTTGCTTGCGTCCTTCACTTCTACGCAGCTGTTGTATCAAAAAGATCTTCCTTTTTATGGGTTGTGTTCCTAGCATATACTGTTGGAGCCTGGTGTAAGATGCTTCAATTTGCGATGGCTCATGAGGTTTGTCACAACGTGGCCACTAGTTGGCTTGCTGCCTCAAAAAATGCGAGACTTCGATGTCTTCGATTGATGACTCTGCCGTCAATAAGTTGTAATTTATATAACTATTACTATAACCATCACTTAGGTTTGTTTATTTTATTTTGAATGAGGTATGAACTGTAACAAAAATAGTAAATAAAACAACACAGGTCATCATGCTTTACTCGGAAAGCAAGTTGTTACCGAAGCGATTGATTCCTTTTTAGAAGGAGACGAAGTTGATGGGGATTTACTTCATGTTTATTCACATCTTCTTCGAAGGCAACTTCAACAGTTTGAAGCCGCCATTGATGATGGAAAAGTACTTCGTGACTTGGTCAGCACTCCTATCGCTGTGGGAGCAAAATTCTTTAGAGACTCATTTTACCACATGTTTCACTTTGGATTAATGTTGTTCTGGTCAGGGATGTCTTTTTTCTTGTGGTCAGCAATATCGTTCGTTGAGATTATCCAACCTCGTGCTGTAACAAAGCCACCGATGTATTCTGAAATGGCAGACTTAGGACCCCAAACTATTCTTTGGTTAGTCGTGTATTTTATACTTGTTTTCTGGGATGAAAATTGGGGACTTTGGGGAATTTTTAATCTAACTTTGTACTTGTCTCTTTCGGAATTGTTTTTAGGTGGATTTCTCGCGCATCCCTTTGGGGCGTACTTTCTTGGTGTACATCAATCTGCACCAGGCAGTCATGTTTGTCAACCGACTCAGAGTTGTTATGCTTCGAGGTTTTATTCACTAATAACATGTAATCTTACTTATCATGTAGAGCATCACGACTTTCCTAACCTCCCTTGGACTTCCCTTCCTCGTCTTCGCGAAATAGCACCTGACTACTACAACTCATTGAAGTCGTTACCTAATCCATTCGTGACACTTTATCGTTACTATTTTGGAGGGAAGTCTTGGTTGTATGCTTGTGGAATATGATTGCACTCTATATTAATTTATGGAGCTTGTCATTTTTTTTTTTTTTTTTGAGACTCTTTCTAGTTTACCATCGGGTTACCTCTGATCTTTATTTAGAAAGTTGTTTTTAATTTCTTTTTTTTTTTTTTAATTATCTGTTTTTTTTTATTAATACTATCGTTTTTGTCAGTTTCTTGTCCTTGTGCGCTACGATTACGCGATGGGTTTAATTTCTGAAACCTCTCCCTTCCTCATCGAAACTAGGTTTTGACCAAACCAGTTACTTTTTATTTAAGAACAATATCAAATACCCCCCTGATATATCACTGCAGTGGTTGTATTATTTTCACTCATTTAATTTATCCCCGATTTTTCACTTGCTTCGATTTAATGTAGTTTTCCCCGGTTCTTAAGTTAATACAGTATCAATTTACCCCCAATTCTTAAGTAAGGAAATACTTTTTTTTTTTTTTTTTTTTTTTTTTTTAATTATTTCGCAAATCAAATCCTTCGATTATCAGATTCTGATTTGTGAAATTTAAATAGATTTTTTTTTTTTTTTTTTAAATTTTTTTATTTTGGGGCATAAAAGACCAAATGATTAATTTAATTGGAATTTCATAACTTTTTTATAATATATTATTTTTAATTTTTTTTTTTATTGAATTATATTTCTCATACAGAGTGCACAACAACATGCAGGAAAACGTTCTTCTCGATGAGCAGATCCGTGACTGGGCGTTACTCCCCATCGTTATCGTGACGTTATTGTTACAAATATTGAAACACTATTCATTCTTGTTGATGAAAGAAAACAAGAAAGTCAGTGCCGAGCATCAGAGAGAACTACAAATCTTACAAAGAAGTGGATACACAAGAGGAAACAGTGGTTGGGTTCCTCAAGCTGCATTTGACGAAAGAAAAAAGAAATTCACAAACAGCAAAGACGGATATTTACATGAGAAGCCTGACAGTCAGGAAGGTAATCCGATGGCTAGCATGGCTGATCCATCTCAAATGAAAGGAATGATGATGCAACAATTATTAGGAATTGGTCCTCATATTGGAATGATGACATGGGTGTCATACTTCTTTAGTGGATTCGTTATTGCTAAATTACCTTTTCCTCTGACTTCTCGTTTTAGAGGAATGCTTCAAAGAGGAATGGAACACCCAACTCTTGACGTCACGTACGTTACATCAGTCTGTGGATATTTCTTAGTAATGATGGGAATTAGAGGAATAACAACTTTAATGTTGGGAGAGGCTTCTGAATTTGATGATTTCGAGCAAATGAAGAACATGTCCGGAGGTGCAATGGGTGGAGGTGGAGGTGGTCGTGGCCGTCAACAAGTTCCAATGGCACAACTCTTCACTGCTGAGGTGGAAAACTGGGCCGAAGGTTTAACAGTTCACAACTATCACCTTAACCGTATGCATCTTTAATTTATTTACGTTTAATTTACGTCGTTACCTTCTACTGATGTCAATAATTAAGAGGAGAAGTTGAAAGCGACTTCGTTCATCCTTAGCAACAAGTTCCTAATAAAATAACATCTTGCTCGCAATAAGTAAAAACACAGATTCCGAACGCAACCTTCTTGCCTTAGACACAGAAGAAGTTACCTTCTAGGTGGTAATTATCCAGGAGGTTGTACTTCCTCTGTGGTTCACATCCGTACGAAGCGATCGGTGGACACGGGGCAAGAAGCCCTGCAGAAATATCAACTGCAGTGAGTAGCTACTTGTCATAAGTTTTGACTGCAGGCCTATGCTGCTTGAGCAACTGCCAGTGCTTCTGCTAACAGCGCGCTTATGATGTTGGTTATCAATATTAAGCCTCCCTATCAGAGCATGAATGAAAAAAACAAAACAAAAACAAAAAAAACAACAACCGATTTGTTTTTTTTCACTCAGACAAGAAAAACGCCGGAGGAAAAAAAAGAAAACGAAAAAAAAGTGAAAAAAAAAAAAAAAAAAAAAGAATTAGGTGACTGGCTTGTGATGAGGCGAAGAGAGAACCAAAAATATCAGTGTATTGAAAATAACAGAAAATAAAATAAAAAGAAAGTAGCATAAAAAGCCTAACTGTTGTTTAAACAATGATATTTTCCATATTTTTTTTTCCCTTATCAGATTATTACAAATAATTATAATGCGCCTAATGATGTTGACCTGTTTAGTCTTGTAGAAGTAGCTTGCTGTAGTTTAAATTATTTTCTTTCTCTCGATTAGTCCTCTCATCCCCAAATGGCGATAGTACTCGAAGCGACGCATGACACGAAAGTCCGAACAGTCTTCGAAGAGATGGACGTGAAGAAGGTAAGAACCATCTCATTGGAGGGTTTTGTCTCATCCTTTGGCCGTTTTTCAATCGATTTCTCAACGCCTATCGTACGAGATCTTCACGAGAAAGCTGATGCAAATGGAGATGGTGTCATATCGTATTCTGAGTTTCAGGCGTTCGCAGAATGCTTTCCAACTCTTGTTGATTGTTTATATTATAGAATAAAAGATTTTTATACGAACATTGCTCAGAAAGAATTAATTGGAAAACTGGTCGAAAGTATCAAACAACTCCGCGAGGCAGAACAACTTGCCCGCGTGGCGCATGCTGCAGCGCAACATGAGTGTGACGATGCTGATTTGAAACTTCAAAATCAATTACTTGCTGTCGAAGATGCCATAAAGAGAGAACAAGCAGCAGCAATACAATTAGAGTCAGCGAGGAATCAAACTGAACTTGCTCGCGCTGATCTCCTTCAACGTGTGAATGAATTAAATGCCGCAAAAGATGGTGAGAGGCTTGCCAACTCAGCCTTCCTGGAAGCACAGCACAACGTTGAAGCAGCAACAAGAAGGTTAACATCTCAAGAACAACAAGTAACACTCGCTGAAGAGAGGTATCGAGATATCGAAAGATTATTAAAAGAACAACAACGAGAAGTTGATAATCAGAGACTTGAAGCAGACAGACTACGAAGCGAACTAGCTCAGCATGACGCTCGTGCCCGTGAAGCCGCAGCTGTAGCACAAGAAGCTCAAAGGGCGGTTGCAGCAGCATCTGAAGCAATGTGTCAGGCAGAACTTCAAGTAGCTACCAGACAGCAGTTTGAAAGAGATGCAGCTGCTCAACACAGAGACGCTCAAGCTGATGTCACAAAACAACAAGCTCAACAAGAGATTGATTCTCGAGCTTTATTAATTGCTAAAGAGAATGAAGCTCAACGAAGAGCTGATGTTGACGGTTGTGTCAGAGCTGTAGAGACAGGTGATCGAGACCTGCAGAATGCAGAATCAGAAGAGAGAGTATTTGTAAGTAAGAGAATGCAAGTAAATGATGAAGAACGGCCGCTTATTGATCAGGAAGTTAGACTTAGAGAACAAAGACTTCTCTTGGAATCGAAAGAAGCGAAATTAGTGTCTGATTTCAGTAGTTTTACTGGCAGAGTTCCTCGCGTTCTTCCGACGACTCCAACTGCTGCTGCCGCTTGTCTTGCGCCGTTTTTTTCTCCGTCGAAAGTGGTTCCACAAGTTTCCCCAGCTCGATCATTACAATTACAACCTTACTATTAAATACATAATGCTGTTAGGTGATTAATTTCTGAATAGATATTACTTTGTAGAATTTTCGTTTTTATTTTTTTCTAAGCTGTATTTTTGTCGTTCCCCTTCCCCCCCTTCTATTAGCCATTCTCCAGATGCTCTATAAATGCGATGGAGTTAGGTATTACTTTACAATTTCTAATTTTCTTTTTGTGTAATCGGTTTTCATTTCACTGTTACTCAGTAGCACTCTGTAAGGTGACGTAGCAGAGCTCGCCTCCGAAATTTTCAGAATTTAAATACTTTGAAAAAAAAAGATAAAATAGAAAAAGAATACCTTAGCAGTGGTACCCGTCAATGTGTCTCGTGTGCAAACTGTTAAGGTTTTATAGTACCTAAGCCCAGGGTAATCTCTCAGTAGCGATTATGTATATTTATGTGTGTCCTGAATAAAGAATCGTTTTCCCACACCCTGTTGTACAATTGTTGTGACGAATTATAACAAATAATCTTATAGTATTTAGATGCGGTGTTATGTATTATTTTATGCAGGAGATGAAATGGAAAATTAGTACCCGAGATTTGCTTAGGTTACGTAGGTTAGCTAACAACTTGTTAATTTCCCCCTCAGCGCTATCCCATAACTAGAACACAATATGCCTGAGGCTAATGAAAAGGTCCAGAAGATGTTCGATGTAGTAAACACTGAACTAACAGCGAATCTTCAAAGTTATATGGATAGCTTACCCGTACTAGCTGCAAGGTACGGAAGGTTTCTTGAAGTCACAAAGAGTTTGAATCCGAAATCAGAGAAGTGGGTGGAGTCAGCAGCACCTCTGTCTCCACTACTTAAGAGGAAAGGCTCCAATGGTTTTGGTTTAGATCGTTCACCTCTGACTGACACACCAAAGAAAGTTTCACTCTCTGTTGCACCAGAAGACGTATTGGAAGCAGCAGCAATGCAGATGAGAACTAATCCAAAAACAATGGAATTCTTTAATGCTTTTGACGGAGTTTCAATAGCTGAAGACCTTCCAGATATTCCTGAAGACCAAAACTTAATAACAAACATGGAAGCTTTATCAACTGAAGCATACGAACTACGAGTCCTCTTATCTGGTATTTGTGATTGGATTGAAATGCAAATGCCGGCAATAAAGGATGAAGACAACCGAGGTGTTGCTGTACAAGAAGCAGTGATTCGTCACTTAGTCCACATGCGTGGATCAGTACAGTCGGTCAATGACAGGCAACGAGTCTACAGTGAAAGACTGGCTGAATATGCATCAAAATACTATAAAACGCCTAGAGCAGCAAAACAATGGGCGAAACCAATAATAATTCTTCAACATGATCAGTGGGACCAGCTGGAAAGGGACTGGAGAGAACTTCGTCAACTTGTAATTCTCTCTGGTCGACTACTTTCTATAAACATGGATAAGTTAACTATCCCACGTGATAATGGTCATAACCGTATGAATTATATGTAATTAATTAATATCTGTTCTAGTGACTGTTTTATATGTGAGCTACTGTTAGTGTAGCTGTCCATCCGAACACAAAGTAAGAACGTTTCCGACACGCTTGCTGACACTTTATTCTCGAGTCTATTTGGTGAGTCGATGAAATCATTTGCGCATTAGTTTTTATTTATTTATTTTTTTTTTTTCTGCGTGGCTGTTCGTCTTTTATCTCCACCAAAAGGAGGAGAAACATCAAAAAAGAATAAGCTGGTTGGAATGGATTATAAATTCCAAACGCAATTCTTAATCTGTGCATTACCTTGTCACAGAGCAACGTGGAGTAGAAGACGAATATCTAATACAGTTCTCGATAATAAGTAATTTGAGATCCTATCCCTTTTCATTTTAGTATACTGTTCCAGTACTACCAATAGACTCATTTTATTAGTCTTCCTATTGTTGTTCTTTTTAAGTCTCCAGTGAATCTCTGGTTTGTGATGAGTTCTATTTAGAATTTGGCTTCCTTTAATTAGCTTCGATAAAATAAGCTATACTTTGTATCTTGAAATATGGTACAAAAAAAAAAAAAAAAAAAAACAACAACAACAAAGCTGTTCTGTTTTTGCGATCATAAACGATGAGTTACGTCGTTTTTGTTTCATAACTTACCGCTGTACGGAAGTACATGTTTCTGACTTAGTTTCTTTTTTTTTCTTTCTTTCTTCTTTTTCCCTTTACTCCGAAAGAGGAAGGTCATTGGTCTGGTTATACAAGTTCGTATGCTAATATAAAATGAAGCATTGATCTCCTGTATTGTTCTGGAAATCAAGTGGTTTCCATTTGTTTGTAGTTTTTTCACCCCCCTCGCTCTCCATTAAGTGAAGTTTTTAAAAAATATTACCAATCGGGTCTTGTTGTTTTCATTTGGGTATAGTTTTTTTTTTTTAAAAACCTGGCCATTAAATACAAAAAAAAAAAAAAAAAAAAAAAAAAGGATCTTCCTTACACGCGCTCGTTACACAAGGCATCTGATGTAAGCAGGTTGCTTGCACATTAGTTGAGTCTGTCACAACTACTTCATTCAGTCTTATGTAGTTTTCGATTCAACATTTAGAATATGTCTACTTTTCACGCACGACCAGCGCTTAATCGCGCTAATTGTCCATCATGGCCGCAATAAAAAAAAAAAAAAATGATTAAAGCGAAAACACATGTAGAATATGTTGAACGTGATTCATGTACTCACTGTTTACAATGTATTTCCCTTCAGCCACAATATGCCAGCATATCTCGGAGATGGTGTGTCTGCCAAGGAGCTGATGTCTATGGGACAAGGATTAACTTATAATGATTTCTTAGTCCTTCCAAACTACATCGACTTTGCAGCAAATGAGGTAGACCTCACCTGCCGACTGACGAAAGGAATAAGTTTAACATCACCATTTGTGTCATCACCCATGGATACTGTCACTGAGGATGCTATGGGTATTGCAATGGCACTAAATGGAGGAATTGGAATTATTCACAACAATATGAAGGCTGAAAAGCAAGCAGACTGCGTACGAAAGGTCAAGCGTTGGAGAAACGGTTTTATTTTGGAGCCACTCGTGTTGTCTCCAAACCACACAATCGCTCACATCGATGATATTAAAAATAAAATGGGATTCTGTGGAATTCCAATCACAGAAGATGGATGTACTCACGGAAAGCTTCTCGGAATTATTTGCAACAAAGATGTTGATTTTCAAGCTGACAGACAAACTCCTCTGAGAGAAGTAATGCGTCCTCGTAGTCAGTTAGTTGTTGGTAAGGCACCAACAACATTAGAACAGTCGAGGAAGACTCTTCATGAAGGAAGAGTTGGATACCTTCCTATTGTTGATGATAATGATAATTTAGTGATGTTGTGTTCTCGCATTGATACTCAGAAGTCTCGCGACTTCCCTCACTCATCCCTTGACATGAACAAACAGCTTCGCGTAGGAGCAGCAATCGGCACCCGTGAAGATGACAAGCATCGTCTGGCTCAACTAGTTCAGGCTGGTGTAGATGTTGTTGTTCTTGACAGTAGTCAGGGAAATAGTTTGTACCAAATTGAGTTCTTAAAATACGCAAAGAACCTCTACCCCGGACTTGAAATAATCGCCGGAAACGTTGTAACTCGCGCCCAAGCAGAAAGCCTCATCGCTGCCGGAGCTGACGGTCTTCGTGTAGGAATGGGAGCCGGCAGTATTTGTATTACTCAAGAAGTTATGGCTGTGGGTAGACCACAAGCAACAGCTATTTATCAGGTAGCGCAAGCCTGTGCTGCAAAGGGAGTGCCATTGATTGCTGATGGAGGTATTCAGAATATTGGTCATATTGCTAAGGCACTTACTCTAGGCGCTAACTGTGTCATGCTTGGATCTCTACTGGCAGGAACTTCAGAAACTCCTGGTGAGTACTTTTATAGTAACGGAACTCGTTTAAAGAAGTTTCGTGGTATGGGATCAATTGACGCTATGACTCAAGGAGGTGAGTCAGGAAAGAGATATCTTTCTGAAACTCAATCAATTCAAGTTGCACAGGGTGTTACTGGATCTGTTGTTGATAAAGGAAGTGTAATGAAGTACGTTCCTTACCTTCAAAAGGGTCTTCAGCAGTCTGCCCAAGACATTGGATTTCGCTCTTTTGATATTATCCGTCAGAAGGTCGCTGATGGTACAATCCGTTTTGACCGCCGTACTGCCTCTGCCCAGCAGGAGGGTGGTGTTCACGGACTCCACTCTTATGAAAAAACTCTTTTTGCTTCAAAATTATAAAGAAAAAAAACAAAAGGAAAGAAAAAAACTTCAACCACGCCTATTTTCTTTTTCCCCCCAAGTGTTTTCTTCTTCTTTCCTAACTTTATTCTTTTTTTTATTTCTTACCCACCCTGTGGTTTTTAAGTCACACTTCAGAATGACATTACAAGAAGCTTGTGACAAGTAACTAGAGCTGATTTCAGGTTCTTGTATTTACGAAGACTATTAATATTAAATTTTAATAAACATCGAAGAGTATGACATTGTAAGGGGAAAACAGACACAATAACAATTGCCGCGCTCCTTTTTTTCTTTTTAAAGAGCCACCCAATAACAAAGTTAAGGAAATCCTTTGCATGTGACGAGTCTTATCTGAGAGTATTCTTTAAAAATGTTTTTATGATTTTTTTTTTTATATTTTTTTTTAGGTTTGTTGACTTGTTATGTTTTGCAACCCGTTTCATCATTGCGCTTTCAGGAAAACACGCAAAGATAGGATTGTGCATAGCAATATGTTTTATTGTGGATATTCGTAGTACTAAGATTACTTTTATTCAACCTCCAGTGGACATACGATGCAACTATGGATAACGTGTACAGAAGCAGAGTTTCCTGATATATCATTCACTGCGAATGTTAACTCACTAGTTGATGACGCAGTTCAAGTGGCAGCTGATGAGTGGGCGGTGATGTCTGATATTTTAGAGATTTCATTGTCGGGGTGTTTACTTCCGAGGGAACACCGATTGGCTGACTGCGGTGTGTCAGTTGAGTCGCAATTAGTTGTTTCGGTATTACAAGAATTCCCAAAATCATGGCTGACGAATGAAGATAAAAGTAAGAAACTATCTCTTCTTCATAGAGCAGATCGAATTCTATATCTTGACACTCCGACATTCACAGATGATGGATGCTTTAATTTTAAGACGTCATTACTTCCCGACAACATTAATAGAATTTCTTTTTGTAACCCAACCCAGTCAATCACATCAATTGATAATGCTATTCTTGTAGGGTCACAAATCAGTTCTATTAGTCTGTCTGGGTTTCAACATGTAGAAAGTATTGGTGATAATTTCATGTTAGATTGTAAAGCTGTTTCAGCTATTGACCTTTCAGTCTTTCAGAAGACAACAACTATTGGAAATAATTTTCTTTGCTCTTGCCATTCCATTACACAAATCAATCTAACTTCCCTATGCAACGTTACTCATATTGGAAACTACTTCCTCTGGCAATGCTCGTCTCTTACTACTATTAATTTGAATGGTCTGAGAAATCTTAAGACTATTGGAAGTGGGTTTTTATGTGAATGTCCATCGACTGTAAGTCTAAATTTATCTTGCCTTTCTAACGTGATGTCTACAAAAAATGATTTCTTAAATGGGTGTGGGTCGCTCTCAGTAATAAATATGTCAAGTCTTCATAATGTTGTTACTGTTGGGAATAACTTTATGTATGCCTGCGGACTTATATCTGTTCTCGACTTGTCTTCGTTGAGTAACGTTGTAGCAATTGGAAATGATTTTTTATGGGCATGCGAATCGCTTACAACACTAAACCTGTCAGGTCTTAAAAATGTTGTATCAGTAGGAAACGATTTCCTGTGGAGGTGTGACTCCATAGCGACACTCGATTTATCTGAATTCCAAAGTCTTACGTCTGTTGGAGATAGGTTCCTAGGGGGTTGTATTTCTCTTACGGATCTTAATTTATCTGGACTCACAAAAGTAAAGAAAGTTGGACAATACTTCCTCTGGAGGTGCTCAGCTATAGAAACTCTAAACTTAGCTGGACTCCGAAACGCTAAATCAGTAGGAGGCTTCTTTCTTCACGCATGCGATTCTCTAAACGAACGCGGCTTATCAGGTCTCAGTAATGTCTCCCCAGTAATACTATCTTCCATTGGAGTACCTCAATACAAACTGAGAGAGTTGAGAGCAAGATCCAGCTACCTGTTCACCTTTCTTTCTTTATTATATCATTATAGCATATTTATTTTCTTACTGCCAATTACTTTCATTTGTTGGCACTGTTCGAAGGCAAATTTTAGAGTTCCGACTTATTTCAATGACGTCGAGTAGCATCAAAACAGTTTATTTAATACTTATAATATATGAATAATATTTTACTATCCTCCTCGTAGTCTTCTCTGACTACGAAACAAACAAGCAAACAAACAAACAGTAATATAAAGATGCCCTGCCTGAAGGTACTTTTACAAAGAATTTTTCTGTCAGTGAGCATCTCAATATTTCTTTCTTCCAATTTTACTGTTTTTACACTGAGAAATATATTAAAATGACAAAAAAAAAAAAAAAAAAAAAGGAGGAACGAGTATTGAAGGGAAGGCAATGCAATATGTTTATAATGACGTCGAGCGAACTACTGCAATGCTTCTATTTGTACGAATGAGTTTGTCTCATCGGTATTGTTATGTTACCTGCTTTGATTATGATCAGTTTCGTAGTCAGGTTTAAAATATTATTACTTCAAACAGTTGAGTTCTACAGATAGGTACAATATGGGTCAGCAAGGGTCTGTTGAAGGTGGCGGTGCCGCAACCTCATCGAAAGACGTAATGTCCGCCTGGGTGATTGAAACAAAAACCGGAAAGATGGACGACATGATTTGCACTGATAACCTACCCATACCAGTCCCAGAGGCAGGACACGTTCGAATAAAAGTAATGGCTGCATCGCTAAACTATACCGACATAAAGAAAGGAACTGAAGGAAGTACCTTCCCAATGTCACTCGGAATGGATGGTGCTGGTGTTATTGATTTTATACCAGAAGGGACGGCTTCTCTTCTTCCGGTGGGATCGAAAGTTTATTTTAAAATTGATGATAATTCAAAATATGGAACCCTTTCTGAATATACAATAGTACCAGTCGAAAGATTATTTATAATCCAACCGGGTGTTTCATTTCCTTCTGCTGCTGCCTTACCAACTACAGGATGGGCAGCCTACTACGCATTGCACTACCGCATGAAGGTAACCAGCGGGAAAACAATTTACGTTACTGGTGGGGGTGGTGGCATGGGTGGATTTGTATGTCAGCTGTGCAAAGCAGCAGGACTTCGAGTAATAACATCGTGCAGCGCATACAATGCGGAATACGCTTCAAGCAGAGGAGCTCAAGACATTATCGACTACACTTCTCTTGATGTTAAAACAGAAATAATGAAACTAACCAACGACAGGGGAGTAGACTACTGCTTAGATATCCTTGACGACACTTCTTCTGTTGACCCAATGAACCTTCTCGCAATAGGAGGACATCTCTGTGTCACAAATAGATTAATAAAACTATCACCATTATTGTTAGAAAAGAATATTTCAATTCACTACATCAACATGGCATCCCTATCAAGGTCTGTTACTGACATAAAGCCTATAGCTGATACAGTTATGCACCTCGTGTCAAAGAGAACACTCGATGACAACATTGGTGAGATTGGTAAATGGAATAGTGTACGCGGAGGTTACAAAACTCTTGAATCTCGTCATGTTAGAGGTAAACTCGTTATTAACATTGAACCCGTTCACAGTCGCCGGAAGAAGCTCCAGTCGCAACCAACGTATAAACTGGTTGCTGCAGACCAGCTTAAAAGCCTCGTTGAATCTCATCCCAACCTCGGATCTTCTCAACTTGCAGAAGATCGCCTGGCCACTGCGTCACAAGTATGTTCTATCATTAAGAAGGACAAAGATTTGGTCCACGTTCAGGTCGGAACACTTACTTTTTGGGTTCCGGAAAAGGCCGTGCAACTGTTTCCTGCTGAAGAAAAAAAAGAAACCACTGCTCCTCATATTATAGAGTCACACGCTGCTCTTACACCAGAACCAGAAGCAAGGCAGGTCGAAACTCCAGCTGAGGTTCCGTCGGAAGTTGAATTTGTGGCGTCAGGTCAGCAACCAGTAGCTGCTGCTCCGCAAGGGGTTCCTCAAGCACCTGTTCCGGTTGCCCCTGTTCCTGTACAGAATGTGCAACCGCAACAGCAACAGCCTAGACCATCGGCCGTTACCGTTCCACAAACGGCAGAAGTAGCACAGCAGCTACACCAACAGGATCCTTCAGTCCAACAATACGGAACTCAGCAACCCGCATCCCACTACCAACCTGTTGCTGCCCCTCATCCATCACAAAGTTCCACTAGCTACTCTTCTTCTCCTACTGGAGGGGTGACTCGTCCTGTAGCACCTGGTGCTACTGGTAAGGTTTGTTTTTATTCTTCGCAATTAATTCATGTGTTCTCCTACCAAAACGAAACCTAACTACAGAAATACTTCATCCCAGAACAATATCTCCGCCACGTCGAGAAGAAGAAGCTGGAGGCCCAGCAGCAGCAAATGCAAAGAGAGGGGACTCAGGTTTGTAAATATACTTTTTAAATAATCCAGTTGATGTTAATAATTGAGTCGTTGGAAAGGAAGAGAACTTACAACTAAACAGTAATTAAATACAGCAAGCTCATCCTTACTAAGGTCAGCTGCTTTTCTGATCGGAACCTAACCTGAAACGATAGTCTTAGTAGCCACGTTGAAGTCGTTCTCGCGGCTATTGTACAAAGTATGTTCACGCAAATTGGTTGCAGTTTACTGCGGTGCTTTCAAAAGGTGTTTCCTCGACCCACAGATACCGCCTATACGTGGTAGTATTGGCTGTTGCAAAAGTGTTTTATTTTTTTTTTATTTTTAAACTCCAGAAAAGCAAAGCAAAACCAGTTGTAAAAAAGACCTAACAAAATAATGTTGCTGAAACACGCTCATTAAAATTCTTTTTTTTTTATTTTTCCCCCACAAACCTTTCCTTACATATTCTTTTTATTTTTTCGAGGTTCCCGCCCTATCTTGCTACCCGAGACGAGATGGAATTAATTGACACTTATGATACCTGTTGCGTGATTCGTTTGGCCATGTAACTTCGTTTAGTTTACAGGTAACAATCTTAATTCTAATCATATTAAGATCTCAGACTCACAGTCTCATCAACTATTTTCAACAGCCTCAAAATTCCTGAGATGGGTCTCCAAACGGGTGCTGCAGCGCTGTTCGGGGCTGCTGTGGGAGCAGCTGGGACATTTGTCTGTTTGAAAAAGAAATTTGAAGAAAACAAAGAGCAAACATTCCACGAATTTCATGGAGTCAACATCGTGACAGTGTACGCGTCGTCATCAGTGAGGTTGCCTTCTGAATATTTTAGAGATGCTAAAATAGCGGGTCAAATGATTGCAAAGAAAGGATGGGTTCAAGTAAACGGTGGAGGAAGTGCTGGACTAATGGGCGCGGCAACTGATGGATCACTAGAAGCAGGTGGTGTAGTGGATTGTGTTATTTTGGATAAGTTTCTCTCAAAAGCTCATAAAGGTGCGCGAAGCATGCGTTGCTGCAACAACATGCCAGACCGAAAGCGTCTACTTTATGAGGCTGGAAACGCGTATCTCGCACTCCCAGGTGGTCTTGGAACTTGTGAAGAAGTAATGGAAGTTCTCAGCTGGAGACAGTTGGGATTCCACAACTGTCCTATCGCTTTCATTAACACGAATGGTTTCTATTCTCACATTGGTGAACTTTTAGACAACGCAATCGAAAATGGTTTCATTTCAAACGACATTCGCAGCAGCTACATCATCACAACAGACATCAATAGAGCTCTTCACTTTCTGGAAACATACAAACCTGTTGATATTGATAAGTCGAAGATTCACAGAGGAGATATGAGTTCCGAAATGAGTGCTCTTCGTCAGACTGGTGCCTTTCAGCCAATGTCTATTCAGCAGCAGGTACCAGCTCCTCCTGTTAATCTTATTCCAGGAATGAGGGTTATGTTAGTAGCAGGCATGCATTGCAATCGCTTTGGAGAGTTACCTGCTGGTAGTATCGGGACAGTTACTAAAACTCCGGGTGATGTTGCCGACTCGATTGCGGAAGTTGATTTTGATGGACCAGAGTTCCCGCTTGTTGACGTATTTCAGGGAGCAATTAGAGTACTTCCTTCTGATGCTGCTAGCCCAGGAAGGCAGCAAAGACAAGAAGCTCCTCCAGCTAATGGCAACTCATCTTCACCTCAACAAACTAGCGACGACGACGACGACGGCGACTCAGAACGCAATGAAAAGTCTGTTGAGAGCAACAGCAACAGTAACAGCAACGAGGAATAAAACTCGCGTTGAGTATTGGAGGCACCAAAACTGAAGTACAGATGTAAACACTCTGAGTACGTTAACGGATTATCAGTGCATCATGTGCTTTCATTGCAGCTTCAATCAAAGAAGGATCAGTTCCTCCGACAGAAATATTAATTTTAATTATCCACAAGTTACCTGTGTTTTTCTACACGGTGGTTACCAAACTTATTCGTCGTGCTGGTCTCGAATACTTGCAATCTGACTTGCAAAAGGTTGAGAAAAAAAATAACAGTACAGCAATAACAGAAGACACGAAGTAATAAACCAGACACGTCTTCTTATCGATTCAATGTTGGCAGTAAAAAAAGATCCGAGAAAAACATTTATAGCATCTCACGGAATGGAATACATCGAGGAACTATTTCAGTGATGTGTTTATCTCGACTGGTTTTTTGTCCGAGATATTTAATAAATAATATTTAAAAAAAAAAAAATGAATAAAAAAAAAAGAAATGAAAACCTCCCTTTGGAAACTGTTTCCTTCATAAGTTTAATTGTGTGTTAGTTCTTTCAGACTTCTGTAAGGGACACACGTGAACGTCCTTGGTCAGTTCCTAGTTGCGTTTGCAAGTGGTAATTGATTTTGAGGACGGGAAACAAAAGAAAGGGAAAGAAAAGAAAAATAAAAAGAATACGAAAAACAGAAAAGAAAACAAATTAGAAAATAAATTGTGCGATGTAAACCTGCGCAACCTGCGCGCACCAATTGATAGTCAGCTTGTTTGCTTGCCACAGTCGTTTGTAATTTTACAGGTTCCACGAATGAGTTTAATCAGGGTTACGAACAACGTAACCTACGGACGTAATGAATAATTGTGAATAGTTATCATCATAGTTAAGTGTTACATTCAATAGGTCTCTTCCCCATATTCTACCCCCCTCCCCCGTTATGCATTCGCAACAATCGCCGACTGAATACAAACGAACCCCTACCGACGCGTCTCAACAACATGCAGACGATGAAGAAGTGACACTCTGCGTCATGGGATTGCCGAGTAATTTTACCGAAAGAGAGCTATTCTGGATGTTCGCTACCTTCCCAGGATACTGCTGTGGTAACATCGGCTACTGTGGAGGTTCTGGCAACGGTCCGCTTGCCTTCGTAACGTTCGCAAGTAAAGATGAAGCTGAAGTAGCGCTTACAAGAGTAAATGGACTACATTGGGAACCTCAAAAAGTAAGAGTCAGAGTTGAGTTTAGTTACAACGCTTGTAGAAATGTACGAAGAGATGGCTCCGTGACATCAACAAAGAACCATCATCAGAGTGTTTCTGGGAGAGTACCAAATCATGCAACTCCTCCATGGTGTCCTCCAGTTGGTGGTCAAGGATCATTTTATGGATTTAATTATCACAATCAGGTAGCAGCAGTTATTCATCCTCAAGGTAATGATATTCAACATGGTCAACAGCCTTATTATTATCAGCATCAGTTTCAACATCAGAGAGTTCCTCATTATCATACTCACTGTCCGTATGCTATTCCTCCACCGATGCCAATGAAGAACAATGATGATGCTTGGATCACACCTGAAGTACTCACTGAAACGAGTAGTAACCCTCACCCAGACAATGTTAGTGAGGTTGATAAAAGTCTGTTGCATCTCGAGAACGGTGAGCAGGTTCAAACATAATCGTCCCATCCGAAAACTTAAATCTCTTTAACAACAAATAATAGCCATGACCGCAAACTAGTTCGGGTAGGTAAAGAGAAATCAACAGAAGTAACACTCAGCACTGACTAATAGAACAGAACTTATTACATTGAGTCTATTACCACGCAATTTGATATAATAACGGGGAGGGACCGTTTGATTGGGTTACTTGACCCAATTTCAATTTTTTTTTTTTTTTTTTTTTTTTTTGGTTTCTGGTTTACCTTCTTTGATACTATCTTGAGACGTATCTTTTGATTAAGTAATTTCAGCTTTTAATTCATATTTAAGGGACGGGTTTGTTTTCTTTAATAAAGCCGATAAGGTATTTTTGACCTAATAAGGCATTCTCTTATGCAAAAAAAAACTGCTTCATAGGCGGTCTTCTGTTTTTCCACCTCTCTTTGCCTGCTCGAACTTGTACTCCTCTCACTTCCGTTCTCCCCTCCCATAGTTTTCTTTTTTTTTTATTCGTTGTACCTCGTTAAATGATCTGTGGGCGCCTGATGGACACTTTTGAGTTCCTTTTTGGTGAAGCAAGCCTTGAAAGATGAGGTTCCTACTCGGAGAAATACGAAAATAAGAATTATTATTTTTTTCGTATTGTCTCTACAGAGTTAAGAAGCAGTATTAATTGTTTGAGGGATTTACTGGTATTCAGATGAAGCTTCTCGGCGCCCCGTCGTCTCTCCGCTATTTCCCCTTTCCTACTCCCAATGAAGTAACCTTTTCTATTTCAAGAGGAAGAACGGTTTTCCTTTTTAAAAAAAAAAAAAAACGACAACAAAAAAAGGGAAAAAAAAAAAAAAACACAAAAGGAATAAGGACCAGAATGTATGCCTACCAATGCGACTGACATGTCTTGTGTGTCGTACGCCGCATTTTGACATCTCATCATGTACTTTAGTTAAGTATTTGGTAACATTCGGAACCTTTGTAAGTTGTAGGAAGAAGGGAATAACAGCCGATCGGACAGAAATTATATTTTTTTTCTTCTTTCGATACTTTATGCTTTAATATATAAAAACAAGAGTCTTTTCCTCTTTATTTGTTACACGCATTCGAGCTGCTCGCAGCTACATAAAACAATGTTTCTATTTTAATAATTATTTTTAATCACTTTCCGTCTATCCGATCGGCTTCCTTTCCCTACACATATTTTATTTTATTTGCCGAAACGAGTGAAGTAGGAATAGATCGTTAATAGAAAAGCATACACTAAGAAGTATGAAGCAAGTACACCGATTCTGTTCCATTGCGCCCGTTAGAGATTGACATGCAAACAAATCAAGGATTCTTCCTTTTAAGGGCAACAAAATAAAAAGAAAATAAAGAACGAAAAAGTAGATTTCGTTGTCGTTTGTTGTTGTATTTTTTTTTGGGGGGAAAGAAAAAAAAACTAAAATAAAAGTTGCTTGGCCCACTTCCATTCTAGCTAAACGTGAGACAAGCTTCGGGGAAAAAACAAAACAGAGAACAAAAAACTAAATCGATTACTGTAGTTGGTTGTAGGGTTTCCCGTTTCATGTATAGAGATTTTATTTCATCTATTTCACGAAAGGCTTCCTTTAGTTCGTAGTAAAGCAAGTCGCCCAACTTGACCAATTGATCAAAGCCACTCCCCTACAACGGTAATGCACACCATCGATTGTCGTTTTGAAACAACCTCAGGATTGGAGCTACGATTTATAGCATAGAAAAAAAAAATTGAAGGAAAAAGCGGTTTGTCATGAAAAATTGTTCTGCCGCGAGGGGTGACCGCCAATGGGAAGACTGGAATAGAGAAAATAAAAAAAAGAATAAAATAAATAAAGAAAACCGTTATAAAGAAACTTAAAACTCCTCGTGGCACAAGCGCCAATGTTTCTTGCCCTGCTTGAGCCCGGGTGGTGTTTTTCACCCCATTATTTATTGTTCCCCTTTTTTTTCATTTTTCTCATCTAACCTGATGCCTTAGACTTTCTGGTTAAACATGAGCGGAAGAAATTTAGACACCCGTGAAGTGACTTTTAATAATTATTCTTAAGGTACTTGGTAGTGTTCTTTAT
Source organism: Flectonema sp. DT1601 (assembly GCA_964019425.1). Taxonomy (NCBI): domain Eukaryota; phylum Euglenozoa; class Diplonemea; order Diplonemida; family Diplonemidae; genus Flectonema; species Flectonema sp. DT1601. The sequence goes on from OZ025783.1 coordinate 797,773, forward strand.
GATTCATGTTTGTACAACTCGGTTGTAATTACACAACACAACGTCCTGCGAGTCACAGCATCTACGTCCCTCCCTTTATTCGTTACTCTGCTAATTATCCCGTTGTCCCCTCCGTCGGGTTTCCCGATTTCTAGCCTATTACCATGTTGACTGGGACAAACAAAAAAAAAAAAAAAATGCAAACCATTTTTAATCCATCCATCAAATTCAACTGTTTCTTTTTTTTTTTTTAACAGGAAAGGTCTATGTTTGGATTATACTTGCTCTGGCGGCCTTGTTGTGTTTTAAACACGGTATGCGGTTCTGATTTTTCATTTTGCAGTTCCACCCCTCCCCCAACAAAACAAATGGCCGGCAATAGAGAAATTGTTCTTCACGTAACGGGTCTACCAGCAGATATGACAAAGAGAGAATTGTTCTGGGCGTTTGGTACTTTTCCGGGGCACATAAACGGTGAGTTGTCAAGCAATGGAACAGATGCATCTGTCATGTTTGAAAGCAGAGAGTTTGCAGAGGTAGCAAAGGCGGCAACTGACCGGATGGAATTTCGTGTCGATGGAGCTCCTAAAACTACAATTCGAGTAGACCTCGGGAATCAAAAGTCGCGGAATATCAGAAGTGACGGGAAGATCATCACTCCACCAACACCAACAGAAGCAGTTACTCCTCTCAGTGGATCTCCTCTTACATTACAAAACCCTGTCTTGTATCCGACTTCTGTTATCGCTGCACCACCCCCACTTCCTCAAACTCAAAATGTGGGGCAACTGACCGGCACTCTGCCAACTCCAACTCCAACTACCGTTCCAGCTACCCCGCCATCTGTTGTTGTTGGAGGAGTTCCACCACAATTCACAGCACCTTCTTATCAACAGACTATTGGGGTACCTGCTCTACCACAACAGCCTTTAATTTACAACATTCCTCAACAGAATCAGACGCAGCTGCAGCAACAGCAACCTCAGCAACCGCGTCAGGCTGTTGACCCGTCAACACCTCTTGCAGCTCCAATTATTACTTCGGGAAATGTGGCAGCTGCTGCTATCGGTGCACCAGCTCAACAAGTAAACAACGCAAATCGCTTCTATACCACTCACATGCCTTATGCTGCTGTTGACATGTCGCAACCACAGACACAGCAGCCAACACCGCAACTGACACCTCAGCAACCTCAACAGCAGCAGCAATTGTTTGTCCAACCACAACTCCCCGCAGCACCTGCAGCACAAGAGCGCTCTGGCAACGAAAACTCGCAGACCCTCTATGTCAGCCGCATCCCTGCTGGAGTAACTGAGGCACAAACAAACGCCCTCTTCTCCGGAGTTCAGGTCACTAAAATAAAACGCTCAGGTAGCAAGGCCTGGCTGTTCTTCGCTTCAAAGGAAATTGCAGACATTGCGATGGTACAGTTAAATAATTATTCTTTTATTCCGAATGAACAGCAGTTGAAGGTTGTATATGCTAGGAATGAGATGAGAGGTTCTTAGTGGACTAGGGAGTAACAAGAATGAATAACTTGCGCGCTTACGGTAACAGCCGTACCGGTACTGTTTAGCCGGTATTACCAGCTTAGGGGCATACAGATGTGACACTAGTGAGACGATGGGTTGCACATTCGAAGCAGCCTCTGAACTCGCTGAACCTCGCCACAAGCTCTTTTTTTATCATTTCTTGTCTTGTGAAAAATGAGCTTTTTTTTTTTTTTTTTTTTGAATATTTTTTTCTTTTCATTCTTCATCCTGTAATCAATATCTGTGTAACCCCTAACAAATCCCACTGAGGCTTTCTACTGTAGCTGGGATAATTCTTCTATGCAGCCTTGTATTAGTTTAGCTGCCGTGATTTGCTGTTTGTGTCGCGTTCAGTTCTCTTCTTTCTATTGCCACATACTGCCAATGACTTCCTTAAATTGCTAGGTGTTTTGTTCTTTGAGTGACGTTTTTTTTATACTGCGTTTCTTCTCTTGGGTGGACCCTCTTGGAAAACACGAGAAAAAAGAAGGAAAAATAAACAAAAAATGAAACTAAAAAATGTTCTGAATGAGTGGTGTATTGCTTTTCCAGCTACCATCATATATAAAATTATGTCATCTGACTGCCAACCCCTCGCTACTCCCTTTGTTTTTTTTTTTTGCCTTCCCTTTTCCTTTTTTCACGAAAAAAAGAAGAAATTGATGGCTAACACGTGTAAACCCTGTTTTTCATGAAAAAAAGAAAAAAAAACTCATATGGTTTTTTTTCGATGGGGGACAAAGTTTCGTTTTTTTTTTTTTTTTTTTTTTTTTTTCATTTCTAAAAAAAAAAACGAAACTTTGATAATAATTTATGAATACAGGAATTATATACCGTTTTGCTGAGAAGAAACGTAGACTAACGAAATTTGAGGATGCCTATGGCAAGCAAACCTTGAGCAAAACTATCTAGCTTTTTTTCGTTGAAGCTGTAAATGGGTTTGTCATTTCTTGTTTATGATAAAAAACACTGGATTTATTGCCTTCTTTATATTTTTTAACCAACCAAGGAACATAAAAAAAAAGCAATTATTTCTTTTTTTTCTACCTGTTTAGTGTGGTTAGTTTATTTTTAACTGTGTGTACAATCCCTTTGGTCAGCAGCATGCTCTCTGTGCTGACCAAAGGCCGCTTGTCGTAGGATAAATTTAATTATTTTTTATCCATTTCGTTCTCTATGTTAGTTCTTTTCTTTATCGCTTGTGCTCTTCATTTTTAAGGGGAAGAGTGAATAGACGAATTTAAAAAAAATTGAAAAAAAAAAAAAAAAAAAAGATAATTTGGAAGATGAACATGTGGAAATGGAGGCAGAATGAAGCATTAGAGGTTTCTTCATCACTTCACCCTTGTTTTTTGAATTCCTAGACTCTGCTCATAGGGAGGGAGGGGAAAAAAAAAAATTTGATAACAAAAAAAAAAAATAAAACTTTAAAAAAAAAATCCCAAAAAAAAAAAAATTTAAGAAAAAAAATGAAACGAATAGACATCGGTTATAAAGCGCTGTCAAGGCCTTTTCTATTCCCTTCTTCCAGTAATTACCATCACTCACACTTATTTTGCTTGATTCCTTTAAACTGTACTTACGATGTTCTGCACAACACCTGTCTGTGACTGATCAAGAAACGAAATAAACGAAAAAAAAAAAAAAAAAAAACAAAGAAATCAACAAAAAAAAAAAAAAATTCACGATATCGGGGGGTGCCTTCTCCTCAAGGAGGATGTCCTATGGTTTGCAGCTTGAGAGCTTACCCTAGGTTTTCTTTCCTACCTAGAACACGAATTGCTTTCACAAAAAAAAAAAAAAAAGAGGGAAAAATAAATAACTAAAAGAATTAAGAAAAGTGAACCCCCTCCCCACGAAAGAAATTATTTTTAAAAAAAATAAACACTCACGCACTATTATTTTATTATTAACACACAAAACAAAAAAAAAGCATTCTGAACAGGAATGTTAACTTGCTAAGTGAATTTATCCAGGATCTCTTCACAGATCGTAACATCTAAACACATACCCATATTATTAGGTAGTTGTCCTTGTCTTGTTTGTTTTGTTTTGAATTTTAGCTGATCCGTTTCCCGTAATTGTAACCAAAGAGAAGAGTTTTTTTTTTTTTTTTTTTTTTTTTTTTGAAGGGAAAAAAAAAAAAAAGAAAAAAACAGATCAAAAATAAGAACGGTCGCAGATATTATTTCTGCTGTGTGTGTGGTAAGCTGAAGTCCAACCTGACAGGTTTAGTACTTGCGTTTGTCAGCTGGCTGATGAGCTTTCAACCATTTTAGTTTTGAACTCTCAAACTCTGACGACCGGTTTGATATTTTGGATTCCTGATCAACATTTCTGGTTTTTTTGGTGCCGCCTCCATTCTTTTGGGAGTTTGTAACAGTATTATTCACGAAAAAATAAAAAAAAAAGGGTTATGGTCCAAAATACACCTGTGGCCCAACATCACCGAAGTGGCCCAAAATACACCAAACCTGTGGGACCTGGGGCTCCGGCCTGACTGTGCACCCTGGGGTCCCAACCACATAGCTGGGTATGAGGATGTCATGGTCACCCGAATTTTGTGGGTTCCCAACTTGTGACCAGGTATTACTCATACAACCATGAGGGTTTAGAGCGTAACTTGAAATACTGGAGGTGCATCACAACGCCAACAGAGACATACTACAATCGAAAAGCTCAATTTGCCACCTTTGTACCCTCGAGGAGGATGAAGAGGATTTATCAGATTCCGTCACAGAACCGGATTCTGAGACGTGCTTACTGTATAAGTTGTTATAAATCCGAAAATTGAACCCGTGGGAGCGTTTCCGTGCACAAATTGATTTACGAGTTCCCAAAGCCAGGTTCGGTATATTTTGGGCCATTTGCAAAAAAAGAGGTGTATTTTGGGCCAGTGCCCAAAAAAAAAAAAAAAAACTTGTGTGCACATCATATCCACTGACACTCAAAGTGTGCTGTAGTCATTTGGTGACCCTGCTAAAGCCCAGTGGGTGTTCCGTTTGTGTGAAATATATGAAGTAAAGCAGGAAGCAAGTTTGAAAGGTCTCCTGTGGATTGACCTTCTTTTTCAAAAAAAAAAAAAAAAAAAATAGATAAATAAATTGTTACCTGCAGTACTATAGACAGAGGAATGAGTAAAGCTCTTAAATCTTCCAGAAAGGGAAGTAGTTTTTTTTTTTTTATATTTATTTGATTGATAATGTCCTTTAAGAAAAAAAAGGGAGTGTTTTTTTATATTTTTCTTTTTTTCCCGACACAGGCGATCGGCTTTTTAAAAAAGATAACAAAGAGAATGAAAATTAGTAGTAGTACCCGGCAATTGGATTTCTCTGGCAAAAAAAAGAAAAGAAAAACAAGAAAAAAGTTTATAAACCTTAGAGAGAAAAACAACTTGTGTCAAAGGACGCATAGCGAAAGACAGCGTATGCACAACTGCTTACTTTTATTCTTCCGTTCTTGGCTCCTCTTCCCTCTATTTTTTAATATACATATCTTTTTTTTGTTCTTTTTGAGTTGAATGACATCATAACTCACTGTCTTATTATTAAGTACGTTTTCCTCATAAGAACACATTGTACCCGATAACTTAGCAAAATAGGGCTGTTGGTTGTCGTTCTTCCTCCGCTTTTAATAAATTTCATATTTTTTTTCCCCCTCGTCCAACAAGCGAAAAATTGTCAGAACAAAAAAAAAAAAAAAAAAAAAAACCTAGTTAAAAATTCATATTTTAACTGGCGGCGTGCGTGTGATAAAACCTTCCTATTATTCCGTTTCAGGAAATTTTGGAAACAATTAATCATGCACCAGCGCAACACAAACAAAAGTTTTTTTTTATTTATTTGTCTTTTTTTTTTTTTTTTTTTTGCACTGCATAAAAATCATTGTAAAGATACATGTATCTGAAGCCCTGTTGTGCAGTTTTTTTGTAAACGGGTGCCACATCAATGGTAGTATTAAAAGCGACCAAATATTATTTTTTTTGTTCTTTCCAGCTAAGATCTGTTAGTCTCTGAGTTGCTTATTTGCTTGCGTGTTGCTGCTGTCTTCAGCCTCAAATAAACGAGTTGATCTAATACCTTGTGATGAATACATTCGTATCATCGCGTAGTCTAAATAACTACCCAGGTATAATAACCTCGCTTTTACCTGGCGAAAAAAACTTTCTTGTTTCTCTTTTTTCCACATTAGAAGAGAGGCATTATTTTTTTATATAGTTAGGAATGCGTTGGATGGTTAGTCACAAGGCGGAGGCCTCGCTGTCCCCATAAATATTCTAAAAAAAAAAAAAAAAATAAAGTTTATGAGCATTGCTTTGTTCTTTTTCTTCTTACCATATTCCGGGGAAAGGGAACCACTCTTGACAAGATAAGAACATCGTACGAACCAAAGAAAAAAAAGAATTACTGTGTGGTTCGTCAAAATAAATTATTATTCTCGTCTCGCTTCTACCAAGATGTGGGTGGCTGGGTGGGTGTGAGTATTTTCAGATCTAGAGCCTGTCTGTTATGCACCATGCCCTTCCCTTGTTTCCGCTCAATCACTCGTAAACCGTTTCTACCTTTGTTTTTAAATTGCGAGACAATATTCACGGAAGAAAAAAAAAACACAATATAACCTTTTGAAAAGGGTATTTGTATGAAATGTAATGTAATTCAAAAAGGCCGCTGGTATACATGTTTAGTCGCGGAACCTGTTCTTACCGTTGTTAAATACTAATTGTTTACTGACGATTTGTTTAATAGCGACTAACAAAGGACTCACAGATTACTTTTATTCATTCTAACGATTATTCGTTGACATAATTATTGCTAGGACTTTGCTGCATTCCCCCCTCCCCTTTTTACATGGCAAGGTTTGGCTGAAACGTATTTAGTTTTAGCCACAAGTTGCTTTATATTTAATTACAGTATCAAGTTACCCCCCCTTTTTTTTTCTCTCGTTTCCTTTATAAGCAACTGTCCTGTTGTTAGAGGGACTTTAATTCAACACGACTTATTAATCTTTTTTCTTTTTTGAAACGTTTTCTTTTTTCCCCCCCCTTTTTTTCTAGTACTGCAGAATATGTGAGTACTTTTGTTGGTCCTGTCGCCTGCCTAGCGGGTGACATTCAATGTGGATCTGCTTCACTACCACCTTCACCACTACTATCGTCCGTTTTGTTATTTTTGGCGTACTCTATCTTATGCGTTCATTCACGTTGGGAACAAATCACCTACAATTGAAACATGACTTTCCTCCCCCTCACGCCCGTATTTGCCTCGCCTCCGGAATCCGTGCGAGGCAATTGGGATTTTTCATTTTTTTTTTAAATGTATTTTTTTTCCTGCTTCTCTTTTTCATACACGAAGGAGAGATCCTCGTCCTGTCTCTTTTTTTTTTTTTTTTTTTCCCTTTTTTTCCAATGGCAAAACAAAAAAAACAAAAAAAAAAAAAAAATTGAACAGGAAATTTAATTGTAACTGCTGGTATCGAGTTGGCTTCAGAGTGCTATTCCTTGGGCCTTGTTTTACTTGTTTTTCGTCTGCTGCACATTGCGGCAGAGTTGCTCAAGGTTTCTTGATTAGGAAATAACAGATGCACGCACTCAGATGGGGAAACGAAGCTCAGCATAAATAAATATTGTACTTTTGTTTTAAAGTAGTTTTGCTTTTCTAGTCTTCCGAATACATCTGTGCAAAGGACAGCAGGTTTTCCCCAACTCCGAAACCTCAAAAGCAACGCCTTATTCTTTCTTCAGAAATAAGGACTTCACACAATTTAGCATATATGATAGGATTCTTAATTGTTAGTATCAGAAAAATCTGTATTTCGCAGAGGGGTAGCACACACCTTAGGTGAAAGCTTTGTTCTGTTTCTTACCCAGAAATCGATAAATCCCTTTAGTCGAGCGATTATGCAGTATCTGGGTACTTATCAGAGTTTCTTATCATAAGTGAATTTGATTCGCGTTTTTCTTATTCCAATCCTTTTTTACGAAACTAAAAAAACGAAAAAAAAAAAAAAAAAAATCTTCTACTTACATGCAATGTTCATGGACTGATGAGACACAAAAAAAAAAACAAAAAAAAAAAAACAGGAATGAGTTAAAGAAATGAAAAAAATAAATAAATGAAGTGACATACTCTTCTCAAAAACTAGCATTTCGTCTTTCCTATCTCCACTACCGATCTTTGTGAGGTTTTCTGACAGCTGATTGTGCATTTTGTTATGTAGCACGAAACTATTAGTAGTTAGGCATGCATGAATCACTTCACAGGTGTCTTGCGACGTTGTGGTTTGGTTCTTTGGTAGAATAACTTCATTATAGCTACTACTGGTACCTTGAATGCACCATATCAGCTCTTCATTAATCTCAGTGAAGAAAATCACAACACGCGCAGTCTGTGTTCTATCTTTTTTTTTTGACAATATTTATTGTTTGAGATAAAGTACGATGGCATTCGGGGTTAAAGATAGCTGAAATCCTCTGGCCCGTCGCTCGCCAGCAAGAAGAGAGCGCTATAGCGCTTATTCTTGCTTGTGTATAACAAAAAGAAACTACGCTTCATTTTTTACGATGCTAGTTATTCTTCTCTTCATACAATCAAGTCGAATAGGTTCGCAATGGACGAAATCCAACTTATTTTTCGCCTCGTCTACTCTGTTGTGTGATCGAAGAGAGAAGAGTTAGTTCTCAAAAGGCGGTTCATTGAATACCCTTTTTTGGAAGAGAGAAAAAATCCTGAGTTCCTAAGCAGCTCCCAGCTGACTCTCCGCATACGTTTGTATTCGGCGGAACGCTAATCCAGCTGAACTTCACATGAGCAGCAATTGAATGTCGCTTGCGGATTATGAAAATCTCTCATTTCTGTGCGCAACGGATTGCTTTGGTTTCCAATTATTACTTTTCTTATTTATTGGATCTCGTTAAACAGGATTTAACGTTGATCTTGTCTTTAATACCTTTCACTTATTATTATTATATTGTTGTCCAGGTGAATGCAGTTTCGGCTCTCTGGACAGCTCGTTTTTCCCTTTGTTGCTTTGTGTTTCGGGTTCAGAGTTTTCTTGTTGAACATCGTTACCCGATAACATTATTTTATTGAACTATTATTTTATTTTTTATTTTAGAAAATATATCTTGCATTGGTGACTAATATTTTTTTTTTTATTTGCATTCAGTGAATGGATTACACCAAACCCTTTTGTGTAAAAAAAAAAAGGTAATCCTTACCCGTTGTACTGCGGTTATTTTGGGTTCTTATTTCATTGCCCCTATCCTGAAGCTTTTTCAGGTCTTTCTGGATTATTTTTGACATCTCTTGCTATTCACTTAAAAAAAAAAAAAAAACAACCATTCAGATTAACCTTTTATTTCGTTTAGAACACAGACAGAATCCTGTCGCACGGGGAAATAAATCATGACCATATAAATATCGGCTTTCAATCTGAAAAGTTTATTCTCCCACTACGTCGGTACAAAAAAAAAAAAAAAAAAAAAAAAACGGCATATTTCCCACTAGAAGATAGTTGGGTTTTATCAAAGAGATAGGTTCTCGCATTTTTCTATCAAGTTGTGCGAAGACTTCATGATAAATAAATAGTATGAGTATTTGTTTGTTGTGCTCAACAACTAAAAAATGTTTCCCAAGAGGTCTCTTCAAATATGATTGTGTTGAATACACAACGAATATGAACAAATAAAGTCTTAGTTAGAAGTCTGGTGATCTGAATCCTGTGTTTTTGTAGTTGATGTTTATATTTAATCCGCCTGCTCGCTGTGGGATAAAAAGAAAGAAAAAAAATTACAACTATTTAGAATAACGGCCTAAAAATAAGTTTCTTTTCATCTAAGTGTGGTCCCAGGGAGTTTTGACACCGAATTGGCACCAAATATCGAAAAAAAACAAAACAAAAAAAAAATTTGTTACGGAACTGACGGTGAAAATCTTATTTTTTTTGGGTCGGTGTTCTGAAGAACGTGTAATATAATTTTCCGCTTTTACTCTCTGACGCCACGGTTATCTTCGCACGTTTGCTTTGCGCTATCCCTGACTGGTTTTCAAAAGCAATCATACTGAAAGTTATTTTTCATCTATCTTCTCTCCCATTTTTGCTAAAGAGATTCTTACTTATCTCACGCTATCCCATAACCGATTTCACGATTTCCAGAATATTAAAAAACAAGCTACCTTACCCTGGGTTGGTCGTTTGTTGCGAAAAGCGGCACTGTCCGTTTATATACCTGCTACGTTTCAAAAGAAATATTTTTTATTTTTGCTACTAAAGGTTCCACTGCTATGTTAGTTAAACAGAAATAGCTGCTGTTAATTATCTGTCTACTGAATGTAGAAATCATTCTTTTTCGCTATTATTTCTTTTTTTTACATAGGAATTCCTATTGCGTAGTTTGGTTAAACTAAAAAGAGAAGAACGAGACGGGAGGGAGAGGGGGAAAAAAAAGAATAAAAAAAAATCGTATTTCAACCAGCTGTTTAGTGTTGGATTACTGTTGCTTGAACGCCCAATTTCTTTAATGGTGGATAACCAGCCTAAAGTGCAGGCTCTTCCAGCTTATTGACCCCCACTAATTTTAGTTGTTTTCTTTGGTTTTTACAGCCGCTCACAGTTCTTTGTTTGCTTATTTATTTTGCTCTTTTTTTTTTTTTTTTTTTTTTCCCCCGCCTCTCGTTTTTTTTTTTTTTTTTTTTGACACTTCTTGTGACCCCACTATTTTTTTTCAGACTAGAATTGAAAAACTGTGCAGACAAACTTCGGCATCGAGACGTCTCATTTTATTTAGGAAAAAAAAAAAAAAAAAAAAACGAAATTTAATTTTTAAAAAAAAAAAACGAAAAAAACGAAAAAAACGAGAGAATAAAAACCTCTGGTACTAAATAGTAAAATATTTCTTTTTAACTAATAAAAAATTGTAGGTAGTAGAGACTTGCTTGAGAAATTTTGGTTCTCCTCTGCTGGATAATACGGTATCAATATATCTCCTAGCAAAGAGTTTCAATTTTTTTCACAATTACCCACTTGTGATTATTATCATTCAATACTGCTAATTAACTTTCTTTTTAGGTCTTTGGGCCACAAACTGATAACTACCCGGATGATTAGCCATACGATGTACACCTCATAGCTAATTTAAAAAAAAAAAAAAAAAAAAAATCGAACACCCGCTTCGTTTCACACCGACTGTATCTTCTCAGATCCCTTATTTTTATGGGCTAATGCTTTTTCGTCATGCAACGTAGGATGCGGAAAAGGAGAAAAAAAAAAAAGTCTTGTTTTAAATATTTAAACAAGACTTTTTTCCGAAATTAGGAAATGTAAAAAAAAAGAAAACACAACAAAAGCTCATCTCTGTTATTGATTAGAATTCAGGATGATTATTCCCTTGCAAACACGACAAAATGACAAAATTAATTGCGCCATGATCGATGCTGCGACATTGTTGTACAGGCCTGCCTTACATGTAAGGTTTTTGTTCGGTTCAGGGGTGTTGTATTTCTTTTTTGTGCCCCCTTTACGTATCGTATAAATCCCTCCTTTAACTTCTCTAGTCGTTTGTGAAGTTGGACTGTGCGGAGGTCTGTCAGATTTGATTTTTATCTATCCTCGTGCCTGGTCTTGAATTCTTCTCCAGGTAATCGAGTGCAATAAAGTATATCGGGATGTATTTACTGGTAGGCTTTCGTACCATCTTCTTGAAACCCAAATCTATTAATTGGGCTTCCATGCGACAATATTATTGTTTATCACAGCTTGCAGTGAGCCTTCTCATGTTCTGTAACTTTGATCTCCTTTGAATGCAATTCTGGGTAGCTCTTTTCAACTGCTCAACAACATCGTGAGTGTTGTTATTGCTTGAATTCATATGCTATTCTTATTTTTTGTTTGACGTTATTTTTTTATTTCATTGTGCTGTCTTTGGTGTTGTACGAGTCCCTGACCACGGCCAAGCAACGTTCGCCTTAGTTCAGTGCAGTCAACCAATTCTTTTTTTTTGTTGTGATTCTCTCTCGAGTTGGTGATTGATTCCTGCAGCTTGCGTAAACTATTGTTGAAAGCTTTTTTTTTTTTTTTTTTTTTTTTGGAGAAAACTGCTTTCACGTCTCTTGCTTTCGTTCTCCTAGGCTTGTGGCATCCCTTCTGCAAAAGGGGTGCTCCGAGTCTCTCGTGTCAACAGTAATAGTTATTCCACCCCCCCCCCCCCCCCCCCCCCCCCCGTTTATTGCAAGCAATAACATATGTTTTTATTAACGAATTATTTATGTTTTGACAAATAATTAATAGGTGAAACCTACACTCACGATTATTAGGTAACTGTACAACTCGATTCCGTACTGCACTGAATGACAACACGGAGAAAGAGACATGTATGGAGATGACTTGCAGAGTGTTTACCTATATTAAAGTTATCTTTAGTCAACTGTCTCATAAATTACTAATTGTTTATATTAGTTAACTTTGATACAATACATATGTTTATATCATTATAAGTATGCTCAAACAGTTAACCCCCCCCTCCCAATCTTTTTTGAAAATGAGGAAATGAAGAGAGAAAAAAAGAAGAAATGACTCACATGCCCAAGTGAAGTTGTTGTATTTTTTCGCTCTGTATTGTAAAAATGGTTCGAATTCAAAAAGCTGCAGACTGGTTTGTTTTTGGTTAAATTGCTCCATTTTTTGTTTCGTCAGTAACTTTTGCTGTTCGATTCCGTAATCATATGCTTATTAGCTAGGCTGTGCAGTTTGCTAACAACAAGTTCGTTCCTTCTTATTTATGTTTGCTTATTTCTGCCAGCTCAGCTACTTCCCTGAACTGCCCGATTCATGCAACATCATATCGCGACTCTTTATAGGCCAACCAATTGTTTTTTCTGTTATATCGAACAATACCACTGTAGACTCTCACAAAAAGGAAATGGTAGAGAATAAACTTCGCGTCGTTCGAACGTTGTTCTTCTATCTCTATTTTACAAACCCACTGAGCGTCGCACGGGCTGGTAACATGTACTTCCCTGTCATCTGAAAAAGGTGTTAATGTTCCAAACATTGCTTAACCGATCCACCAAAATATACTAACAGGCAGCAGATATCTCCTTCGTTAGATTGTATCGCGGAGGATGCCTGTTTAACTGAACTGTTAGTGTTCCACCCTTCTGCTTTAAGCAAAAATTCATCGTTCTTTCTTAGTGGGACTACAAGTTCCCATCATGAACGACCATGACCGGGCCATACCATTGTGCTTACCTTGAATTATTGAGGCGAGTTTTTAATTGAAAACTATTGCAACACTTTGCTATTGGTTCTTGAACTTCGATTTTCACTTTTCCTTGGTTATGGCTATTGTCAAATACCCCCACCCTGCAACAAGAAAAGAACTCATTTACCTTCCCCTCTTTTTTTTGATACTAAAATTGAATACTCAATTCCTACTTGTGGGTTTCGCTTCTGACGCAATCAATTGGATGCAACTACTAGCTGATGAAAGGTACAGGTCCTTCTAAGGGAAACTATGTCAAGGCTAGTCAAACCTGGGTGGATTGCTTTCCTTTTTGTTTCTTTGTTTCACTTTCCTGGTATCACTTTGTTAGTGATTAATTCTTTTGTAAGACATAACTTTAGTTGCCTTTGCAACTACCAGACAAACTTTATGCTTACGCAGTCATCATCCGGAGAGTTATAACTTGAAACTTCTCTTTGGGAACAAACGAGATTGTTTGAAGTAAGTGATGCGTAAATATCATCACGTCCGATGATGCCGTAATCCCTCAATATTGAGCATTTTTAATAGAGCATTTTAGTTCCAGGCCATGAAGCAAGAACAAGAATTATGCGACACATTTGCTTCCATTTATTCTTCTCCATCCTTGCGCATTGCGACAATGGAAATAATGCGTCTCATGTTCTACTAACGTTTTATGAACATAGCAAAAATCTGTAAAAAATAAGAAAGAAACACTTGTGAGCAGGTGCAAAGATATTTTTCAGCTCTTTCCAAAGTCCTAGAGTTCGCAACTTTTTTTTTTTTTGAGTGTTTTATATTATGAGAGGAAATCAACCAAGTTCCTGACATTTTTTATTGGGTTAATTATTTACATCCCAAGGCGCGGTAATGCGCCAGTACGAAGCAAGTTGAAATCTGGAAACATATTTAGTTGGCTTGCGCACGTCTGAAAACAGAACGAACAAATATTTTTAGTCGTATTCTATTGCGAGGATCTGGCCCTTTTCCTTTTTTTTTTAAATATTCCTACTCTACTCTGTTTTGGCGTTGTGTTCGCTTTTTTAGAATGAAAAAAAAAAAAAAGAAATTAGGACGGATTATCGTTCGAGAAGTTGAGGGGAAATATTTTATTCTTTTTTTTTATATTTTTTTTATTGTAATTTCTGTTTCAGTCAAGGTAGTAGCGCAAGCAACATCAGAAGGAATAAAACGAAGAGTTTTGGGCGACCGCGGAAATCGACTGTGTCGGTAAACATATGCATCTGTCTGCGTGAATACTTCGGTTTCGATTTCCCGCGGGTTTGCTTCTCAATTTCTATTAACAACTTATGCGATAGACCTAAATATACCTGCCATAGATGCTATATGTGCTGCGGTCTGTGTTACCTGCAGCAAACATGTGGTTAAATTATTTCTAGGCATGGTATGCAGCTTGCTTCAGCACAATGTACAAGCACCTGTCGTTGAAACCGTTCGAGTCTTGCTAAGACAAAGTTTGTAGGAGTCGTCTCTCCCCGGGAATGATGGAAATATCAATTAGTATTTCAATGAAAATCTGACTTCTTTCAGGAAGAAAATAGTTCAAGACCTTTGGTTGGTGGTGGACACATTGTCATACCGCAGTAACTCTTCCTTGCAGAGATTTAAAAGAAGATATAACGTGCAAATCCATTGCTTCCAAGAAGAGCTAAGTCTGCGAACACTGTTGTTCCTCGATTCCATTCTTGTGAATGTGCTTTCTCTCCCAGCAAGGCTGGTTCAAATTCTTTCACCTACCTTTCTCAGAATGGCTTTTATAGCCACGCTCAGACTTGACAGACGATAGAATTCGACGCGTTAAATGCTGATCGGATCTCTTAAGTCTTTGCTACTGCTTTAAACAAACAAAACACCCTTTCCTACTCAAAAGCTTGTTAATATGTTTGTATTGAGTCATTGTGCTGTCTACTTTTGCTTGGAGTGTATAACTCGTTTCTGTGGAGTTCAAATCATCTTTTTTTTTTTTTTTTTTTTGATCTCTATTTTTGTTGCTATTATAAATAAATATTTTGCTTTTATAATCTTTTTTTTTTATATTAGTTATCTTCGTTAGATTGCAGTTTTTTTTTTTGCGTCAAAAGGAATAAAATTTGGCGTTCTACTTTTCGTAAGCCGTGTCAGGTGTCCTGACCATTTTCTATTGTTGTAAAAAAAAAAATAGCTTCTGTTGGACAAGGCAGCTCATTTCTCAGAAATCGTTATTCTTTTAGTACGCATGTGTATTGTGAAATTTTTATTTATTTATTGTTTATTAGGTTTCAGGCGTGTGGTTAGCACCCTTGTTTCCTTTGTTCTTGTTAGGCAGTGGAATAAAATTGCCTACTTTTCTGATACCTTGACTACCCACCAGTCTTGATGAAATAATGAGAGAAAACGATGTGAACTTGCAAGATGTGTTTTTTTTTTTTTTTTTTTTTTTTTTTAGTTTTAAAGGTTGATAATTTAGTTATGTAGGAGTAGCAACTTAGGCTATCAAAACCTGAAAGATATTCCATTATGATTTGGATTTGTGTGGTCTTCTTCTTCTGTTGGATAGTTATCCGCCGATGTTTTGTCATAGAATTTCAATGGCAGAAGTTTTCACTAAAAAGAAAAGTGACAGTTTTCAATTGTTCAATCAAATTACTCCCCTTCAAAAAAAAAAATATCAAAGAACTCTTACTCCCGAGTTACGTTTTTTATTTGTTGTGTTATTATCTCTGTGGTGATAATATTATTGTGTGTGCGTAATGAAATAACTTGCCTTATGAAAAAAAAACAAAAAAAAAAACAAAAAACCGTTGCTCTAGTTGACTACTCACCAAGTGGGGTTCACGGTTGTTTGGTGTCGAAAATAACTATTACGCCGATGTTCTCAGATCGTTTATTTTTTTTCCTCGTTTTGATTCGACTTGTGTTACATCCTAGGGATCCCTATTTGAGTTAGGTTATTGCTGGATGTGTTTGGTTCTGAAAATATTTTTACCTTTTGAACGCACGCATGTACGTTAGCGAGGGGAAGCCAGGCCCTCTTTTTTTTCTTTTTTTTTTCTTTTTCGTTTTGTGTATTGTGTTGGTGTGCTATCACTTCGGGTTCTAGTTGTCGTTGTCGTTATCGTTGTCGTTGTCGTTTTTTTTTTTTTTTTCCCCATTCTGTGATCAGTTTATTATTCACTTTTCCAACGAAATAGTAATTTGGAGATGAGAATAATCTTTTTTTTCATTTTTTTTTCCCACTTTTTTAATTAAAAAATATAGTCCACAATCAGCAAAAAAAATATACCGCTTTCGTTTTTTAAAAATTATAACAAAATCTCGTGGGGGGGGGGGGGGAGAATCCCTGCTCGCGGGAAAAAAAAAAGTATTTAGTCACCCATATTGCCATTCTCTCAGTTGCCTTTATTCAGTATTTTTGAGCCATTCATGTTTTAAGAAGCTGACTGTTGTTAAAGCTTCTGCAGCTGTCGCATTGGTTCGGATTGGTGGATGTTCACCCGCCCTGACCCGTATTCTTCCCACATCAAGATAGTAATAGCGGTGTGAGTCGTACTCGCCTCTATTCTCGATAATAAGTGTGATGGAATAAAGCACATCGTGATGTTAAGATTCCTCGCACCGTATAGTGGGGCAGTTTATTTGAGTCGTTTTTTTTAATTAATTTTTTTCGTTTTTCTTTTAACAACGTTAGTGTCGTTTGTCTGGCTCAACAACTTGTCATAAAGCTATACGGAAGAGAGGAAAAACATTTCTCTTTTTGTTTTTCTATTTAGTAATCATACCAACTTGTCGTTCATACTCTGATCCAAAAGGGATGAGAAGGAATAGATAAAGTGGAAGAAGTTTAAAAAAAAGGTACCCTCATTTATTAGTGCAGATCATCATTCCCGCCCCTCTCCAACTGTCTCATTTTACAGTGGGGAAAAAAAAAAAAAAAAAAAAGAATTATCCCAAGTTGTTTCAGGCAATTAAAAGCTAATGCTGAATTGATTTTTACTGAATTTGTCCAGCCAATTTGAGAACTCAAAATCACACTCGCCCTAACTAGTATCAGTGTTAAATCTACCTCTCTAATATATAATATTCATTAAGAATTTTCGTGTATTCTTGCAAAAGTAATTAGTTTTGCGAAAGCAAATTGTAAGTTTGCGAGCTTAGTTTTGATTAATAGGAACAGATAAAACAAGCACATGCTACATGACTCAAAAATGTTACAAAATGACGTAGGTATGAAAGAGATATAAAAACAATGTTACTAAAAAGTAATGTTTATTTTTTATATTTTCTTTATATGTATCCCTCTTTTACTTCCAAAGCGGGTTTTCTCTTCTTGCGTAAGGCGCGAATATATAGGCACTGCGGTGATTGCCGTGTTATATGATTGTAACAGCAAGATCACGCAAGCTGTCTCTTTGCGTATATCCTTTTTTAAACAAACAAACAAAGCAAGCTGTTCACTGTAGTAAAACAAATTATAGTTTTTTTTATTGTTGTTGTTGTTGTTTGTTTTCTACAGCTTGCAGCTTACTTCTTTTTGTCTTTTTGAGATGTATTTTTCCTTTCATTATTGCCGATTACAGAAAACAAACATAGACAGTAACGTGACATATCCAAGTCTCGAGCTTCTGTTATAGCGGTAGCTATTTTCTGTTATAATGTGATTTCTTTTTTTAAGGTTATAAAAAACAATCCTTTGTTTTAAAGGTATTGCTTACTTTTCTGAGGTAAATCTAATAACCATACTGGCTGTATTGCGTGACCTCCTTATGTCATTTTTCCCTTGTTTTTCTTTTTTCTCAGTCCTGTAATATGCCTATAGAATAACCGATTACTTGATGTAAAGATGTTATCGAGA
Organism: Flectonema sp. DT1601; assembly: GCA_964019425.1. NCBI lineage: Eukaryota > Euglenozoa > Diplonemea > Diplonemida > Diplonemidae > Flectonema > Flectonema sp. DT1601. Next base: position 815,375 of record OZ025783.1, read on the forward strand.
GGGCTGTTATAGGAAACTGAATATTATAGTATTAAAGGATGTTGACTGTATCGTCTTTATATAGATCGGGACAATTCTTCGTTAGCTCTCTCCTCATTCAATTTACTGAGACGATTGATCTCTAAACAGGAGTTCAACAGCAAAATTTTGTTCTTTTTTTTTGTTCTATCGTTCAGTCACAGATGTTTCACATAGTCCCCCCAACCTCCCTACTTACTGGAAATAAAAATTACAGAAAAAAAACCAGACCATCAGTTTTTTTTTTTTTTTTTTTTTTTTTTTTTTGTTGTTGTTGACATGTGAACGTCGTTCTGCCCTAGCTAACTTCGAACAAAGTCTTTTGCTACAATTCTATTAGAAAAGCCAAAGTTGAAGCCCGCTCAGGTTGATTATTTTTTTTAAATATTATTATTATTGAAAATTTTGTTATCATATCATCGAGGTCGCGCTTCCTTACGTTTTCTGAGGCTCTACTTCAGAAAAAAAAGCGTTGTGTAATCTCTTTATAGTACAAAATTTAAAACGTCAAATCTACTTTTCTTCTTTACATTCTAAGAAGATAATTATAATTTTCTTTTTTTATTTTAATAAACGAATAAATGTTATCATTCAGACATGATTACTTTTTTATCAACTAAAGTGACTGCTGATTAGCCACAAAAGAAATGGCAGTATCAACTTGTCTGTACGCGAGGCTACACGTTTAAAAGATTCGTTCGCTATTAGGCTGTGACATAGCCTCGTAATAGTCACGCTTCGTGTTTTTTTCCCCCTTTGAACATGCTTGAAAATGCAGTATCAAATTACCCCTTTAATTTTGCCGAAACTCCTTAATATATTTTGCAAAACATCCGTCAAATGTGATTTTTCCTTCGCATTTAAGATGCTGGTAGAGTATGTTACTGAGTGCCTAACCCCTACAAATACGACCTTTAAAAAAAAAAAAAATGCTCTATTCCTGCTTAATATTAATTTTTTTAACATCAAAATAATGTATCAATCTTTTTCATAGGCATCTCTTGCTTTAAATCTTTTTTTTAAATATTTGTTTAATTAGTTCAGTTTTTTTTTTGAGGTTCTCACGAGATTTCATCCTCTTTTTTTTTTTGTTATTAATTGAGCCAACGACTGTTTAACTTTTTATAGAAGTTGTAGGCAATTTGCCAAATTATAGTACTTAATTAACTGCTGAGGTGCTAGGGTAATGGCAGAGAAATAATTGACCATATGTCTTTTTTTTTCTATTGGCCACGTTTTTCCGGCTTCTTTACCCTTTTTTTTTTTTTGTTTTTTTTCTTAAAGCAGTTTTGGTGCCGAACTACTGCCACGCCATTAATCATACAAGTGTGCGGTTGTTACGATGATCGTCATTGGTTCTTTTTTTTTTTTTTTTTTTTTTTTGCGACTTCGACTTCCCCCTTTTTTTTAGTTGTTTCTTCTTCATTTTCTTTTGTTTTTCGCAGCCCGTTTTCAGAAGCATTAAAATATTCATATTCTGTAAATTGTGTGTGAAAAAGAGAACTGTCGTAAGAACAACTTATTCTGTTTTTTTAGGACAGAAACAAGTGGCTGACAACCTCGGCCTTGTCTTGTTTTCCAATACTTCCAATTTTTGTTATTCTAGTTTCAGTTAGCTACATATCGACTTGTCCATTAGCCAACTCAAACTGGAAAAAAAAACAATAAAAAGCAAAAACATAAATTCACAACTTAAAAGTTTCTCAAGTGAGACTAAAGTAGCACACTGGTATTATCAGAACTGTTGTTACTCACAATCGTTTAGAATGTGAGTGCTATCTTGGTTGATTTAGGTGTACCTTTGTGCGAGTTCAAGGGAATTCCTTAATAAATCCGTTTTATGTGGAGAGTTTCATTTCCCGCTGTTTTTTATCGGACAGGGTAATCCCTTTTTATATTAAATTAATACTATGATTTTTTTGTAGTCGCCTGCGACTTTGTCAACAGGATTTCGACGACCACTGCAAGTCCTATAGTTCTCCTCATTTAAACTTTTTTTTTTTTATTGTTAATTTTTTTTTTTTATACTTTCGTTAAGGTATAATATATTTTGTTTACCTCCAAAAAAGGAAATGTTACTTTACAATTAATTAATTAGTTACTTGTATAATTTATCCTGTCATGGCTTTTTCGACAGCATAAGTCCCTATCCTTCAAACCACACAACCCTGTTAAGCAATCATTTTTCAGCCCCCACCTTTTTTTTCAGATGCAGGTCATCTGAACGCTTTCCCCCTTCCCTTAAAGGGACGTTAATAAAGCTTTTATATTGATCTGTACTACTTAGCGTTTGACAAGATTTAGCGTTTTTTAAGATGCTTCTTCCTCTTTCTCTTTCTTTTTTATTATTTCTTTTTTATCATTAGTTTGAAGTAGGCAGCCTTTGTGGGTGACGAAAAAAATAAAGTGCACGGATCTTTAATGTTAGTATGACGTGCAAAAAGCACATCCACGACCAGATACATAAAAAAAAAAATGGAAAAAAAAAACTGAAAGCTAGTAAAGATGTAGAGTCCGAAAAGGTCTTGTTGAGTAAGTGCTTCGTGGAAAGCGATATTTTTGTGTTGTTTTTATCATGTTATTGAACGGCTGTGTGACATATTCTTAAGGCGTGTTTCAGTGCTCTCTCAACCTTTCAAAAAAAAAAAAAAAAAAAATTATTATTCAGATAGACACTTGCACGCGGCATCAATTATTTTTATAACCCATCAAAAACTGAGCGAATTCAGAAATCCAGTTACTGCCTAAAAATGTTCCAATATCCACCTCTAAGAATATCAATTTACCCCTCATTTGTGAGATCCCAGGAGAAAAAAATTATCAACCTACCCTATCGCCGTAATTCATTATTTCTTTTCTATGTTTCTTTTCTCTACGAGCCGCTGAGAAAGAGAATAATAAGTGCGAAATACAGAATTCTTGTTATTGCAAAAAAGAAAGTTCTGTTTTTTTTGCATTTAACAAGTATTGTAAGAACGAAAAAGAATGTTGGCAGCACACGTAAACCTCCTTTAGCTTTATCAGTTTAAGTCGGTTCACGGTTTCGTGCGCAAACAAAAAATCAGTGTTATATTATTATTTTCTGTATAGTTGAAGATAAAGCTGATTCTTTTTCAGCTCTTTTTTTCTGGCATGAATTGCCCAACCTGATCACGAGAAAAAAAAAGAAAAAAAAAAAGTGTAACGGAAGCTTACACTAATACTACAATTGTAGAACTCTTTGATTTAACCCTTCATTTCTGCTTATTTTTTCTTTCACTGGTTCATATGTGTTTTCTTTATGTGAAGCACTCTTGTGGCTTCAATTCTCAGACATGTCCAGTAGTTTAGACGCACACATCTTTTTTGTGAAGTGAATTTGCGCTACCTGGTCATATCTCGTATTCCTATGTGCTTTCATTACTGCCTGTTATTCTTTTCTTGTTACACGAAATGTCTTGTGGTGTTTTGTAGTTTTGTGTCGCTCGTGTTATTATCTGTTTTTGTTGCCAATTTTAGCAAGTATTAGTTCTTGCTTTTTACTACTACCCACCCTATTAGAAACTTGCGCAGTTCCCTGAGGAAGGTTGTGGATAAGCAACCTCCCGATTACTATTGATTTGTAGTTCTTCTGCTAACCCGATATAGTTAGCTTGGATGGTTGCTATGCAATGGAGCACCCTATCTAGCTAGTTTTGCTTATGTACGTGTCAGAAATATTCTGGCACCGTTCCAGCTTTTATTTTAGATGGAAGGATAAAAAACTTCCTACTCTTTAACACCCTCTATATGACCGGACGATTACTAGTCCCGTGCATGCCTTACACTTTCGCGAAGGAAAAATGAAGCACAGAAAGGCAAGGATTGACTACAGCAGGAATCAATAATTCAAAAACATCTCACCACCACTGTGTATCGTCTTTCTTTCTATCGTCTGTCTCTCGTGTAGAGATCAAGACACTGGAGTTTATTCTAGACCCGAATCACTAAGTGACTGCAAAGGAATGGATAACTTAACACTGTACATGGATGTGTCCGTGACAGTTTTACTTTTCAGTCACGTGTGTGACTCTTAATCGCAAGCATTCTTTCCTAAAAAAGACTTTGCTAGGTAGATGAAAAGCTGCTTTAAGGCTTGCTTCGCGATCTAGTTTCTGCTGGCAGACCGTCAATTTGATGGCTTTGTGGCCAGACCCTTTCTCGTTATTCTTCACCTCGGTGAGTCCTTTTCCCATATTTTTGTTCTCAAGTTAAGAATTGTTTGTATTTTCTTATTATTTTCTTGTCATTCATTGATCACAAAGAAGTTTCTTCTCTTCCTCAAAACTTCTAAAAACCATATACCACATATAATCCTTTTTTTCCTGAAGTGGTAAAATCAACAATCTAAGAACCAACGGGTTTAGTGTTATGGTGCTGTTGGTCTTATTTCTTCCCCTACCGTCCTTATTTTTGTGTTGTATTTACATTATTCTTTATTGTATCTATGACTGTATCTTTCTCTGCTGTATGTTATCGCCGAATTTTGCTTCGCGATGCTTCTTTAAATTGGTTTTGTTTTTTCTGTTTTATTTTTGTTATGGTTGTCTCGTGTTTCATTGTATGGAAATGTGAAATCTTGCTCCGTTTTTTTTTTTTTTTTTTTTTTCCATGTCACCAGTGAACCTAATTATAGGAAACGGCACTAGGATTGGGTCCTCTGTCGCTATGAGTTACCCGTATCACATCATACAGCAACGTTGAAAAGATAAAAATAACCCGCTACAATAGCTAATACTAACTAGGACGGTATTGATTGATTATTTTTTTGTTTGGAAATACTTTCCAAAAAAAAAAAAAAAAACATAACTGATAAATATTTTTGTTAGTTACTATTCAGTGAGCTGAATGCTACTTGATTTTTTCACTTACGTTATCTTTTTATTCTAAATGTACGTTTTATATACTCTTATTGCTTTCAAATAGCATGTAAACTCGTTGATTTTCTTTTTATGATTTCTATCAGCGTATGAGTTATTCTTTTTTCTTTCTTTTTTTTTCATGCACTAGCAAAGCCATTAAAGCTGTTGTTTTTATGCATCACGTAGCAGAGAACTTGCTGTACAGTGGTATGTGCCTTGTTGATTGAGTCAATCGTGTTTAGTCGAGATTGGCCTAACTTAGTTCGTTAAGCCCTGGTGCTGTTTGGCATTTTTTTGTGGTAAATTATTATTATTTTCTTGTTTTGCAGTTGGAAGAGAAAGCAGAAAGTCTCTGTCTTTCTCAACCACTATAGTGATATATTTTGTGCTCTCCTCTTCATAGTCTCCATGCGTTTTCTTCTGATGTTTATCTTAGTTTTTTTTTTAATTTTTTTTTTAAAGTCTTTCTAATTTGTTCTCTGGTGGTCAAAGCTGTATCTTTCCCTGGGAACAGGGCTATTAATTTACTTTGGTTTAGTTACTGATTGCAGCTTAAGTTGCAACTATAGAATTTTCACAAGACTCTAGCGGTAGCCCTGCATTTTTAGGATGACAGTCCTTTGACTTCTTTTTTTTAATAAAATATAATTCTTTCCTTTCTGAACTGAAGTGTAAATAATTCCATTCAGTTTCTTTCTTTAGTTTTATTCTTCTCCTTCTTCTTCTTGTATGAAGCAAACGCCGAACCCTTAGTTAATAATAATCTTGGGCGGTATTTGTGAGAAATCACAGTGTCAAGTGTTATACTCTCGTGGTTAGATCCTTGCTCGACTTTACAAGTCATCCATAAATACTTGCTCTGTGCTGTTGTAGAGAGCAAAGTCTAATGTGGGATGTCAAGCGAAGTCTGTATGGTGTGCAGGGCAATACATGTGTGTATTGGATTAAAAATTGGTTAAAATTAAAGCAACTGAGGTACCTTGAAACGGAACGTGTTGCAGTCATGTGACACGGATACTGACTGAGTTTCTCTCTTGCTGAACTCTCTCACAGTCGGAATTATAAGTTTTTTATATCTACATCCTTATCCTACTTAGCCTCCTTTCTACTCTCAACCGCGTGAGTTGGGGAAACAGTTTACGTTCCGACGTCAGTCATTCTTTCTCCACCTCTATAGCGGCTTGTTCGCTTTATGGTGTGGCTCCCAACTGGTGAACCCAACAATGAAGCAGGGGGTAATTCTCCTCCATTATATCTCCAGAATAATCCTCCTATTATCCCCTTTTTTCCCCCTCTAAGTTACAATAAAGAAGAGCGCATCATTTAACAAATAAACACTAACAAACAAGAAAAAAAAAAGTGGAGAAGACGAATTAGTGTCTGCTTTACGCCAGCTGGGTGATGTAATTAATCCAGCCTTGGCTGATAGTGCTCTTGTATGACATTTTTTCTCTCCTTAACACCCACGGATAATTAAAGGTCGTGGAGATAAAACAATAAGCTGGCCTGTAGCGCTGCTTACATAATCAACCTTTGTAAAAAAGAAAACTGTGTCATAATTACTGGAGTAAGAAAATATTCCTTTGCTGGCTCTCTTTGAATTTTTTTTCCCCACTCTTTTTTTTTCTTCTTTTTCTGGCTGACTAAATGGTTAATTTATGTCTCCTATTCTCTCAAGTGAGAATTTTAGGGATATAATACTGCTAACTAATAACGCAAACAAAACAAATAAATAAAAGCACTAAAATAAAAAAATTACCCTTGAAGGCGTTGTTATTTGTCTGCTAAGCGGATAAAGGAACTCCCTGGGTAAGTGATCCTGATCAATATGTTATTAGTTGTCAGCATCTTTCCTTTACTTCTTTTTCTCAGTATTTTTAATATCTCTCTTCTTTGTTGTCTGGCATTATTTATACCTGTCCTTTGCACGTGTAAGTGGTGACTTGCTGTTGAAAATATGAGTCCGAGTATCCTGAGATAGTTTTTAAAAAAAGAATCATCTAAACCGTTCAAGGTGGCATATTGAAAAGTGAGAAGACCAAAAACCCTTTCTAACATTTGTACACACACTAGCTGATTTCCTTGTCGGATTTGAAATTTCGCTTTGATTCATAAAGGGAATTACTTACTTCAAGCACAACCAAATCTGTAGTCTCCTGCAATTATTATTAAAACATGGTTTATGTGATGCTGTCTTCTCAAGCAGCTCTGCTGTTTATTTGCGTGATTAGTTTTTCTAAAGTTTGCAAAATTATGACTGCGACAAATCTTAGATTTTCCTCTCGCAACTATGACGTCCCAAGTGGTAGCATAAGCGTTAGTAATTATCATTTATTTTTCATTCAGTATTTTCTTAGTTTTATTATTTATTTTTACTCTATAATGCTTCATCATTCTTTTTCTCTTTCCTTTTATTTATTTCTGAAACTTCGGTGTCGTTCTCCACGTAGTTGGGTGCCTTGATAATCAATACATCGATTTGTAAAAATTGTTCTACCCTATTGTGGTAGAGTCTCACAGATGTGTAGTATCGAATGTCTGGTATCAATGTCATTTAAGATTGGAGATAGACTTCCCCGAATGATAGTCGGTAATGGTCGAGAACCCCAATTGATTTTATTGAGAGTCCTTAAGTCTCCTTTCAGTTTTGTGCTGCTTAGGTTCCTTACCTCAAGCCTTCGAATCAAAGAAAAAAAGAAAAATAAAATTGTTATTACCATTTTTTATTATTTTTTTCCCCCCGTCACTGCCTTTTTGTCCTTTTGCTCGATTATTGTTTTTTTTTGTCTGATGGATTATATCTTTGATATAATCCATCTAAGCAACCTTCGAAGTCGGAAGAATTATCTCGCTTGTTGGTTGGGAATGGGAAACCACCAAACCTCAGCTTTGGTGTTGAGTTGAGTGAGAGAATTGGGTTCTGTTAAATGCAGAACTTGTAACCCTTATCTAATCTTGTTAGATTGGAGGTCATTGATCGATTTCGTAGTTTAAAAACTTGTACTTGCACCCATCGCAGGCTTGCGTTGATGTTTCATTTCGATTCGCAGCTCAACTGGGATGCAAAAAAAAATAGCTTTACTGTCACAATAGCCCCTGAGTTATTTAAACCAATGTGAATAATTCACAGGTACAGCAAACAGTACTGTGGAATGGCTGAATACTTAAAACTGATTTTGTTTGCACATCCTTAACGAGCGAGTTCCTCCTCTGAACCTTTTTGTTTTAGTTTTTCCTTGATTTCCCTAAATACTTGCCACTTGAAGTCGTCTTGTCTGTTTTCGTGAATGAAACCTTTATCTTCATAAACTTCTTTTCAACTTTGGAAAAGACAGTCGACTGTCAGCTCACATTGGTGTGGCTTTGATTTTCTTCGTTGTAGTTTCCGAGCTCGATATCTTCTCATGCAGCTTTGGCATCTGAACTTTTTCCTCATTGTAGCACATGTTTCCTTATCCAAACATTTCGAGGTATCCCATCATAATATTTCTTCTTCAAAAGATGCAAACATTCGCGTGTTAAAAATATTATAGCTAACGCACAGTCGCATGGTGCATATTGTAAGTCTGCTTTTTCTTTATTTATTTCCCCCCTTTTTTTTCTGTTATCTTAATATAATTATTCTTCATTTATTGAATACTCATTAAGTGATTTGCTACTCTAGTCTCGCACATTGTTTTTGCCTTTTCTTTTGTTTCGATTCGAATTAAATACTGCTGTAGTGGTGTTGTAAATGCTTTTATAGTGTCATGTTGTTGGGGTTAGCCAATGCAATATTGTTCTCTACGCTGCTGTTGCAGCTTACCTGTGTTGACGAAAACAGGAGACCCCCAAGATAAGAAGTGGTAGCTACGACATGAGTACTTCCAAGTCGCGCCACATGAGTCTCCCACTCTCAGTAGCAAACAGATGTAGTGTACCTATCCCTTGCAACTTTTTGGATTTCAAATTCATATTTATCTCTTGGCTTCTTACTGCTCGTTACTATATTTCCTTTTGTATTTTTGTACATTTCACGTGTATTCGCTTTGCTTGAAGGAATTATATTCAAAAAGAAAAAAGAAAAAAAAGACTGCGCACATGTTTGTTTGGAACTTAAGAGAAATATCTGAAAGGGCACTTCAAAATTGTTGTGTTTTCTCACGGGTAGATGCCTTGCCACTTTCTATAGTTTAGTTTATGTTATCGTTGCAACACTGGCCTCTCTGTTGCTTACGAAGTACAAAGAGTTGGTCCTCTTTTGAAGCGTTAGTGCATTCGAACCGTCGAAGGACAAATCTCTTTGCGAGTTCGTTTCTTGTTGGCATTCGTTGTCGCCAATTGTGTTTTCCGTTCATATTTACAGCTATTGTGGGAATGGGACACCCATGCTCACAAAGTAATTATTCCTTTCCCCGCTGGCGCTATTTCATTTTATTACTTTTTTGCGCTTGGTTGAGAAGTATTTCATATTTGTGGCTGCTCTTTGGCGCCTTAGTCCATTTGTGATCGCACTATTCGGTGTGTTCTCACTTACTGGGCGTTTCACTCTTTCCCACTTAATGGCTCTGCCAGTAGGTAGTACCTTGGTGCCCGAGGCCTTTCGGCATTTAGGGATAAGTACATTACTAATAAAATGTGTGAGAGAAAATGAGTGAGTACGCTAGCCTAGAGCCTTTTCTTTTCAAGTAGAAATCCAAGAAAAAGCAACTGCTTCGCAGTACATGCGATAGGGTTGTTTTTTTGAGAGCTTTAGTTGAGTCTAATCGCGCGTTGTTTTTTTTTTCCTCCGTAAATATTCCCCTGCCCCCTTTTTTTGATCATTTTCCCGTTCCCTTCATTTCTGTCTTTCTCGGCACTCCAATTATTTGTTCACCATCAGTGTTACTATTTAAGCTGGGATGTGTCGTGTTGCTTTAGTCTAGTTTTTCGCTTCCCATCCGGAATCACTTACTACTATTTTATAATAATTGCTTCCCCTTGGCAATGTTGTTTTATTTATTTTATCCCTCCTTCGCTTCTCCCTTTTTTTAATTTTTTTTTTTTATACCTACAAACCCATTGTTCGGTAGAAAGAGAATTGTGGCGGCGTAACTAACCTATTCCTTTATTAGGATTTTGTACTGGTTGCGCACAATTAAAAAATAAAAGGAAGCTTTTATTTCTGCAAAATGCTTTTTTCTGTATATTTTGCTGCTAAGTTCACTTTACAAAAAGGGTCGTTGGAATTTGTTATTTTATATGCATAACGGCGTTAAACTAATAATGTAGGGGAGCTATTAATCTGAGTAAGTGAAATTATCTTTTTTTATTCCCATTTTCTTTTTGTGTAGCTACCCTTTTCCCTTGAATAAAAATGCGAGCCATTCAGTTTCCCCTCCCATTTTTTTTTTTTTTTTTTTTGATTCTTTCTTATTATTCAACGAGGCAATGTGTTGTTAAATAACTAGAAAGGTTTGATGGGCGCTGGCGAAAGATTGTTTCTATGACCGATATCGCCTCTTTTTAGTAAATAAATCTGATATTCCTGTCCCCTGTTTTTCTCCAGGAGTATGTTGTAGTTTAAACCTTTTGATTAGTAACAAACTAACTAATACTCTTACTTTGTGACATGTACATTGCTATGCAGCAAAACCTTCCTGCATTGTGAATTTTGTCTTCCTTTCCTGTCTAACTGCTTGCATTTGTGATTGACGTTGGGTTGGGGAAGAATATAAGGTGATGCGTTTTTGGTAACATCTCAGGCTAAGTTCATGAAGAAAAGAAATGCTTTCTGATTGCCGGACTGCTTGTTTGTCAATCTAACCTATGAGGTGAAATGAAAAAAGAAATTCTCACCCAAAAAGTGTCGAACAACAAGTCATAAATGAAACGAGCAACAGCGTACACGTATCAGTGCTTTACATATGTTAAGCTCTTTGAACTTTCATTTCCGTCAGTTTTATGCCTGACCTTTCAGTGGTTCCATCTGGTACTCATTATAGCTATTAATGGCGGATTTTGCTTTTCTTTCTTAACTCGTGTTGACTGATTCATTCTAACTTTCTCACTTTACGAATGGATCGCTCTCTGAGAAAGCGATCGGAAGTGCTTCTTTCCGAGAAACTTGAATGAGCCGCTACCATAAATATCACAAAGAAGTACACAAATATCGTCCGAATGTGAGGAATAGTCAGATAGTTGCCACGAGCCATTTTATTGTCTCGGCAGCAAAATTTGTTTGGCGGGCAAACAGCTTCTCCATGTGACCTTACACCCAAATTCTGCTTAATATTATTAGCCTTCATGTTCGAAACTCAGTATGCAGAAGTGTTTCTTAACAGCTGCTTTGATTTTACATGCGGGCTTATTTACGATCATTTCATTAGTGGAACACAAGCAACGTCAATGTGTCAGTAGATAACAATCCCGTTGTCATTTATTTTTTTCGTTGCTTTTTCTAAAGTCAACTTGTGTACGATAACGGATTTGCCTTTTTTTTTGTGTTTTTGGCCCTAAGAAGTCGTTTGCTGATGGTTGAATGGTATTGAATGCTCTAAGAGGAAACCGCAAACTATTGGAGAAGATAATAGGCCCGGGCAACCAAACAGTTTTTTTTTTCCTTTGCGAGTGTAAAAATCGAAGTTATAAGCCACTTACGTCTATCATCCGTACAATCTGTAAAGAATTTTTGAGGGGATTTATGTTTCGTTAACTATTGCTTTACCATGTTCAATGGCAGCTGGTCTTGTTTTTTTTTTATTGTTCAGAAAAATGAATAAGCTAAAAACAGCTTTTCCCCCAGTTTTAGCAACAGAGGAAGCCTTGGCACCTGACAGAAGGATTGGCGAAGTCTAACCCCGTCTTGCGACCCCACGAGTCGAAGATAGGCGGTTAGGCTTCTTGCAATCAGTCATCTTTAGTGGCACTGCCCTTTCCTTTCACAGCAGATTTTTGGTTTCCTGTCATTTAATGTCATCGGAACGAGGGACATATTTGTTCTTTTTTTAAATTTTTTTGTTTTGTTTTTTACGTACAACACATTTTTAGGAGTCAAGAGAAAGTTGCTGACAGCGAGAATCCAATCCGTGGAGCAAAACGATTCATTCCGTTGGACAAATATTTTCCGCTTTGCACGAGTAGTTTATGCACTTCTAATCCATTTTTTTCCCTAATCCCAAACCCTATTTTGCGACAATTAAACATTTCAATATTTTACAAGGATGGCGAATCTCGTCTTTGATTTCCGTGCCGCGTATCTTGTATTCCTAGATACTTTAAGAGGCCGCATGGGAGTAGTGCCTTCCTTTCGTTTTTTTCCTCCACAATGTTAACAGTGTGCTTTGGTTGGTTATACTGTCGGTAAACTCAACGCATCGTCCTTGTGGGATGGACGGAAATGCTTCTTCCCATTTCTGAAACAAGTCATGGCGATAATTCTTTTTCAGCTTATCACTCTATAGTTACCAATCTAGTGATTGTGAATAACTGTGGAGTTGATATCTGTTAGAGACTGCTGACAACGGGAATGGGGGAAAAAAAGAGAAAAGAAAAAAAAAAGAAAAACGTACAACAAGAATCCCTTGCAACTGCAGGGGAAACGAGTAACAGCGAAAGATAAGAGAGGAAAGTAAAAACAAGCCGGAATTCTGGTGCTTATCAACCACAGTGCAACCTGTATTGTATTAGAAGTCTTGCAGGCAATTAGTGTGCAAGGACTCAGTACACAAGGAGCTCGGTTGTTGTGGTCATTTGATTGGTATAATATTGTGTGAATTCACTGTCGTGACTTTTTATATTGTCTTCGCTGTTTTCTTAATATGATTTTTTTTTTCCCCTCCCTTTTTGTTTCATTCTTTCTCTCAAAAGGCCAATCCGCCATAAAGAAAGAATTCATCGTAGTTCTTCTCATACTGCCACTAACATCCTTATTTCCCGGTAAGCAAAACTAGAAGAAATTGTTGATTTAGCGGTGAGAAGAATAATAGGTTTTGCCGTGCATCTTGTTATGTATCAAGAGAGCAGTTAAACCGTTGCCAGATTCATAGTATTTGCTTGGATTGCTTATGAAGGGTACTTTCTTAAAATGCAAGCCAATATCGTACGCGCTATCCCCATTGGGACAATATTACAAAAAAAAAAAAAAAAAAAAAAAAACTTAAAAATCGTTATAACACTACCCCCGCATTTTTCGTTGTAGAACTGTCTTGCAAGTTCTTGTGTTGGAACGGGGGGTAGAAAATATTTAGTTTTGTTTGCTTTTTTCCTCTCAAGGAAGAACGTCGACGGATATTCATGCAGAACTTGCAATTTTAAAAAAAAGAAAATCGGGAAAAAAATCTTTTTTCTTCTGAAAACCTCTCTTGATAGTATAGTATAATTTACCATTATTTATATTTTTTTATGTGAAGATCCTTTTTTTTTGTGCGTGTTTTTTTTTTTTCTATTTTATGTTATCCTTGTTATTTTTTCTTCCCGTAGCAACGTGAAGGCTCTACTAACAGACCTATTCTATTATGCAGAGATTTGTTGGCAACTCGCAAAATTCATGCTTTTGGCTGTACCTTGTGATTTACTTTGGTCAACAAGAAAGCTAAACCTGGTCTGAAAACTTTTGGTGGGAGGATCAACTCAAAAAAACAACGAGAAATAAAATAGTAAACTGACGCATTTGGTGTTGCTTCAGCAATGACAAAATTAAAAAAAAAAAATATTTTAGTTCATCATATTATGGTTAACAACTAAGTAGATATTGATCGAGCTGTTCGAATCCAGTTTCATCGCCTTTTAGCTACCTTTCCCGCCCTTTTGCGATATTGCAGTGATCCCTATTAACCAAATTTATTACCAACCATTTTATCCAATATTCTCCTAGATTGGGCAAATCTATTGCCCCAACAAATACCGTTACAACAAGAAACAAGCACCTGATTGCCAAAAGCTGACTTTTATCTGCTCAGGTAGTTTGCTAAGAACGAAAAAAAAAAGCAGAAAAAAAAAAAAAAAAAAGGGCTGGAGTGAAAAAAAAAAAGTAAAATTAAACTGTTGCAAGTATCAACAGGCAACCATGTAGCGCTAAGCCCGGTTCTTTATTACCTAAATGAAAGAATGTTGCAAGGAAACCTAAAATTACATGTCTGACTGGATACAACGCTACCAACACATGTATCTAAGATGCGATTGCATCAACAAAAAAAAAAGAATAATAAAAAAAAAATAAAAAAAAAAAAGAGTGAAAAAAAAAAAAAAATTAAATTAAATTAAACAAGATGATGATGAAAAAAGAACTAATATGACCAGTTTTTTTTTTTTTTTAAAACTACTTATTTTATTTGTCGAAATTTGGAGCGACGCGTAAATGTAATAAGCACTTCTTCACGCGCCTTGTGCAGCGTTGCAAACCCGGCAATCTTTGAAGAGCACTATAGAGATAATACTCCGTTTGTTGTTTGTTTGTATGCATCGCCAAGAAACCGAACCCTCCTTTCGTTCACCTGAAAGATTGCGAACGGTTCATAATATTTTCGAAAAGGAAAAAAAAGAAAAAGTTTCAGGAATTTAGAAAAGAAAAGAATTAAAAAAAAAAACGACCAAGAGATACCAGAAGGGTGAATAGTATCCAATCATCTACCAATTTGACTTAGTTACGAAAAACTTGGTTAAATTGCCGCGGCATTCGACCAACGGAACGAACAGCACCTCTCAACTGAAACGAAAAGGTTGCGGGGGAAAAAAAAAAAAAAAGAAAGAAAGAAAACTGATTTTGATTTCTTGTTCGCACCAAGCTGCGTAAAGGTATTTGTGTAATTATAGAACTGTTTTATATAACTTTATTGTTTTTAGACAGGAACACATACAAATCAATGTGTTAAGCTAAGCCCACAGGGTTTATAAATTCTTGTGGAACAAATCAACTGTAAGCCCCCTATTAGCCCCTAATAGCAAATCAACTGTAAGCCCCCTATTAGCTCCTAATAGCAAATCAAAAAAAATGGAAAATTTAGATGTCGAGCTAATGATGATGAAGGGTGTAGATTTTGTTGAGAACTTTGATTGTCATCCATCATTTGAGTGGGTGAAAGGTAATCAAATGGTACCTTGTGTTACAGTGGCGGGGTACTTGGTGATTGTAATTCTTTACAAGTCCCTTGGATTAGAAGGAAAAGGATTTCAGGGATCGTTTGCAAAATTATTACAATTCTTTTGGAATTCGATGCTTGCAGTTTTTAGTTGTGCTGGCGCTGCTGTTTGTATTCCCTACTTGTTCGATACGATGAAGAGAACATCACTTGCGACTATTATATGCAGTGACTCAGGAATGTGGGAAGGATCAAATGCTTCTTGTTATGGTGCGATGGGATTCTTTATGACAGCTTTCATGTTTTCAAAGTTCCCTGAACTTGGTGACACATTTCTTCTGATGTTGATGGGTCGTAAAGTAGTAGTACTTCAGTGGTATCATCACGCAACTGTTTTACTTTACTGTTGGTTTGCATACGCAACAGCTACTCCCAACGCAATGCTATTTGGAACTTTAAACTATATTGTTCATTCAGTGATGTATACGTACTTTGCTGTTTCCTGCTACTCCGGAATCCTCTCTCCGATCAGAAAACTAATTACTCTTCTGCAATTGTCACAGATGGCAATCGGTCTTGCCCTTAACGTGTACACTTATTACCTCGTTCAGAATGGTACTTGTTCGGAGACATATTCACCAACATACTTCATGGCTTGTAGTATGTTGTACGCATCTTACTTTGTGTTGTTTCTGAAACTCTACCTTGACAACTCGAAGAGAGGAAACCGAAAAAACAAGAAAGAATAAGATCACCTGTTTGTCTCTCTTTTAGTTTCAGATTAGAAATATAAAGGAAATCTTTTTCTAGTGCTCCCTTGCTCTCGACATCGGATCATTGAGAACCGAGACATTAATGTACTTGAAGAGAATGCTGCTTTGCAGTGTGAATGTTACTCAACTCTTCACAGGTGAAGTTACTACGACAATTGGTAACTAAGTTAATAGGTAAGATTATTTTTTTGAACCGACAGCATATTATTACTAATTATCATCTATCCAGTAATGCAAGATGACGATACAGAGATTGAATGCAGGATTTGTCGGGACACAGAAGGAGAAATGGTGTCACCCTGCTTGTGTAGAGGAAGTATGGAGTACGTACATGAGAAGTGTATGTACGAGTGGGTAAAGACAAAATGGAGAAGTCATGGAACGTACGGTAAATGTGAAGTTTGTCAACAACCAATAGAATTTGTTGTTGGAGGGTTGGACTTCTTTCTGTTTCCATATAACGAAACATCGAGAGCACCAGGTGAGAGTTCTCTAGCAGCAATTCTCGTTGTTTCTGTATTGGCATCAACTACTGGATTCCTTATTAGTACAGTCAGTGAGTTGATTGATACAAATCTGTGGAGTGTAGTCGTTCGATGGATATTATCGCCAATCGTTGTTGGTGTTAAGTTTTTATTTTTTTATCTTTGGTGGCGCGACTCGCAACCTCCTTTGCTCGTTAGACTGCTGTGTAAGATATTCAACATATTTACAACACTTGGGGAGGTGACTGTCATCTCATTCTTGACTAGTACTCAGATTACATGCGCGTCATTTGTTGACAGATCGACTCACCCAACGGAATTTCGAATTCTGATGTTATTCTCAACTGTCTTAAACTACACTGCAATCGCCCTTCTTTTGAGAAGAGCAATTCTCAGCATGCATCGTCATGAAATTACGAGCGCCTCCAAGAGGAAACTCAAAAGGAGTTGACGAACTCACATTTATTTCTGATGAGTATTGCCTTCAGCAGGTAATCTCCTGGCAGCTCTGTACTTACTACACTTCAGCTCGCGTACGATACCTTTGAAAACACTTTTAACTGTGAAATTACAGATGCTGTTGCTTATTTTTGTGGATCCATCCGCACCTGTACCCCCACATCATTATTATCTCAGTAACCGCGACGTAAAGTATCAATGCAATGCTAACCAAAGCCTCTTCCTATTTTATCGTGAACTAATTTAGTTTCCCTTAGCTTGGGCTGCTTGTAGAAAGCAACAGTTGAGTCAATTTGGATCTTCTAAAGAAACAACTAATAAACAAAAACAAAAGAGAAGGGGAAAAGAAAAAGTAAGAACATGTGAAAATGGAAAACCTTATTATTACTTAAGAGTTTGATTTGGTGGTTGGTGTGTAGTAAATCACTATTCAGGAGATGATGTCCCCCACCCCTTATTTCGTGAACAGAAAGAATTAGAGGCGCGCGCTTCTTTTGTTATTATTCTTGAAACCGTGAAACCTAACACTTGGCTAGGATTTCAATTCTATCTGAGACCGATTTAACCTAAATGTAAAAAGTTAGTTTGGTTTAGTTTCAGCGACGCAACAAAAAGCACGGAGAGCAAAAGGGGAGAACGAAATTGTGTGAACTGGAATCTAGCGGATTAATTATATTTCCTTCCATACAAAGGTGTGGATGAAAAAAAAACAAATAACCAAAAGTGAGACCCAACAGATATTTCAGAGTACTCAAGCTACTTTTAAATAAATCGTATCCTTAGTTGATATGTATAGGTAAGTAGTGTCCTTTTGAGATTTTTCTGTTTAGTCAGATATATTATTTATGTGTCTTCCCCCTCAATTCTGTTGTGATTTGTTTTCCAGGTGTAGTCTTTTCTTTTAACTAACCTGACCGCAGATGGTCTCTGTGTTTGTCACTGTTCAGTTATTTATATTAAAAGCATAAGCGATTGGTTTGCATCAATCAAATATTACACGAAGGAGATAGGCTGAATGAGAGTAATGACTTTCTAGTTATTCATTGCAAGAACTCGATTCCCAAGACAAGGTGAAGAGAGGTTTTCTTTGCTTCACCTTTACAGCTTTACGTGCCAACGTGAAAGTGTCAAACCTTTTGGGAAACCTAACTAAGTAGTTGAGTTGTTATGCTGGCGTTCGTTGCATTACTTTATATCGATATTTGACGTTATTTTATCCCCTGAACTGCGAGGAGGCCGCAACCGTTCGTAGTTTTCTCTTTTCCACTTTGTTTAAATAATATTTCGTTTTTTTTCTCTTTTAAAAAAAAAAAAAGATTCCTTCGTTACGTTTTGTCTACCTGAGTTCCTTTTCTGCGTACTACTATGGCATTAGATTATGGGAGGCGTTGGCTTACTTACTTACTCCCTCCACTCAGATTCATAACAATGACGTGTTCTACATATATTACGTTATTAGCAGCATTGATTATATCTGTTTCAGGGTCGATAGATGTTGGTGACACGGTACGATTGAGTGCAGATGAGTATACGGAGTTGTATAAGAAGGCTTTTCAGAAGGATGAAATGACTTCAAAGTTAGAAAAGATAAATGAAGAAAAGCAGCGGATGAAGAAAGAGGCGCACCAACAAGAAATTGAGATGATAAGAAAAATATATGCAAAGAAGTGGGTTCAGAATAATATAGTAGTAGACACTCCAACATGGCTAACAGAACAGGGTGTAGTTTTATCACGAAGTAATAATCACGGGAACTGGATGCCTCTGCATAGTTCGATAACTGCTACATGGAACCACACAGCTGGTACATCATCTCCTGCTATCTTTAATTTTGATGTATATTTTCGAGTTTACTCCAAGAAGTGGACAGTAATTCCGTATGTGTTTATCCTTTAATGACATCAACAGGTTTAGAAACCCTTCTCTCAGTTCATTACTAAGTGCATGTGATAACCCCTCTGTCTACTCCTCGTTGTTGTGACTGCAGGGCGGAACTTAGTCTTAGTCCGACTATTGCTGCCTTCTCTTTAACTGCTTATATACAAACATAACAAACACAACACAGCCTCCTAAACGCTGGAGTTGTAACTTCAGACTGGAAACTCGGATATTCTCAAGAAGATGCTGTTGACTCTGACGTGTTATTAGAAATGATTGAGAAAGGTATTTATACTTTAGACAACAGTAACCCTTTAGGTGATATGTCTCAGTCTCATAAGGAATATCAAAAACTGAACGAAGATGTAGCAGAGATGGTCTCTAACTGGGTAGGATGGTCAGCAAAAGAAGAAACCTGTCTTTCGAGTGAACCACATATGCAACCGACTAGCATCTACCACGACGTCAAAAATGCCAAGTTTAAAAAACTTAAAAGCACTGACGCCATGTTTCTTGTTGCAGACTACAGTGAGAATGATGATAAAGGTAGTGATCAACAAACACACGTATTATCAGCTAAGAGGCCAGGCATTTACAAGGTATCGTTCTCAAAGTATGCTACGGTACGCTCCTTGAGTAAGATTAAACAAGATGCCTATTCTCTATCACTCAGCAATATCTACTTCCCGTTGGGAGAAATCGATCTTAATATTTTCTATGAAGGAAGTGAACGCATTCATGACTTTTCTTCAACACCAATCAGCTATCAGAACATTACAGAAGTTAGTAACGGTGCGAAGATAAAGGTTCGATTTCCTATGTCTCGCAGTATTGATATGAAATGGAGAAAATCGACCCCTGCGAACATCCAACAGGAGGAAGCAGCTAATAATAAAACTGCTACAACGAAAACAACCCCCGAAGCACATGAAGAACGACCTGTCATCTCTCCTGTTACTGTCAGACATGATGCTCTACACTCTGTTGAAGAGGGGAATTTATTTCAGTCAATTCACTTTTTGAAATATAGTTTAGACAGTGAGCAGGCTAGTTTCACTGAAACTACTGCCAGGATATATCCGAAAACTTCACGAGTGACGTCTGTTGCAGCTCATGGATTGAACACTTGGAGTGTACGTCCAGGAGCATCCAATGAATCCTTTTCTGTATTGAGTTTAAGTTTTAGCGGAGCTATTGCGGACACTATATTAGTTCAGATTGGAATAGAAGTAGACTACGGGGATGATACATCTGACAAACAACACATTTCAGTCCCAAAACTGGTTTGTGAAAATGTAATTCGTCAAACTGGTTACTACGCAATTTCAAAAGCATCCAACATAGAACTACACCAGAAGAGTCTACCCAGAGGAATTAATAGGATTGGTATTAAAGACTTATCAGAATCACTTAGATATAAAGCATCAAGTGGAGCACCACTTGTGTTAGCATACAAATATTTAAGTACTTCTGCATTAGTAAAAGGTGACAAGGCTGGGTCGGATCCGGAGCTTATACTCACAGTTAAGGCACATGAGCAGATGGCAATTCTTGACGCAATCTGTGAAAATGCATTCTATAAAACTACCGTAATGGATAATGGTCGTTCAGTTCACAAGTTTTTAATTATAGTTCAAAATACAAAAGAGCAGTATTTAAGAATCCACAACCTCCCTTCGAGTATGAAAGTTTGGAGTTTAAATGTGAACTCAGTAAGTGTGAAACCAGTTTTACTCGGAGACAATAATTCTAAATCACCTAAATCATTGCTTATTCCTCTACTTGTAGGTCTTCCATCTGATGCAGCAACAAGTAGTAGAGGACCACCAAAGACATCAGTAGAAATTGTATACGCATCCGAAAACGATTTCTTAACTAAACAAACTGATACAACTCAACAAACATACGCCTATCAGTCTAGAGCCACAGAAGATACCATGGTGAGAGTTATGCACTTAACTCCTCCATTAATCGGATCTATTCCGGTAGAGTATTTGAGTGTGATGGTTCAATTCCCGGAGGGTTATGATACAGTCTTCTCATCGACTTCAAAGAAACAAGCCAAGAATGAGCTTCCTAAAGCTTTAGAAAAATTTGTTAGTGAGAATGACATTCCAGGGACGAGTGCCAGTATTGTCGGTCCTCTAGTGCGGGGATTTACAAAGAAGCTTCCGCTTCCTATTTCACATCGCAAGGGGAAAAAAGTTGTTCCAAATGACTACTACTTTTCTGAACACGAAGATGGAATGGATGAATCAGGTTCTGGTTCTGAAGGTCTCAATATTGAGTTTGAAGACTCTGGAATCGTCCATCGCTTTCAGCGAACACTTCTAGAAAATGAGGCAGCTGTGCTCACTGTAGCTTACCAAAAGTCCCCAGAAAAGAAGAAAGTTATTCCTCCTCCACAGTGGTGGGAATCAGCACTCGCTTACGTTAAATCGATCATTTCGTAGCCTTTCTGTTTTTTAAAATAATTCTCTTAAGCAATTTCCTTGAACTTCTTTAGTCATGTGCCTTGTTCGACTTAGCACTTGCCGATACTTGTTTGACGCAAGCGATCGCATTTGTATTGTGCTTAGGTTTCTGTTTTTTTTCTCTCTTTATTTTTTTTTTTTTGTATTATTAGTATCCGTCACTGAGTATCATATTCTGTTCTTATCGTGAGACAGAAGGTCCTCATTTTAAAAACAACGATCATCAATATAGTTCCTCTTTATACAGACATGTTCCTGGTGTCTGATTTATCTTTTTTTTCATTCAATTTATTATTAATAGTAAGTAAAGACTCTTAGTCTCTTGTCTCTTATATATTAATAGTATAAGTTCTTCTAGCTGTAAATGGCTTGAAAAATAATTTTTTTTAACTTGGGGTCACTATTACTGAAGTGTGTAACTTCTTGTAAATATCTTGTAAGCAGAAACCTATTCTTTTTGCGGTTTCTTAACACAAATTTATCATCACAGTGTTATATTACCTATTTTCTGTATTAGTTAACCCCGACTTAAAACTATTTGTCTTCTATTGTTTTTTTTCTCACTGACTCACTGAATGAGTTATCAGGAAAAAGTCATTTGATGCAGCGCTACCATACTAACTCAAGCAGTTGCTTGAAACAGTAAATTAGTTTGTTTGTTTTGTTCATTTTCTTTTAAATTTCAACAGTTTTCACAAAAACAGATGTCGACGTATGCAACAGACTCAGATATTCACTTTTGGGGAGAAGATGGTGTCTGGCCGATAGTGTTAGCAGTGTCGGTTTATTGTTATGTATTTGGAGGAGGATACGTCTACCACGCGAAGAGGTTCTACCGAAAGATGTCAGTTCTGATTCGTATGGAATCACCGAGGATAAATTCATGTCTCTTAACTGTGTGGAAAGTTATCGGTCCTGTTTGTAGAGCAGTGTTAAGATTCTCATTTAGTTGGATTATGACGAGTTATGAGAAATATGAAGCACTTCCAATGCACATTAAGGGAAGAAAGCCTTCAATGGAATATCGCGGTACTGAAATATCGAATAAGATTAAAAGAATTTCTAGGAAGTCATCAGTTCCTCGTCAAGCAAGCAAATCATCTTCTGTTTACGCAAAAGATGATCTCAGCTATCCAATTACACCACAAACAACAGTTAGTGTTACATCAAGTAAGCCTTTAGATTATCAAAGGCAAGGATTTCGACCAATACCAGAACAGTCTAACTTTAGCAGAATTCTCCCAACTACTTGGACCTACCGCGATATGGAACAGGCAGTTCGCACTCCTGCCAAGGCAATTGCTCAGAAATTAGCTGCGTTCCTCCCTTCAAGAAACGATCCAAAACCTGAAAAAACCCGCCCAAAGCGAATTGTTAAACAGCACCTCGACATGAATGGCGAAGAAGTCGCTCCAACTCCATTCCCAGCGATGAAGAAATTTAATAAATCGAAGACTCAGGCGGCAAAGTGTCCGTCAAGTGATGCCGAGCAGGGCAAGTTCGCCGTTCAACCTGCTCCTGTTCCTATTCCATTCCGTGAAGACAGAGAAATGACGAAAGAAGAAACCGAAAACATCTCTCGCCAGATGGAAGTTATGAAAAACGATAACACCACAACTGAACAGAAGAATGACGAATCTGAGAATTGGAATCAGCAACATCAGCACATGTTGTTAGTGATGCAGCAACAACAACAACAAATTCAACAACAGCATGAACAGTTGCAGCAGCAGGAAATTCAAAAGCAGCAGCAACTACAACAGCAGCAGGCACACCTTCAGCAGATGGCTCAACAAGCTGCTACCCAGGCTGCTCAAGCCCAAGCCCAAGCGCAGGCACAGGTGGAGGCGCAAGCTACTGCACAGGCCCAGGCACAGCAGCAGCGTGTTGCTCTTGAACAGCAACAGATGCAGCAGCAACAGCAACAACAACAGCAACAGATGCAGCAGCAGCAGCAGCAACAACAGCAACAGGAGCAGTTGCAACAACAACAGATGCAGCAACAGCAGCAACAGCAACTTATGCAGCAACAACAGCAGCAGCAGTTTATGCAGCAACAGCAGACGCAGCAACAACAGCCACAGCAGAACCAGTGGTCTAACCCGTACGGTACCCAAGAAAAGGAAAACCGCCTCGCTAACCAATTTGCATTTGAGTCAAAGCCGGCAGCTGCTACCGGATTTGGATTTGGAGCACAAAACAGGTCGTCGTCACTTGGAAACAAGCAAAATATCGCCAACAACAGATTCCCAAATAGCAGACAAGCAGCATGGGATGACATGGCGGTGAAGAGTAATTCTTCGAATCCTTTTGGGAGATCATCGACTAGTGGGTATGGTTTAAATGGACAGCAGGCTGGGTTTGGAAAATCGCAACAAAGCAACACGTGGGAAGACCAACAGGTTCGCACCAACTCAGGAAGTAATGGTTCGAATATGTTTGGTGGATATTCGGCAAAGCCAACGAATGCGTATTCTTCTACTTTCCCAAAGAGAGAACCAGCAAGAGCTCCATGGGAAAGCTCAGCAGCAACTAGAAGTTCAACGTTTCCGGAATACAACAGGCAATCAACACCTCAAACTGAAACGAAGTCGTTTTCTAGTTTTGGAGGCGGATTTGGTGGAGGACGAAAGAGCGATTCATTCATTGGATCATCAGCAGCTAGTACTAACCCGTTTGGACCTCAAAGGGCGACTACAGCCAACGCAAGCACTAGAAGACCTAACAATTCCGCCCACTCACCATTCAGATTCGGAAAGAACTTCTCACTTAAAGATATAGACGGAGACTCAACAGCCACTACAAACACGAGACGTCCTTTCGCATCATTTCGAGAGCGAAGAGATGCCGTGAAGACCAACGGAGCTGAGCAGCGACGTAACGCTTCTTCTCAAGCGTTCAAAGCCTTCATTGACTTGCGTAGAAAGAAGACGATGCAAGATATTAAAGTAAACAACAATGTTGGAATGGACTCAGTTGTGGTTGAAAAGAAGCAATCTGTTGCGATGACCTTCGATATGACTTCTCCTGACATCGGTACGGGACGTCCTTCAGTTCCACCTAACCAGCGAGGATGGAATTCAGATGATGTTTCACTGTCACCTGATATTTATGTTCCGCAGCATCAGAGGGAAACATCTGTCGATGCTGAAAAGTTTTTGGGAATAACGAGAAGGGGAACTTCTGGTTTGAAGAGCTCATCGCAAATGATTTCCGACTTTTCGAGATTATCTGATCAAGTAATGAACAGCAACAACAGAGGTGGATTAACAAACCGTCAAAACCAATCAAGGTACATGAGACCACCAGCAGTTCCAAGTAAGAATAGAAATCCTTTTGATTCTGCTCTTAACCCATCGCCTATGACTCGTACTCCTGTTTCTCGTAGTATTTACACAGATCCGATTGGAAGTCTTAGTCCAGTTGTTGGTAGGAGAGTGTCTCCACTTCGCATTCCAATGTCCCCTAGCACTCCAGAGAGTTATAATATCCAACAACAACCTGGAACTACTAAAAGGTTAACCACACAGAATGTCTTTAGTCGGGGATTAGATTTTAACTAATAACAACCTCAGTAGGAATTACCTTCTGTCTGAAGGCTTGTTTCATTCTGATTCAAATTTGTTTCTTATATTATTTCATATTATTGTGTCAAAAAAAAAAAAAAAAGAATTTTAAGAAATAAACGAAAAAAACAAGAAAAATAAAAAAGAATTATACCGAACGGAACATTTTAATATTTAAAAAAAAAAGGTGGGAAATACCTTACTTAGACAGAAGGACATGGATGCACAACAAATAAGGAACTTGGCAAACCAATTCGCTGGGTCAAGTCAGTGCTACTTGTTTTTCCCTCTCACTTACATAGATTTTTTTTTTTTTTTTTTTTTGCTCCCCAATGTCCCTCACAAAAAAAAAAAGCTTATTATCTGCTGCGTTGCTTGGGTGGAATTGTGTTGCAATTTCCAAGCTCACAGATCCACACAGTGGTTCAGAAGAGTTGTTGTAGAAAGCATCGCAGCTTTTATTAGCCTGTTGTCATACATAAGATTGGTTCCCCCTACTTCTTTCTTTTTCTTTTCTCTTTTATAACAACATAGATTTCCCTTTCTCTTGGCCACTGCGAACTGACGCAATTAATGTAAAGATAGCAATAGTAATGAAATATGAGTTTACGTACCGTCTTTGAGGTATAAAAAGGAAGAAGTACGTACTGTAGTCATTTTAGATTTCAGTTTGTAGTCCGTTTGTTCAAACAGAAGACAGAGAGCAGCCATTTACTTATTTTCTGTTTTCTTCACTGTGACTTTACAGGCTGCGGAGTACTGTTAGAGTTGTGTCGGAATACCTGACACAGATACTTTGTTTTGATCTCTGAGGTAGCCTCAGAGTATAGCCGCCCCGCCCCCTTTTTAGATGTTTTTTGTTTCTTTTTACTTCTCTTGATTGTCATTTCTGCCGTTTATACGATAAGTGAGTAGGTGAGTGTTGATTTTTATTGCCGCCTTTTTCTTCAACAGAACTAGTGTTTCACTTAAAATGAGAGAAATCGTTTCCATCCAGGCAGGTCAGTGCGGTAACCAGATTGGTTCAAAGTTCTGGGAAGTCGTATCTGATGAGCACGGAGTTGACCCAACTGGTACCTACCAGGGAGACTCCGACCTTCAGTTGGAGCGTATCAACGTCTACTTCAACGAGGCCACTGGAGGAAGATACGTCCCAAGAGCTGTCCTAATGGACCTTGAGCCAGGTACCATGGACTCCGTTAGAGCTGGACCATACGGACAGATCTTCCGTCCTGACAACTTCGTCTTCGGACAGACCGGAGCCGGTAACAACTGGGCCAAGGGTCACTACACTGAGGGAGCTGAACTTATCGACAGCGTTCTCGACGTCTGCAGAAAGGAGGCTGAGAGCTGTGACTGCCTTCAGGGATTCCAGTTGGCTCACTCTCTTGGAGGAGGTACCGGATCCGGTATGGGAACTCTTTTGATCTCAAAGTTGAGAGAGGAGTACCCAGACAGAATGATGCTTACCTTCTCTGTTATTCCATCACCAAAGGTATCTGACACTGTTGTTGAGCCATATAACGCAACCCTTTCTATCCATCAGTTGGTTGAGAACGCTGATGAGTGCGTCATGATTGATAACGAGGCTCTGTACGACATCTGCTTCCGTACCCTGAAGTTGACCACTCCAACCTTCGGAGACTTGAACCACTTGGTGTCAGCTGTTATGTCTGGAGTTACCTGCTGCCTCAGATTCCCTGGTCAGTTGAACTCTGACTTGAGAAAGTTGGCCGTCAACTTGATTCCGTTCCCACGTCTTCACTTCTTCTTGGTCGGATTCGCTCCTCTCACCTCAAGAGGATCCCAGCAGTACCGTGCCTTGACTGTTCCTGAGCTCACTCAGCAGTCATTCGACGCCAAGAACATGATGTGCGCATCTGACCCACGTCACGGAAGATACTTGACCGCCTCCCAGTTGTTCAGAGGAAGAGTATCCACCAAGGAAGTTGATGAGCAGATGTTGAACGTTCAGAACAAGAACAGCAGCTACTTCGTTGAGTGGATTCCAAACAACATCAAGTCGTCGATCTGTGACATCCCTCCAAAGGGATTGAAGATGTCGACCTGCTTCGTTGGAAACAACACCTGCATTCAGGAGATGTTTAAGAGAGTCTCTGAGCAGTTCACTGCCATGTTCAGAAGAAAGGCGTTCCTCCACTGGTACACTGGTGAAGGTATGTTTTGTTTTTAATAACAATAATTAATGTGTCACACATAAAGGTTCATCATTACAACGTTAACATCACAAAACTAATAACAACTCCCTCACAGGTATGGACGAGATGGAGTTCACTGAGGCCGAGTCGAACATGAACGACTTGGTATCTGAGTACCAGCAGTACCAGGACGCCACCGTTGAGGAAGAGGGTGAGTTCGATGAAGAAGAAGGAGAGGGTGAGCAGTACTAAGTATCGATTCTGATTTAAAATTTTATCCTCTCCCTTTCTTCTTTTTCTACTTCGTCCAAATCATTGGGCCAAAGCAACCATTATAGTCAACGAAATGTTGAAAACACGTTATCTTACGACTTCTTCCTTAGTTTTTTTTTTCCTTTTTCTTTTTTATTGCACTTTTTCTTCATCGGCACGCTGCGCTCGATTACAAAAGAGCACCCCCATTTGACTTAGAATCCTGCGGATTGTGAATTCCTCATTTCTTATTTATTAAAAAGTTGACAACGCGGATTATTATTAATTTATTTCATTCATTCAGGGACATTAGATTACCGACAACAATATATTAAAAAAACAAAAGTAAGCTGAAAAGGATTCCATTATTTATAAAATCTATTCAGTCAGACGTTATAATAAAATGGGTCAGGTGGCGGCGAAGTTAAAAGATCTCTTCTCAGGGAAGAAGAGTCTAGAACTCTGCCTAGTTGGATTAGAGAACAGTGGTAAGACTACATTGTTAAACATCTTGTCTGTTGGACATGCTGTAGCAACAATGCCGACAGTTGGTCTCAATGTGAAAGCGGTAACAAAAGGTGGTGTGATGATGAAAGTGTGGGATTTGGGTGGTCAAGAAAGATTCAGAGCCGAGTGGGCAAGATACACTCAAGGCTGTGATGTAATCTTATACGTGGTTGATAGTAATGATGTATGTATTTATCTTAAATAAAAAATTTAATAATATTTATTATTAAGTACCAACACAACCAAACAGTTTGAACGTATCCACATCGCAAAGCGTGAGTTACACAAGCTACTAGGAGACCGTAACCTTCACGGTCTCCCACTTCTTGTTGTACTCAACAAGACTGATCTTGATCCTCACATGAAGAAGGAAGAGGTTTGTATTAATATTCTTTTTTTCGGTAGTGATTATCTTCTTCAACAAATAATAACTAAACAGGTTATTAAAGACATGAACCTCGGTTACATTACTGAGAATGAATGGATGGTAACTGAGATCAGGTTTGTTTTATTTATAAAAAGTGAAATAAATGTAAACAACAACACAACACAACACAACACAACACAACACAACACAACACAACACAACACAACACAACACAACACAACACAACACAACACAACACAACACAACACAACACAACACAACACAACACAACACAGTGCTCAGAAGAAGACGAACATCAACGAAGTTGTTGACTGGCTTGCCAAGCACGCTAAGAAATAAGATGCTAATTCATGATATTTATTTTATATGTTATTTTCATCTCATGATACGTAGCACTTACTCCACATTAACTCCTTACATTTAGCTTTATTGGTATAAAGTGTTACCCTCCTTTTGCAGGTTGTATTTTTAGAAAGTGTTGACACCAAATGCAACAACCCCACACTTGTCTTTTTATCAGCACTTTGTTTGGTATGAAAAAAGGAAACAAAACTTCGCCTTAAGTGGTGTTGGAGTACCCAACGGCGTGCTCAGGTTATTAATAAAGGAAATAACCGCTCTTGCCTCTTGCGCCAGCTTCGTTTCCTTCACAATTACCCTAGCCAATGTCGGTTTTTTCTTGTTTTTCTTTATTTATTTATTTCTTTTTTTTTTTTTTTTTTAAAGCAGAAGCGGTGTGAAAAAATTAGAATAAGACTTAAGTGAGGTACTCTGAGTCGCTTCGAGATCTGATTTTCTATTGTCCTTTTTTAAGAAAATGAAAAAGACATGAGCGGAGAACTAGTTGATCTGTGTGATGTGATGAGAAAAAGTCATTTTCGATCTGCTTACTTTTTTCTTTTTGTGTTTTCCCCTTTCGTTTTCACTTATTTTCTCTTTTTTTGTGGTATATTTCTTTACTGCATTATTTTTTTCTTTTTGTTGAAACCTTGTTTTTTTTTTTCTTCTTTTTTTTTTTTTTTTTTTTGTAATTTGTCCTTCTTCCCCTTGTTTCTCTCGGATCCCCCAGACCAACCTTTTGGTGAGTGAGAGTGAGTGTCAACCTGCTGTGATGACTACGGATTGAACCCTACTGTGTTATACTTCTTTCTATTAAACAGCAACGAGTCCGGAAAAACAATAATTCTTCAGGACATCACTAGTGAAGGATAGCCAACCTATTTGTTTTCTTTCAGGCCCTGAAATGCTCCTAAATGACTGCCGTGTTGCGGCGATTATCTGGAGATGTCGACTGGACCAAATGCGTGATGAGTGAAACACATGTAGCAGTTTGCTCTGCTGACACTTCTATAAAAATATGTAACTATAAAACATCAAATGAGATACGAGAATTCGAAACCCCACTTGGGTGCGATACGTTTACTGTTGGAATCAATATACTCACGTGGAGCTGTTTCAACAGCGTTAATGTTGTAGACCTTCGTACTGAAGTTAGTAATAAATATTGCTGCTGTACCCGAAGTCCAGTTGTTAAAATGTCGATTGACAATCACTTGAATATTATTATCATTACTGAAGATGAAATACTAACTTGGAATCCTTTCACTAATAGTGACTCTCAACCAACTCACGCCAGCGACTATTCAGTCGAAACTGGAATGTCAGTAGGGTCTTGTATGAGTTTGTCATCAGCAGTTGTGGATGGTGAAAATGAAAATCTGTTCCTTAATGCTGGCAGGCAGGCGTTGCTACCTCAAGAGATTGATGACAGTAGACCTGGTCTGCAAGTCGATCCCTTAATGGTGTATAGTCAATTGTTGTATTCTCTTACTTGGATTGCAGTCTTCTCATCGAAAGATGACTGTGAAAGTGGAATGCTGATGCTACGCTCAATTCCGTTGTGTGAATCTTGGGAAGTTCCATGTCTTCACTACTGTTTAGGAACACTCCCATCAGGTGAAGATATCGTAGTCATAATAAATGAACAGTATTGTCTGGAAGTTCATAATTTACCAGATTCTCCTGGATCCGAACAACCCAATAACGTCCCTGAACGGTTATTAAATTTAACAGACTACTGTCCTGGTGATGAAGCAGCCAGCGGTTGTTTAATTTCTCTACATGAGGCTAACGTTTACTTACTATTCTCAAAGTGTGGGAAGTTAATAATAATTGATATTACTAGTAAGCCTGTTGTTAAGGTTGATCTTAATATGTTCAAACCTGAAAACGGTCAACTAGTTGTTGCAATGCATGCAAAGACTCTTATCACGTCAAGTGGTGTGGTGGTTGTGTCTGATGTTGTTACGAGTCGTGACATAGATCCCAGTTCTGAAGAGTTCTGGGAATTGAAAAATGCAGTCAGATCTAACACACAAGGTCATAATGAAATGTATGTAAAAGATAGAATTATGAAAGGAAAGTTACCAATTACATTTCAACTTGTGGCTGCTAAAGCAATTGAAAGCAGCCAATTAAAAAACAATCTCGAAAACTACAAAAATACCCTGCTGGAGCCTGCCAGAAACAGATTTAGTTTTCACGGTACGAACCCAAAAAATATTCAAAGTATTATTCAAAAAGGTCTACTTCCATATGGTCATGTTTTATCATCCGCAAAGTGTCAGGTTGATGAGGGATATTTCGGATCTACTGAAAAAGGTATTTACGTATCTCGTTACATGGACTACGCTCTTCAGTATTCAAATAACGTTAAAGGACTATCTCCGGGTGACGTGGTTGATATTTTAATGCTAACGACGGTCCTTGGAAGACCAAGGCATTTATCTGAAGCACTTGGACCTATTGACCCAACTGCTTTATATAACAGTCACATATCACCTAACGGATTAGAATGGTATCTGTTCTCTGAGTGTCAATCTCATCCTCATAGATTACTAACAGTTAAGGCTGTTGATGATGAAAGAACCGCAGCCAATGACTTCTAAATGGAAAAAAAAAAATGATATGTGAGGACTCTTACCCAGTAAATATTGTTTTTATCTTTTGACTGTTTTATCAAATTATTTTTATGTCAGGTACCTATAAAATGTTTCGCGCCAGCGCAGCGAGACTAGTCAAACAGCCTTTGATTACAGGAGTCTTATCCAAAGTGTGGAGTGATGATGACTGTACCAATGTTATTATTGACGGACAGCAATTCCAGATATCTGGTAAGATGAAAAACAATATTGAGGCCCACCTCAACAATAACGTTGAAGTACAATTGTATAAAGGAAAGAACAAAATTAAGACTCTGAGAAGTTTTAATGAAGAGTTTGTCCTTTTTTTTTCTTCTTCTTTTTTTTTTCCCCCTCTCCCTCAACAGAATGTAAATTTATTATACAACAACCCAACCAACAGAGTATTAGAAAGCAAAGCGAATCACTTAAAGAATCTCTCGATAGCTGAGGCGGTTCTTAAGAGACCTGAATGTCGTTACATAGACGTGGACTCACTCTTTGGAGTATGTATTGTTTTCTCTAATTTGGTGGTCAGTTTTTGGTTATACACCCCACACACAAAATAAAAATAGACGCTCACTGAAGCCCGCGAACTCGTTAGCAAAGGAAGTAGTATTCGCGATGCAGCGGAGAAGGCTACTTTAAAATTCACACCGGAAGGAGAAGAGTAATAAGAGCCAAAGACTGCGAAAAAGTCATCTGAACAGAAATAGAATGAGGTTCGATTCGGAGGATTGTTGTTTTCAGAAATCGGACCTTTAGTCACAAAGTGATTTAGTTTGTTAGATCTTTCTATCTTTAGACCTAGATTGAATCCCTCTCACTAGTAACCTTTCTATCGCACAGACTCTATCACAACACAGTCGTG
This sequence comes from Flectonema sp. DT1601, assembly GCA_964019425.1. Lineage (NCBI taxonomy): Eukaryota > Euglenozoa > Diplonemea > Diplonemida > Diplonemidae > Flectonema > Flectonema sp. DT1601. The sequence goes on from OZ025783.1 coordinate 847,082, forward strand.
AGTTTTCATTCTGTGTTGCCGGAAGAAGAATGGGAATCGAAAAAAAAAAGAAAAATAAGAAAAAGAGGAAAGTGTATATGGAAAGAAAAAAAAAGATGAGAGGAACGGAAAAAAGCAACTAATGATTTCTTCCTTCTTCTTATTGACACGTGTGTCCCGTGGACACGTCGTCGGTTCTTTTTTTTAGCGATCGTTGCTACAGGCAAACCCGAGATGCAGGTTTTAGTCAATTATTCTCGTATAACGTTTTGTTGCAGTTGATATAAATTATCTTCTTTATTAAACAGAGGGAATAAAAGAGGGGTTTCCCCTCTCCACCCCGAAACCTAAATATGGAAGCACAAAGTGCCGGTGCGATCTCATCAAGAGATCCATCGGAAATCAGACTTCCAACAGATGAAAGGCACCCTGTTGTGCGATCACTGTTTTCTCTTCGGTTCGTTTTATCATTTTTAATGTTAATAATGTACTGCTCTGGCATAGTTACTTGGAAGGTTTCTGCTGACACGGCGAGAGCTGTTGTTTACGACCTGACCGACAAGCTGCTAAAGGGAATCGGCAACCACGTGAAATCAGAACTACGTCAACACTTGGATGCAGCAGAAAAAATAACCGACATGAACGCTGGGCTATTCCAGCAAGAGATTCTTCAGGTTGATGATATTGATGGTTTTATGAGTGCGTTTCTAATACAACTAAATTCGTTCGAAGGATGGGTAACGACCGTTTCATTCACTACTGTTTCTGGTCATCTTTATGGTGTCTACCGCGATTACGGAGAAGTTAGAAAATGGGTTTCCGTAACCAACAGCGATACTGACAATGTTATGCTTCTGGGATATGAGATAGACGGTACTACTGGTGAACAAAAAGATTTTTTATTTAGTGAACCCGACTACAACAGTACTCAAAGAGAATGGTATACAGTAATAAAACCTCCTGCTGTAAATGCTTCGTGGACGTCTGTTTATTTAATGGGAAATGGAAGTACTAATGGCAACATGCTGTCACAATCAAATGTCTGTTTCGATAAGAATGGTGATATGCTTGGTGTTACTACTATCGATATGGCTTTGGGGTTTGCCGGTGAAATTCTGCAGGCGATTGAACTTCCGGAGGGATATTCATCGTTCGTCGTTGACGTTAGTCATCAGAATAGTGATGGTAATGATGAACCAGTTCTGATTGGTACTTCAGATAATTCTCAACTACTTCGACAAGTAGATGGTACTCAGTCACTCACTTTCATTCCTGTTTCAGACTCTGGACTTTGTAATGTACAGCGAACTCATGAGTGGGTTATTAAACATTTTACCAGTTGGAGCAATTTGTACAACAGAGAAAAAGATGCTGACTGCGCACACAGTGATGTAACAGGAGCCATTACGGTAAACGGTGTATCTAATTTCATGCTGATAGTAAACATAAATAGAGTAAATCTACACTGGGCTGTAGTCGTCCTCCTTCCCGAAGACATATTTCTCAGCTCATTCAACGCAACTACTAACTGGCTTCTCATAATGTATATCTCTGTGTTAGTTTGTAAGGCAATCGTTTCTGGTGTTGTTGTTTATTTCTTTATTGCTCCTCTTCATAAGCTAGCGAAGGAATTAGAACTTTTAAGTACTCTTGAAACTGACGAGTCAGGAATCTCATTATCTCTGTGGAGTGAAATAAGACATTTGCAGCTTACATTTGTGCATTTGCTAGGACAAATGAAGATAATAAAATCGTATATGCCACAAGCACTGTTTCACGCACCAGACTCAAGAGATGGAGAGAGTAAAGTCGATGATAATATGTCGGATTCTAATACGAGTACAGTGTCGTCATTGCAAAAGCTTCCTCACTCTGCTCATTTATCGGCATCTGCTACAACCTTTGTAATCCCATTCAACGAAGAAGATAACGACACGCCAAAACTTAATAAAAGCAACATCTTTTCAAGGAGATTTGAATTCCGTAAGAAGATAGTTGTGATGAATATTTCTATTCGTTATTCATTCGGAAAACGTGAAATTGATGTTCTTCACAAAGCTCACTGCAGAATGTTAGAAGACATCTGCCAAACAGTCAGGTGTTACGGAGGCTACTTAGATCACATTAGCAGTGATGATGTTGCAATCATGTGGGGAAGAGATTCAATACCAAGTCTCACTAAAATAACTGAAGCGAGTAGAGTTCTATCAAAGAAACAATTTAGTGGAACGATGACAATTGGTACAGCGATGTCATCAGGTGTCACGGGTACTATTGGAGGTGATTCAATCAGAGCTGTTGCTACTCTAACCAATGCTAGATACCATGCTTCGGTATTAGCACGTCTTGCAGTAGTTCATAACGTCTCCTTACTATTTTCGAGAAGGATTAGAGAGCAGGCAAGTATCGGGTGGAACTGGGAAGCCGTCGATGTCCTCGCACTCGATGGGCATGTTGATATCGTTTACTGTTTAGAAGGTAAAAAGAACTTTCCTGCTCAAGACTGGTTGTATCAAATGGAAGAAGACTCAGTCAAGGATACGATTTCCGTAAATATGGAAGCGCTTTGTTTTGCAATTCGAAACCATGATCAGTCTGCTGCCACAATGTTAGTCGAGAAGCTTCGTCGACTGCCGTTACCAGTTGAGAGACAGCTTACCTTTTCACACTTACAAAAGTTAGTTTCAGCTGAATGTACTCCAATTGCATTTGGGTTCAGTTTTTCAGGAGTAATGATCACTTGAAAATTATCTGATTGTAAACAGAATGTATTCTTCAATCGGTTTTGAACGAAATTTACACAAAACCCATTTCACCTTCTTACACCAGCCAACCCAAACACAACTTCATACTGTTTGACACAATAGGAAGAGTGGAATGAATTCCCTCAAATATTAATCTTTTATTTTAAATAGTATGACATACCGGATCAATCAGAATCGGAACTTTATTATGAGCGGAAATATTCCCCTCAGGCACATGTTTTGATTTTGTATGATGGTTTTTAATAAAAAAAAAAAGGTTTTGTCATAAATTTTCTTTCTTTTTTTCTTTCTTTTTTTTTGAAAGCCGTGTTAGTTATCTGTTTCAGGGTGTGGCGTCTCGTGTACATGACGATGACTTTGTTTTCTTAGTTGAAGTCGTTTTGTCGTTCTTGTTTGTTGGAGTAGTCTTTTCTGTTGAGTTAAAGGTAGGGTCGCACATTGATAAAGGAAACTGCTTTTTCTTCTTTTCGCTGTCTTTTCTGTTGAGTTAAAGGTAGGGTCGCACGTTGATAAAGGAATCTGCTTTTTCTTCTTTTCGCTGTTGTGACTGTACAGTGTCTTGTATCAGTCTCTCTTATACGAAACGACCTCATATGTTGACGGGACTGTATTCAACCAGCAGCCTGGTTTCAGTGTGAACAACACAAAATTACCAACAATCTTTTTTTTTTTTTTTTTTTTTTGTACTTACAAACCCAATTGTTCGGTAGAAAGAGAATTGTAGCAGCGTGACAACCTGTTCCTTTATTAGAATTCTGTAAGGTTGCTCACGAAAAATACGAATAAAATGACTGCAATAAATATCCTTGTGAACCTTCTACTGATGGGTGGAACACAATCTCTGCAAGTGAGTGGCCCTGATGAACTGCGACGAGGCTCATTGATGAGCTCTCGTGCAAGAGATGTGGGCACCGCTATTCTGAACAGTGTCTTGTGGAGACGCTTACAGAAAGGAAAGCGGCGCCATTCCTTATACATCGATCGAATTGGGTGTGTCCAATTTGCGCCTACCGGTTGCACACAATCAACACAAAAGTGTGAAATGGTAAATAGTGCAGTTGGCCGATTCTTTTTTTTTTTTCAATCAACTTTCCCAAATTGCTTTTATTGCAGAATCTCACATATAGTATCCTTATTAGTATTTTTTTTTTTTTTTTTTTTTTTTTTTAACAGTTGAAACTAGAACAAGAAACCTTTATAAAAAGTTAATGACTTTTAGTTGTGTTCAACTGGGAATGATATTTTTTTTTCCCCCTTTTAGTGACACATTAAAACTCTGGGGGTCTCATACTAATACTGATTAAAGTGTGTTTGCGTGATCTGTTAGCCAACCACGTGTATGACTGAACACGAGATTTCGTGTTCAGTCAAGTTTTTTTATTTTATTGAAATCATGTAGTAGTCAGGGCCATAAAAAATTTCGAGAAGGGGGGGGAAAAAAAAAAAAAAAAAAAAAAAAAAAATTGAATCTTCCAAAATGGTTGGATTCGTATTTGTTTATTATGTACAACAGTGGACAATAAAATGAGAAGAAACTAAAATCTACTCTCAACTATCAGTTGTTGTGTGTAGTGATTATTTTTTTTTTAATTTTTTTTTTTTTTTTTATATGCGCCGCAATAAATGGTTTGTTTTATTTTTTGTTGTTATTTGAGTCTGTTACTGGTTTCATCTTAGGATCCCCGACGTAGCGCTAGTCATCTCATAGGTCGTGAGTGAGGTTGCTGAATTCGGATCCATTAGCAGTATTCCTTTTTTTTTTTTTTTTAGTTTTTTTTTTATTATTATTCAAATTCAACCTTCCCCAATATATTTCTCAGATTCCATATTCTAGTACTCTCTCTCTCTCTCTCTCTATGCGTCATTTCTTACCTTGTGCCTTTTTTTTTTTTTTTTTTTCTTCATTTTAGTTAAAGTGTTTCCTTCTTAACTTGCTTTTTTTGCAGTGCAGCGTAGCCAAGCGTGAATTCAACATTGACTGTCTGCACGTATCGTTTATTGTTTGGTTTGTTTTGTCAAACTTTTTATTTTTTATTTTTATATTTATTAGTCTTCACTTAAGTACGTACTGCTACTAAGGAAAAACTACTTGCTCAATAATAGGGCCTCGAAATAGAGGACCGAGTAATGAACCTTTACATACCTTTGTCCAAATACAACCAGGCAGCCAAATTGACTGCACGTTTTAATTACAGTTGTCCGAAACAAGAAAATAACAATACGCAGTGGGATACAGTCTGCTTCCCTCCATTGGTAGATAACTGCTTTATTTATTTAATGAGAAAAAAAGTGAATAAGTGCTATTTTTGTGACTGGAGCAGGGGGGGGTACAAGCTGTCGATAACGTACTTTTTCCGAATTTTGGTAAATATAACCTTCCCGGGGGCAAAAATTACCCAGGACCCCATCAGAACCCCCAAAAATGTGATTTCGGGGCCGAAAAAACCTCGATTTGGCTGATTTCGGCAAAGGAATGAAAAAATCTCAAAAAGTGTGGACCGTGTGGTACCTGGGCAATTTTGAGGACTGTGAAATGCACCTTCAAATAATCTTTTTTTACAATGAGAAGAGGTGACCTTGGTGTGTCCCTGTGCATGCAGTGTGCTAATATGCCATTTCCGTATCAGTTTCCGCCCCAAGAACACGCCACGAAAAAGAGCAGCACTCTCGCGCGGCCATGCTTGAGGCTACGAGGCTCACGGGCAGGATAACGCAGCGGAAAACGACGTTCTGCAGGGCAGCTCACAAAGTCATTCTGCGGAGGAGAGCATTGATCCCAGAGTGCATGAAAACACCTCCCGAGGCATCCCTGAAGTCACTCAACAGCACTTGGACAGTCAGAAGCAAGATACGCGTGAGAAAGGGGTCCAAAAACGTCCAGTATCTGAATCGTGAGACAGAAGGCTCACAGAATAGACAAAGCGCCACGTCTGTACCCCAAACAGGGATAAGCCTGAAGACAGCTGTAGTGGTAGTGCGTCAAATAGTAGTGCCATAGGTAAGCAGCAGCGACATAGGGCAACATGCCCTCTGCCATCTGTATCCAAGGATTGATGCTCTGTCTATCTTGTACAGAAAGAAGCACAGCTTCGAGCCGAATTTCAAAAGCTGAGCACATGGGATGCTCAAGAGAAGGCCAGTAGCCTAAACATCGGACATGGGGGAATTAACAAGCCCGGTCTGGTGGAGCAGATAATTAAGGTTCAAATCAGGTCGATAAAAATAAAAATTGAGTTCCCATTTCATCTCCCACTCGGAAGGAAACCCTAAATATGGATTGCTCAATGCACGGAAAATTACTTATAATTTTTGTGAGCCCTCCTAATACACCCCTTGTTTTCACCCCCCTCAGGTACCACGGTCCACACTTTTTGAGATTTTTCAAAGACTTGTTCTAAAGTGCCGAAGAACTGTTTCTTTGGATCGCAATCCCCATTTTGGGGGTATATGTTATACTTTTCATAATATGGGTGCCCAAAAAACTTGTTCTCCGGGAAAAAACCGAAAGTGCCCAAAATCTCCGTAAAATCGATGCTTGTACCCCTTCTTCCTTCGTCCCTTGTGAAATAAAAGCTCTTTTCGCTTGCTATCCTTTTTTTTTTATTATTTTTTATTATTTTTGTGTGTTTGCTATCTCTACTATCAATTGTGACGTGGTCGAGTTGTTTGTGAAGGAAGTTTCCTTTTTTCTTGATTAACTTGCTGACCCTCAAATATATGAGTTTTTCCTTGTCACTGCGTAGAGAACAGTGAGGCAATCTACCCAATTGTGTTATCCCCTGTAATGTTGAGGCTGCCATTAAAACGGTTCTTTTCCTCTACGGTGGTGACATGTAAACAATTGCTATACTTTTTTCTATATTTACTCCTTCTGCCTATCACGATGAAAGGCAGGGTTCTTGTGCCACAAAGCTAATGGTGAGCCAACCAGATACGATAAATAAGTTAACGGGTGAACCTCTTTCAGAGGATCTATTATTCAAACAAAAAAAAAAAAAAAAAATGTGCGAGCGGACATATAAACTAATTCTTGTTTGATAACTTCGTGCCGAGACAAAGCCGTTCAGTGATATTCTTCGTGCTGCTTGTTCTATGGACTCTTTTTTGTTGTTATATTCCTCCTCTATTCTTGTTTTTGATTACACCTGATATTTCTTATTTTATTTTTCACTTCTCGTTCTCTGATTTAACCGCAAAAGGCAGGAGCGTGTCTTCCCTTTGGGATTTACTCATCGCTGCTCTAGCATCCCGAGGAGATTCTCCCCTCGGCGTATCCACACGGTGGTCTTCGTAGACTCGATACTTTTCACTGATATAAATAAACGTTTTGCCTAGTTAGCTACTTTACAGTTAGTTCATTTGTTGGTGATTGTTACTAACAAAGAATCTTGTGAGAGTTTTCATCAATACCACCATAAAGAAAGTTAGCTTTGCTCTAGTCTCTCTGATGAGGTACTATAGTTGGCTTTCATTTCAAGGTCTCTTCATTTTGTAATTATCATTATTTCTTTTTAGGCTTTATGCTCTCCTTTTATTTGTTAACTTTAAAGGGGGTTTTGTGCGAGTTCAAAAAAAAAAACTGACTATCCCTTAACTTTAAATTTCAAATAATAATGCTTACAATTCTGCAGCAAAAACGACGGCTCGGAGAAAGCCGTTGTCACTGCGTATTTTTCAATTGTTAGATTATCACTTAAGTTCGTGTGTTTTTACTCCTTTGACTACGCATGCAAAAGTTGCAGAGATCTAATACTGTTTCCTGTTTGAATAATCGGGGGAGGGGGAAAAAAAAAAGTAGAAAAAATTATCTCAAAAAGCCTCTCTTTCATATTATTAGTATTATTATAAAGTATCAAAAAAAAAAAAAAACCGGTTGATTGCAAAGGCGATGAAAAAACAATAACAAAAAGAGTTATGGCCCAAAATACACTTGGTGGCCCAAAATACACCGAACCTGTGACTTGGGACTTTGGCCTGACTGTGTCCCTGGGGGGTCCGCATAGCTCGGTAGACGGATGAATCCCACGTGGAGACAAGAGGTTGATTTAAATCTGGGTAGGACGGTGGGACTTTTTAGGGATCCCTATGCCTCCCTCAGGATCACCAATGAGAATCAAAGATTATGGTACATCCCTGCAGACGGTATCAGAGCCTTACCTTAAATTATTACTTCCCTGGTTGAGAACCAACCAATCTCAGCCATTCCGGTGTATTTTGGTCCATTTGAAAAAAATATGAAGTACATTTTGGACCACTGCCATAACAAAATGATCTTCCCCTTCATCTATTATTGATGAAATGTTTTGTTCATTGTTTCTATTTGCATAAGTAACACGGAGTCTTTTGAAACTCACAGGTAACTGGACTACTGTCGATGAAGGCAATTCTCTGTTTGCATAGCTGAACACACTACTACTATTTTTTTGTTTTTTGCTTTTATTTTTGTCCTCCCTGCGATGTTTTTTTTTTGGAGTCAGTGAGTAAAAGAAATAAAATATTCAATTCGTCACCAACAAGTTTCGGTTGTTTATTCTGTTAGAAGTAGTTCACCTTTTTTCGTTCCAGCATTGACTTTGATGAAATCTCTTACAAACATTGTAAGCAATGTTGAGCTGTACATTATATGCGCCTCCACCTTTCTATCGTTCGATATTTTAAAGAAAAAAACACGTATTACGGAATACTGTTTGATCCTTGAGAAAAGAATTTGCCTCCCGCAAAGTTTTTTTTGTAATAAAATGAAAAACTTCACCCCCCCATTGCACACTTGGTACTGATGATGGGAACAAAGGTAAGAGGAATTTAGTTCACTCTTCAAACCTAATAGTTACTTCAAAAGGCTAAGTTAAGCATCACCAGTCACTGTATCATTACAAGATGTTATGATGCAATAGAGTTGTATTTTTACAAAATCAAGCAATTATCACTCCCCACACACTTGAGCTTGAAAAGACGATATCAATTTGCCAAAAAAAATAACTACCCTCAGATTGTTGCTGGAGTTGATTCGGTCTTTTAAGTTACAATACCATATGAGAGAGATGGTAAGGAATATGGATTAGGCTAGTTGAGCATCGCTATAATCACTTTAACAGATGTCAAATAATATCATCCCCTCACTGCTATCTATTGATTCGCAAGATTCGAACAAACTATCTATTTTTTTTGTGTCTCTCTCCTTCATGCCTATTCAGCAAGGGATTTTCTTTTTTTTTTCCTATTTTCGGTTTCGATGAATCACACAACAATGAATCACAAAAAAAAAAAAAAAAAAAAAAAGGCAACAATTTTTTTTGTTCTTTTTTTTTTTTTTTTTTGCTCTGAATTACGATAAAAATATTACCTCCTCACTTGAGCGGAATGTTTACTTGTGTTAATCGCTTAGTTAACTTTTAATACAATACATATTCTTATAAGTATGCTCAAGGTATTTATTATCCCTTATTTGAACTAACCATTGTTCCTGTTTGCAATCGAAGACAGTGGCCTAAGTCAGTTTTATACCAAGGTTTTTATCAACGGAACTCTTTTTTTTTTTTCCAACAAACTCTACTCTCTGTGTGAAAATGTTTTTCGTTTTTTTTTTTTGCTAGTTCGATAGTTTAACAAGCTAGGCGAAGTGAAAAACTGGGGATTTGGTATTCTTTATCCCTCAGATGAAGCTAATAAAACAATCCATGCTGAGTCTTCAGATATGGCTATGGATTGGGTCCACTGTTGCTGAGTTACTTAGCACTCATAATATACAGCAACGTTGGATTATAACTAAACTAATTATTCGTTAACTCATATTCTATCTATTTGTTAAATGTTCAGATCAGTTTTGTTGCCTTGATGAAAATCGGAGCCATGTTTTTTTTTTCTTTTTTTTTTTCCCACTTTCCCGTTCTCCATTTTATCAGTATGGCCTTATTACTATATGATAACCTTACAATCTTATCTACACTGGGCTAGGCTGTCACAGGCCCTGTTAATTTTGTTGTCACCAGCTAGACCAAAGGATCGTTAGGCCATGCTTTCACACCGTGATCGGTACTGAAGATCGCGCGAATCTAAATGAGATCTGTTTTTTCAGATTAGCTTGCTAAACGGAACTTGCGTGAAACTTGTACTCCTTTTCTTTTTTTTTTGGGTTTTCTTTGCAAAAGAAGTGAAACGAAACTTATAATAATACTCTTATAGTATTACAATGAAAATGAATGAAGTGGACGAAAAAAAAAAAAAAAAGAAGGGGGGCCCGGGGGGGAAAAGGGAACCGACGTCACCTATTGCAAGCAACATCACTAAAGTCTCGCATTAGTTACTAATTTATGATATATCTATACGAACAGGTACCCTAATTATGCAGCTTCGGTGGTTCCCGTTTGAACATATTATTTAGTTTTAATCAGCTTTACTCCCCTAAACCAGGTGAATTATCACACCAATTCAAAAGGAAAACAATGTTGTAAGTACCCCTGCTCACTAAAGGGACGCACTTCAAGAAAAAAAACTCTCTAACAAATTAAAATCGAAAACAATAATACCGAAGGATGACTATTAATATGCTAAAGTTGCAAGAGGTCGTGGAGGCGACCTTCTCAAAAGAGAATTTAGAAAAGGTTTGCTTATTCTGTTCCTTAAATAATAATAACCTCTACTGTGCACATAAACAATAATAAATAACAGGATAAGTATCTAGTGGGGAAGATGGACTCGAAGAGCTATGTTCCACTCACTGTCATCAGCAAGTTCCCAAAGATCGAATCTCACCTGCCGAAGGGCGCGCAATTGGATGCGTTGGAAGCTGTTTGTGAAGGAAGTGAATATTTGCAATTCGAAATTAGATCTACTGTTCCGTGTGTACGCAGAAGACCACAAGAAGCTCAACGAGGTACCACAGACCCTGGTGTGTGGGCGCAGCAGTTTTGGTCTGAACTGACGTCACCCGTCTACACTCCCGACGAGACTATTTACACCGTTGAAGATCTCACAAAGTTAGAACAATTTTCTTCCCAACAAGACTCATTTGTCTCCACCTTTGGTTACTTTGAAGAAGACGCCAGCAATGGTTTCTGTGGAGTTCTCTCCAGCGCTGAAGTAAGAATGCGGTATGTAAATACTTCTTATTCGTGTTCAATTTTACTATTTCAGAAACAAACCAAACAAAATACAGTGACGAGGAACCAAAGGCCGCGGCGTGGGAATCATCTGCTGCAAAGGCGAGACGTCAGGAAACTAATGAAGATTCTTGGGCTGACAAGTCTGCCCAACGTAGAAATGTCATGCAGAACTTAAAGGGAAGAGGTGGAGGTTATAACAAGACTATGATCCCTGTAGAGATGTGTAAGGGACCAGAAGGAAATGGATTTCACATCGGAAGAGGGAAACCTCTTCGATAAGCACACAGTCTTGTGCCTGTTTAATAATAGCTCGTTGGTACCCTTTAGGTACTTAATCTGGAGACAACGAGTCTCTTTATCTGTAGTGACAACAATACATGGTGGGATGTGTGTGAAAATAAGAAACATACAGAGAACGAAAGAAGAAAGAAAAATAACAAAGCCAAAAAAAAAAAAAAAAGAACAAGAAAAAATAGGTAAAAAAAAAACTTCATAAAAAAAAAATAAAAAAAAAAAAAAAATTAGTGTTTGGTTTCCATTATTCTTTTCGAGAATCTTTTCCTTTTTTCAACGTTTGCAAGAGTCGTCCATTTTACGAAACTAATACCACTAAAGAGCAAACCCACCGAGCAATTGTCACACTGGTCACCTGTATACAGAATGTCAGGTTGCTGAGCACCTCATTCTTAACATTTATAAAAGAACCAAAAAAAAAAAAAAAAAAAAAGGGCAGCAAACAAGAAGTGCAAACCGAACCAGAAAGAAGGATTCTTTTAAACACATTTTCGGAAGTTGTCATTCCGATATGTGACGCGTTCGTAGTATTCTTGTGAGTAGGAATACCTGTTTTAGTTAATCAGTTTTATGGAAAGTTATTTAAGTTGTCCCCCTCCAGAACAATATAATAGAACTAAAGCAACCATAGCTGTTGTCGGATTATCCCTTACTTTTAGCAATTCATTCCCCTAAAGCAGTCAACGAACCAACATGAAGATTGGAGGTAGGGCGAGCGTAATGTTCCCAAAAGGGTCAGCAGACTACTGGGAATACAGAGACAGACAAGAACAGTATTATATGGAAAAGGATGAAGACGCTGATGAGTCCGTTGATCGTGACCGCAGACCGAGATCTGATACTCCAGAACTATCTCTTCCACCAAGACCTCCTGTAAAGTCTCGAAAGTTAGATGACAGTAAATGGGCAACAGAAGAAATGAAATTAGTTCAACAGCATACAAGTCAACTTGCAGTAAAAGATCAAGTGATTGATGAAACAATGCAAGAAACAAAGACTGCAAGACAAAAGATAAGCAGACTTGAGACACAACTAACTGAGGGATCTCGAGAACAAGCTCTGCAGTTGGCAGAAAAGGACCGCGAGCTGAAGTCTTTAGACAAGTTAGTCCTCGAATCCGAAGATAAGATCAACGAAGAAAAACGGAGACGTGTTTGCCTGGAGGAATCTATTGCATCGCTAAACAGTGACATTGCAACAGAAAAGAACGAGAAAGTCAACTTCCAACAACAGCTCTCAACACTACGCGAGGATATGAAACTACTTCAGGAAAGAGCTGACAGTCGAAACGATGAAATTGAAGCGAAAGATAAACAGATCGCCCGACTAAAGGAAGGCAACACTAAACTAGAAGTAGACTTTGAGAAGTCAGAGGAAGCCCGTATCGCAAACATGCGTACTATTCGTGAACTGGAAGCAACGACTGATACACTTCGGGATGAGCAAAAGAAACCACAACCAGTTCCTGAGGACGCTATTGAATCACTTCGAAAACAACAGGAATCTCGAATTCTCATTTTGGAAACGAAATACTCAAACGAGCTCTCTGCTGAGCGCGCGACACGTAACTCATTGCAAGACTCAATAAAGCGCCTCGAATCACAAGTTGAAAACGCCCCTCGCGATGATGAAGTCCTTCGTAACAAAGTGAAAGACATGCGCACTGAGATTTCTAAGATCAGACAAAAGAAACGAGAGCTCCAAACACAATTCGACCGCAATGAAGTTGACTTGCGTAGGCTCACAAGAAAGAATGAAAATCTTGTAGCAAAAGCAACTGAAGGAGAAGAAGCAATCAGAAAAATACAAGACATGCAAAAGAGAATTGAACAATTAGAAATACAACAGGAAAGTTGTAAAGTATACCAATCCAGTCATGAAGTTGATGAAAAGGTTCAAATTGCCATAAGTGAAATGGAACGAGCTCAGGAAAGTGAATCTGCTCTTCAAAGTAAACTAAACGATAGGATGGCTGAGATAGAAGCAACAAAAACTGAAAGAGTTTCAAAGGAAGCAGAAAATGATACACTTGTAGTAGAACGAGACCAGCTACTGAAGCAAGTCAACCAACTGAGCAGCAGCCTCGAAACCCTTCGTTCGGATGTTGAGAAACAGGCTGCTGAAGATACTCAAAAATCAAAGTCAGCAGAAGACAACAACGAGGCCAACGACGAAGTGAATCAAATGAAGATCGCTGTTCAAGAACTAACTAATAAACTTAAAGAAGAAGTCAAAGAAACTGATAAATTATTTGTTGAGCTCTTTGGATACAAGGTCGCTAAGAACAAGCACGGTGTTATTAAGATAGCCCCAGTTAATGCAGCAGGTCGTGCTCAGTGGAAGAAGGAACTCTGCGTTCGGATGACAGAGGGTGAATATCTACCTGCTCCTTCTCCTCTTTTAGCGATGTATAAGAAAGAAAACGAAGTAGCAGATGACGAAAAGCTTCGCCCTTGCCAAGTATGTTACTGATAATACAACATAATGATTTATATTAATTAAATACAACACATCAAAACAAACAGGTCATCGCACTCGTCTCTAAGAACGTCATCAGAAAATAGTACTTTAGACTATTGCCTATTGCCTTGTATTCATAAGGACTCTCATATGTCATTAGAAGACAATACCTAGACAAATAAGTGTACCAGTCACTCAAAGTTGGAAACCTATCTGTACTGATTCTTTATTATTATTTTCACAAAGGAGGGAATAAAGAAAATGGCCGACGGTTTGTTGCTGGAGGTGCCTCTCACACAATACCCACCTATGATCCCTCCACCTTTCCCTGTCGTACCTCAACCAATAATTGTTCCTCTTACTGGGAGGGAGCTTATTGCTGCGGAGAGGGGGGTAACTCTTGTGAAGTGCGATGATGACATTCGTCAGATTGAGAAAGCAACTCGCGACAAACACGAGTCTGATAGTTTATATGGAGGTACTAGACAACATGTTAATCAAATGTCACATGCAACTAGTGTAGCACGAGTCATGTTAAACAGCAGCATCCAGGCTCTAGAGCAAACAGAGCGAAGTCATCAGCAAGTAGCTGTAGAAGTAGTCGACACTGCGTCCGCAGTTGAACGATGTGAAGGTGAGTACGAGTTAGCGTGCGGCCTTCTTCATACGAGCGATACGATAAGATTGGAACTTCAGAGTGAGTTCATAAGAAAAAGAGCTGCCCTCGACGACACACTTCTCGAACTCCAAAACATCGAAGCGTCGATCGAACGTTCGGAACAATTACACAGTGACGCTGTTTCAGAATCGATGAGGCTCAGTCTGCAAAACAACGAACTAGAAAGCAAGAGGTCTGTAATAGGCAAGCGACTGGCTGGTGAAGAAAAGCGTCTCGAGCAGGCAAAATGCAGCGAGTTCTTGGAGGAAACTCAAACTCGAGATATAATATTGAAACAAGTCGCTTCAGGGAATCAATCAGTGGATCTAAAAGCGAAGATTGCTAGACTACAAACTTCATTGGCAGCTGCAGTACAAAAGCATCGAAGTAGTGTTTTGTATGTTGAGGACATGCAACGAGCTGAGCAAGCAGCTAGAGATGCCAATCAACAACAAGATAGTATTGTGTTGGATGCATCTGCGAATTTGATGGCTGTCGAGACGCTTGAGGAGTCTCCACGAAATCTGCCACCAGCAGCACCTATCCCACCAGCCACAGTTCCAGACAACAGTTCCGTCGACATCACATCTCCTGAAGCTGCTGCTGCTCGTGACTTGTTAGTCGAGCAGTTGATGTCTCGACATCGTGTTTTAAAATCTAAAATAATAAAAACACCCGACTTACTTACCTAATATAGTCAAGTTCAAATAAGATTTTTTATATCTAAACAGACACCTCACGTGAATTCGTAACAAGTCAGTAACTCAACCACCTACAATTCAACTAACCTCACTATAAGCCTTACACTTTTCATAAGAAAGGATAGGCGACAGGGGGATCGATGGTTCACCAGAACCATTCACTTTCACAATGTTACAAGCAATGATGAATTGGCTGAAATCCTTGTTAATTCATACATTGTAGTAGCGTACAATTGATTAATCAAAAAAGAAAAAAGGAAAAAAACGAAGCACACCACAATTAACAACCGAATAAGATAAAAAAAACCAGCCTTGATTGGCTATTTGTATTGTATTTTTAAGTTTCTGTTGTTTCGGTTTGAATTATTCTGCGGTTTTGGGTGTTGTTTACTTTTTTTGGTAAAAAATTCATTTACAGCAGGAACAGATGAATAGCTGTTGTGTTTTATGTGTTTTTTTGATTTTAATATTTTGTCACACAACCCATCAGACCACACAAAGTATACAACAATGTCATGGGACGAACGCTTCTCAGACTTGAGATCGGAACTGCGAGCAGCAAGAAGGGAGGCAGACTTACTAGCTGAAGGTGAAGTAGAACAGGTTGCTTTACAAAGGAGGAAAGCTGCTGTTAGAAAAAGCTTAATAACTATGGAAACTACAATAAAGCAACTCACTGTGACTGCTAAAGAAACACCAGACACTGATGAACGAACTGAGCGTCTGGGTAAGTTAGAACAAGCTCGAGAACAACGAAAAGGAATATCTGATTTATTGATATCTAAAAGGGAAGGAGGAGTGTTTCAATCAATCAGAAGTTTGTTTGAAAAGAAGACCGACGAAGAACCAGAAGACATGTTTGACGACGAGGATGACCAAACTCTACTTTTAATGCAAAATCAACAATTAGACAGACAAGATGAAACCCTCAGCAGACTTCATAATGTTATTCTACAACAGAAAGCTGTTGGTCACGCTATCAATGTTGAATTAGATGAGCAGAATGGACTCGTTGACCAACTCGGAGTAGGAGTCGATCGTTCCACAGCTGCAATCCGAAATGAAACGAAGCGAATTAGTAAATTATTAGACGCTTCTCAAGCAGACAGTAAGATGACTTATTGCATCTGTTTTCTTTTATTAGCGTTAGTTCTTGTCGTTATACTCGCATTCGAAACGTAAGCGACTGACTTTGGTGTTACACTTGTTATGAATATTGCTACCAGATAGCAACAGATGATTGCCGTGTGTTGATTAAGTTACTTTTTTTTGATTCGATCAATAAATGCAAGTGTGCCATGTTTTCTTTTCCTTCCTTCCTGCTATGACAAGCGTTAGTGAGGATATCACTCAGTGTAACAATCCTCATGTACCATATCTGTATTCATTGCAGTGCATTTTTAACAGCAGCCAAGCATACTGCGAAGGGAAAGTATTTCCTTTTGTCAAATAAATAAAGAATTCATTTAATCTTCGGTTGAGTGTTTTTCTTCTTACGAAAATTCTTATCCCTGAAACTTGCCCCCGTTGACTATCCCGACTGACTGTTTGTTTTTGGTATTTATGAAGAGACTAGTAATATAGTCATGTCGTTGTGTGGTTTTATACTTTTTTTTCTTTTTTCTCCCTCCTCAGTTTTTAAACGATAACAAAAATGATTTCATTATCAACTCAAAGGCACATAGTAGTCACGTCAAGGAACAGTAGACGATACACTCATCAAGCATCACTTCACAAATCAAGTAGCCTGCTGACAACGCATGATGATGTTTTGCCTCTACCCCCACAACAAATTGGGAACCCATTCCTTGGTCTAAAGTGGAGACATGACATAGTACTTGCCAAGTTAGTTAGTCTTCTTCAAAAAATTATAAAAGATCACAACACTCTATTCTGTAAAACCAACTCATCATTATCAAATGCTAGAGATTGGATACTTATAAGTGATTCACCAGGTACAAAGTTTCAATTTCCTCTTTCAATGACTGGAAGAGGAACAATACAGAGACCAGATATTGTTCTTTATTCTTCTGAACTCAAACAAGTTTCATTGCTGGAGCTGACTTGTTGCAAAGATGAGATTTTGGATAAATCTCATATTTATAAACAAATGAAATACGGGCAATTGGCGATGCAAATTGCTGAAAATGGATGGACGGTCACTCGAAACACTTTAGAGGTGTCAGCAGATGGGAGCATCGATGAGTATCAAATAATGAGATTGTGTCGATTTGCGGGAATTTCAGGTTTCAAAGCCAGTGAAATAGTACGAAGCTGTACTAGTTTGTGTAAACGCTGTTCTACAATACTCGTAGCCAGTTTGTTTGATCAACAGGTGTCAACTAAGATGATCTGGTCTCCGACCATAAGTTTTATCGGATTTACAACAACAAGAAATAAAAAATATTTTCAAATTGTTGTTGGAACTGAAGTCACGTACTTGACCAACTACTGCATTGCCAATAATACTATCTGTGTCACGGTGTCTCAAGAACTACGAGGTGATGATATTGAAATACCAATCGGAGAGTTCACAAATTCCGTGTGTACTTTAATTCAATTCGTAAACAACATTACAACACTAAATGAGAATAACACAGCGGGGTCTGCCAACACATGTCATACATGATACGACAATGAGGTGTTCAGTGAAATTAGAACCAGGTATTGTAGTAATTAATGTACCAGTTATTGATGAAGGTGTGCTATCGGGTAACTGTGCTCCAGTTCATTCTTGGAGTAACTTACTATAGAAATCAGCTGAAGTTCCTTCAGCAATTTACACAGCAGTTTCTAATTACATTCTAACGAACTCGCTTATCGGTTTAAGTGGTGCTCACCACACTAACGGATACCATCTCTCAATTATATTGTAAAGTGAATAGACAAGGGAGTTATTACTGTTACTTTATTCACTTCAGGACAGGTTTGCAAAAATAAACGCCTGCGTTGACATAAGCAAATCATATTATGAAGCGTTAGTTGATTTCTTTATTTCTTTTTTTTTGATTAGATTTATAACAGCCATGTCTCGTGGAGGACCACCAAGTGGGTTGGAACTTTTAAAACAGGTTCTTGTTAAAAGACGAGACACTCCAGACCAAAAGAAATTAGTGGGGGACAAATACCAACCCTTTTACGGAATTACATGTGTTTTACACTTGAGAAACGACTGTTTTGAAGCTTGGGGGAAATTGCTGTACCAGAGACTTGCTGCTGACCCTATTATAACAAACGTCATGGCGCTATTACCACCAGAGAGTTACCATGTGACATTACGTGGACTGGAGCCGTGTATCGAACTCTTCTCATCTCCAGAAGAAATGTTTCTTAAGTTAAAAGCAGCTCAGGACAGTTTAAACCGACTCACTAAAGACAAACCAATAATTATGTTACCACAAATATCTTCCAGACTAGGCAGCTTTAACCTATCATCTCCTTCTAACTCACAGGAGTCTTTACTTAGGTCTGGAGAAGAATTACTGCTTGGTCTACTACCTGATGAGCAGTCACAGCGGATGCAAAAATGGCATTTATCACTGGGTTACAATATTGGTAAGCCGCCGAAATCTGCTCTTAAAGCTGCTCACACTGCCCTCACTCATCATATTAATGTAATGGGTCTCCCTCAGCTACATGTGATCACTCCAGAAATATGTGTTTATGAGTCAATGGAGCATTTCAAACCTCTCTTTACGTAGGGGCTGGTGATACAAGTTTGTTGATAAAATAATACCTCCCTGGCCTACGTTTTACTTACCTCGCTTGACGTCGAAAAAAGGAATCGTAAAAGCGTAACTTTGATTCTCTTTTTTGCATTTTCATCTCGTCGGTGATTACAGTTAACATACTAGCTAATATTTATTGTGTAGCTGTACTCTCCTTTGATTCCTCGGTGTGATCCGATACGTGTCTCTCTAAACGGTCAAAGCCCTATCCCTTGTGACCAGTAATGTATTAAATTATTGACATAGTATGGTATTGTTACTGTTCTGTATGCTTACAGGTTTATTTAAAAATGTTGTTGTGATTGGCTACCGTAGGGATGTCCAGAGTTCCGAAACCAACTGAGCAGCGTTAACCAGAAAGAAATTATCGAAGATAAGTCAGCTGCTCTTGTCCCTGTTTGTGACTACTATTAATTATTGTACAGGCCCACTCCGTAATATGTTTCTCAGACAAACTAGTCGGGTGATAAGATGTTGCTCGTCAAAGTCAGATAAGAAAGGTAAATCTGTTTCTGATATTGTTTTTAGAAATGCGGTTCAAGAGAAGCACATTATCATACAAGACGCTACCAAGGAACTGGCTGAACCCGCACCGAGAGATCCGAATATTCCGAAAGAAGTTGTTGTGAAATTAAACCAAGATGAGATGTGGAAAGATTGGGAACAAATAGAAAAGACTCTCACTTCTGATGAGATACTTGATGTTCCTGAGTACGCGTCAATGCTGACTGTTCATTTGAGAATGGTCCAGCTGAGTTTACGAACCCGCGAAGATAAATATTTTAACATTTCAAAATACCTCCGCAATCACATGAAACGAAGACGAGTAACTTACAAGAATGCTTTTCAAACATTAAAACACATGGAATTCCATCGCCGTTCCAAAGCCAAGGCTCTATTTTCTCTTCGCAACATCGATAAATATAACTCGGGAGATTTTCAGGTGCAAAACTACTCAAATTTTATCAACGGCAGAATGCAAAGAGATTTACTTACCATGTACAAAGAAGATTCCATCACTCGCCATGCTCGGGTACTTATTCGAATTGACGCACGCAAAAGGGAAAAAGAATACTGGAAACAGGATGAATTCTATTGGACAAAAACTGAAACCAAACTTCACAAATATAAAGAAATGGCAAGGCTTGCCAAGCACGCTATAAAACTACCTTTTATATTTATCATCTTTAGAACAGCAGTTACTACAGCGGAACATACCTCTTTGATGTTTGACTATGCAAGAATGATAGCAAAAGGATACAAGCCTGTTACTGTACAAAATGACCAAACGACTCCGTTAGATAATCCAATGCACGAATCACTTCGCCGTCGTATCAGCCACACACGTGATTCATCTCCGGTTATAAATTTTATTGTGTTTGCTGCTATTGGAACAATGATTACGTTTACCTTCTTCTACGTAAAGGAAGCCAGACTTCCTCTATTTTTAGTACCCGAAAATGAAAGGGAATTCCTCAAAGAGTTGTACGCTGATACCAGAATTCCAACTACTTCACAATTGGGTTCTAAAAAACTATAGAAAGCTAGTCAGTCACACGAAGTGTTGTCTGGAGTCTTTTTATATGGCGGTGCTATTATGCTTAGTTCTCTTCTAACATAAAAAGATAGACAGCGAATCAGTTGTGTGTTCAATAGTGAGATTTACAATAAATCTTAAATTATAACTGCTGGACTAATCCATACAGCACTGCACACTGTTGTTTGCTTTGTGTTTTGGTTTTGATATTTTGTGTCAGCAAATACGAATCGTAAAAATATATTTACTCGTAGACGTTAATATTGTCAAGTTGATTGTGTTATCCTATCATCTGTTAGGAGTGGTATTAAAATATTTATATTCTCTCTGGTCACAGGAACCCAAGCAACAAGTAATCTTCCAAGGAAGGACATTCTGTAGGATTATTAGAAAGAAGACAAGTTGTACTAATTATTACTCAGATCTCATAGTAACAAAATGCTCAGATTTGCTGTTGGAGGTGCAACCACAGTCGGAGGGCTCTGGTTCCTGAGTGGCTCTGATTTCGTAAGAGGCAGCCCACCAGGAATGGTACCAATCGAACAAACCTTGAGCACTGATAAAGTACTCCATGGAAAGTATGACGTAGTTGTAGTCGGAGGTGGTATTATTGGAATGGCTACAGCTAATGAAATTTTAAAGAGATATCCAAACAAGAAGGTTGCTGTTCTGGAAAAGGAAGCAGCAGTAGCGATGCACCAGTCTGGTCACAACAGTGGTGTGATTCACGCGGGTATGTACTACCAGCCGGGATCGAAAATGGCAGCCTGCTGTGTTGAAGGTGCGGACATGATGTACGAGTACGCTGATAAGAAGAATATCCCTTGTAAAAGAATTGGAAAGCTGATCGTGGCAACTAACGCTGAAGAAGACAAGCAGGTTGATAAGTTGTTCCACCAGGGCGTCGCAAACGGTGTAAAAGATTTGAAAGTTTTAACAGGACCTGAGGTACGAGGTATCGAACCAAACGTTGTTGCGACTTCAGCTCTCGAATCCCCCAACACGGGTGTTATCGACTACGGTGCGGTAACCCGCTCTCTGGCAAAGGATTTTGAAGCAGCTGGCGGATCGATCAAATTTAATTTCAAGGCTGAGAACTACGACGTCCAGTCAACTGGTGCGCTCCACATCTCTGGAATGGAACAACAGCAAAAAGGACCAACAAAAGTTATTGAAACTAATCAACTCATCACATGCGCTGGTCTTTGGATGGACAAGGTTGGTCAGGCTGGAGGAGGTGAAGCAGGTCCAATGGTAATGACGTTTAGAGGTACTTATCATCAAATGAAACCTGAGTACCGTAATATTGTAAAGAGGAATATCTATCCAGTTCCAACTGGTGGTGGTATCCCAACTGGTGTTCATTTCACTCCAACAGTCAACAGAGAACGTGGTGAGCAGATGATCATCGGACCTGGTGCATGTCTCACTCTTCACAAGGAGGGATACAGATTCTCCGACTTCTCATTCGAACACGTCTACGACATCATTACGAACGTTGGGTTTTGGAACTTCGCATTTGGTAACTTTGACATGGCCGTCACAGAGATGTACCGTGACCTCAGCCGTAGAGCATTTCTTGATCAGGCAAGAAAGCTTGTCCCATGCGTAACAGATGAAATGGTTGAGTCTTCATTTGCTGGTGTAATGGCACAAGTATTCACTGATGAAGGAGGTCCTCAAAAAGATTACATCTTCGACAGAAAGAAGTTAAATGGGACAACTCTTCACTTGAGAAATGCTCCTTCTCCAGCAGCAACATCGAGTCTCGCACTCGCTAAGAAATTAATTGATGTGGCGGAAGAAGACTTCGAGTGGAAAACAAAGTCTGCATAAAAACTGTTTTGATGTGGCGGTTTGTCTTTTGTACGTAGTGCGTGATTCCCAACTGCTATTGTCTGACTGTTAGTGACTTTCTGTGATGGGTATGTAATAGTTGAGCAACAACTGTTTAGCTCAAATGAGGATAACGATGTCAACCTTCCTAATCCAGACATTGTCCGCTAATCAGGTTCCATGTTGCTGGGGCACGTCTACTGAGTTTTTGATAATTATACCCGTCGGGTGTTTGCTATTCCGACATACTTCCGCTTTCCAGTTGTTAATCGACGGGGTTTGAGAGTCATGTCTGTGAGCTTAGTGCCACTTGCGAGAATTTCCCACCTGCTCAAGAGAACGTCGCTTCAGTTAATAAGCAAACTGTATGGCTTGTGAATATGCTTGCGAAAGTGGTTGGCGGCAACAATCTTATTTAATACCCGATTGCTATCATCGTCCTTCAAAAGACAACGTGAAATATTTATCTGCTGATATTCCTGCTGATCTTTAATTCTGAGGAGTGGTCGACTTGAACCTGACGAGACAACAAGCGCACGTTGTAGTTATAATGGCAACTCATTCCGACCCTGGAAGGAATACTAGTGTTTTAGTAGAACAAACGAAACAGGTCAGAGAGGGGGGAAGGAAAAAAAAAAAGAAAGAAACCGAAAAAGAATTTTTTTTTTCCCCTAAAAAAAAAAAAAGCCTGAGCCTGACCACGCGCGGCGATCAATGTTAGGTCATTTTCAATCACACTAAATATTATTACTTAAACAGGACACCCAACGCCAATGCTTTTATTTTCAGTTATCGTAACCGCGACATTGGGTAGTGTAATTAATCCACAAGAAATTGCTTCTAAAGAAGGTTTTGTTGCAGTTCTGTTTACGTCTTCATGGTGTGATAAATGTGAAGAAGTAATGCTGTCATGGAATGAAATTCAAGACGAATTACTAAATCCTAATACAATGATAGAAGCGTCTTATGAAGAAGGAAATGAGCAGTTATTTGCAACGTACGGCATCAACAACCCCCCAGCGATGGTTATCTTTACAAATCAAAGCAAACCCATTCACGTGAAAGACGACTATTCAGATGCCCCAACCCTTCGCACAATAATCGAAAAATGTTCAAATTTTCTAAGCCTTCAATTTGACAACATTGATAGGCTTGCTATACCAAATCAGTCTTTTAATAATTTTATAATTGTTTACTACCCGAATCAGAGTATTGGTGTGTTGCTTTCACAAAGTATTTTTAGTATTTTGATTGAAACTGGTTCCTTTACCCGATATGCTTTTTTATGGACATCTCGTTTATCTGATGTCACGAGATACTTACCTGACAACAATAGTTCTTCATCGGGTGTCAGAATTGTACTTCTGAGAAGTTTCGCATCACCACGTGAGATTACAAACATGCCTTTTACATACCTTGACGTGTTGCGAGCACCACTTCCATTGTTTTCTGTTTATGATGTTGGTTTTAACAACCACGAGAATGGACAACTATCCATGGTCCGCGCATTTATCGATACAAATTTACCTCGAATTTGGTTCCTATCATCAGTCCGTACTAATGAAGAATTCTTTCCACACCCCGGAATCGAACATGTTCCTATTTTGTTTGTACCGCAGCCGTTTGTCCAGAATGTCAAAAAACACTTTAAAATAAACATCTTAAAGCGGGGACAGTGCCTATTAATATATCAATCGGATGACAAGACCTACCTGTCTGATCAGCTGTTCGTAGGTAATGAGAGAAATGTATCAGAAATAATAAATCACGCAATCAATTTCCAATCAGACGTGTTGGAAGGATCTCGTTCAGAATTTTACATGAGCGAAGAACTGATTCATTACTACTCTGACACAGACTACTTGTACTTAAAACAATATTTAACCCACGTAAATATAAAACATGAAACGCACACCTCCCTTTCTGAGTATATAACCAAACCGATAGTTGGTAATGAGAAGATTTTAGTTACGCTAATTTATAGTGCGAAAACACCCCTAGATCGTTCTATATTCAAATCATTCTGCGAAGTAGCAGAGTCACTGTCAGTGTTCCCAAGTAATGATGTGAAGTTTTCTTCTTTAGACTGGGAACGTAATTTTGTTGACGAAGAATTACTAAAAAAAAAGGTTCATTCTTATCCTTGTATTCTGTTGTTTGTAAAAAAGGATAATATATTCTCAAAAGGTAGAGTAGAGGTTTATATTGGAGATTATAGCAGCGCAGGTATTGTAATGTTTGTCGATGACGTAGCAACAGAGGTTGGAATAAATATTTTAATCGATCACACCATCGTGACAGTTGACAAACCTATCCCTCAATCAGACCAATCAATTATCAACACGGTTCACTCAGACTTAACAACTCCTCACTTTGTTAGAGTTCCATTCACTCACAGAGTGTATTCGGTGTCTCCGATCTCATTCTTGTTTAGTATCATAGTTATACTACCAACAACCCTCGCAGCGCTATACGCTTTGTTTTCATTTTGCATCAGTTATAGTGTTTTCCTTAAGTATCGTGTGCTTCTTCGATTACTTTATGGTACTCACTGCCCTGAAAGAATAGAAGAAATCAGCGACTTGTTAAAAACATACGAAGGTGCAGAAAAATCTTTTTACAAGAGAGAAGTTCAGAGGCTGAATGAAAAAATAAAAACAAATTAAAAAAAAAGATGCGCAGCAAAAAACAACCAACAAAATTGTATCGACAATTCTTATTATTGTTAATAATTTAAAAGTTTTTTTTTTTTTTTTTTTTTTAAAATTCGATTACATTGATCAGTCTCATACCATATTTAATCTCTCAGCCACCCCTCACTAAGAGGAACAGATTAATGATACGCTACTTGGTATAAATGGATAACGATAATGATGACCACTGCCAACCAATTTTCATTTCGGAAGTGTGGCCTGAGGAATGGCAAAACCCAAAGGGAGGACTGCTAACAAGTGAATTTATTAACAGAGATACAGCTATTCAGGCTGAAGTAATTAGGAGACTGAAAAACAAAGAAATTGATAACGAAACATCTCATCCGGATTGTTTATATAATTCTTCGTTAAGAACAAAACCAGGAACTGATGCACTCATCACGAGAGATGATATTAATTTATTTCGTCAGTTAAAAGGAATGCCAACAGTCGAGGAAGAAGAGGAAGCCAACCGTCCAGAACCAGAGCCGGAAATCGAGCTTCCAGTAACAATTATCAGAGGATGTGATGCTAATAACAAAGAAGCAATCGATCCCGAAACACTTCCAGCAATCGAGGGGAAAGATGACGAGGAGTATGAACCATCTGTTGTGTCAGTCTCTTCATCTAATGGAGCTTTCCGTAAAAAAAAAAAAAAAAAACAATGCAACATTCTGTAATTCCTTTCAACATACGTTCCATTCCGTTCTGTATTATTGTATTCTTGTAGAACACGAGAGGATGGTTTCCACAGTAAAGACTTTTGAAATTATTTCTTCTTCAGAGTTATCCAAGTGTCCCAACAAATGAGAAAACCTTTTTTCTGGTACTTTTTTATTACTCTTACTCTGAGGTAATAATTTATGATTACCAGATAAGATATAAATAAGAATATGTTATTATCTGTTTTGGGAACTATTGGAGTCTTGTTGGGTGCATTAGTACTACCACTGGTCGCACTGTTAGCGGATGTGACAATGTTTCCTGGAAACCTACCAAATAGAGTTGTTGTTTCTGATACCTGCTGTGCAGGAAATGGAATGAGCGTCTTGATAGCTGCTTCTCTTGACGTCACAGTAGTGGCTCTCTTGTTGAGAAGATTACTGTTACCAAAGTACTTCCCAAATTGGCAAACACTGGGTGGATCACAAGAAAAGTTATTTATAAGACAACGTAAAATAGTCGTCATGTGTATCGCATTCATGTTGAGAGGTGTTTGTCTGATTGGAATGTTTCAGGTACTTCCAAACTTTAATTATGAAACAGGTCTGACTTTTAAGGCGACTTCAGCTGGGTCTCCGTGTGACATTACTGCGCCTGACGTACCTGCAGTGAGAAGTTTTTATTTAGTGAGATGTTGGATATCAGCTTTAATGATTTGGGAGTTAGCTTACATTCCTGGACTACATTGGGATGACTACGCTCATCATATATTTGTTCTCGTTGCTGTTGTAACGACAACAGATCCTTCATTTGGAAGTGAAGCATTCACTGGAGACTCTCAAGCTGCAGGTATGGTCGTACTTTTTGGAGCCAGTCTCGCTTCATTCAATTACCTCTTTCTACTTTGTTATAACATCTTTCAATGTTACCCAAGTCGTCAGGCTGTTTGTATGTTTCTCGCAGCCATCTACAGTTGGTGTTGGCAGCTACTCTGTTTCGTTTACTATCCTCTTACAATTATTTATAATTCTTACGTTGGAGGAAGGTGTTCCATATTTGTTCTAATCGCGTGGGTAATTTGTGGTACGTCACTATTCCTAATTGACTCAAAGGCAAACGTTACCCGACTAGAGATTGCCAGAGCAAAGTGGGGGAAGGTTAAGAGTTCATAAATCGCAACTCACAACTTGAAACATTAAAATAATATTGTCCTTCACCCTAGCCCCTATTTTCGATTTCGAAAATCCCATTAAAGGGATATTTTATGACGGCCGATGTGTGTTCTACAAGCTACCAATTCTCCGTCGTGGAGCTTCAAAACAAGGGTTCTGCTTTCATAGTTTCTTGTTATATAGTTTCCCCCCAGATAAGGAAAATAATAAAAGAAGATATGAATTGACTTTACCAAAAGTAACTGAGATCGAGTGATCAACAAATGACTCGACTTGTCGGAGTCTATCGTTTAATGGAGTTGGGACCGACAAAGTCAATGAGTGCGACTGAACTTAGGAAGGTAGTCAAATCATTAGACAATGATGTTTGGAATGAATTATTTCCCAAAGAACGTATTATTCTAACGACAGTACTAGGAAGCCCAGCACACAGCAATGAAGTTATAACTGAATGCCACATGGCAGCAAAGACTGGACTAACACTTCTTCACAAATATGATTTTATGAATACCGCTCTTCGTGAATCTGTTGATCTGTTAAGCACTTACTCAAACCTAACTGTGAGCATTCCTGATAATTTGTGTGGCAATATTATAGCTCGTTTGAATAGTGAATTTCACATCGGATATATACGAAAACTATTAAACGCTCCTATCACACCGCATAGTATTCTTGATGCGATAATTCCTATTTTTACCATCACAAGAGTGAATGAATTTTTCAACAACAAGTACGAACACGTCGTCATATCGTATGCAAGACAACATCATTCACAAGCAAAACATCTTCTGTCCACAATACCAGAAAATAAAAAGAAGAGGTTTCTGGCTGAAGAAAATTCACGATATTACTATTCATCCTTACTGTACTATCAGGCAAAGTTTGCAGTAAGGGATCAGCTGTTTCAAAGAAAATTAGCTGAATTTTCTATGACAGGCTTGTCGAAGTCACTAAAAAAACATATTTTTTTGTCTGATCAAATATTATTGCAAGAGGTGCTCTGGTCTTGTGCTAAACTGAGCGGAATATTATTCGAAAAGTATAACACTGCTGTGAAGATGTATTTAAAAACTACTTCTGTTTATTGTGAAATTTCAACAAAAAGTTTCATCTCAGTTTTGGAATCTTCCTTAATAGTTTCTGACTATCAATCTCAAGATTCCATTACAAGGTTGGTATTACAAAACAAGATAACCCTATCCGACGTTAACAACAGATTCCTTTGTGATGTGATTTCACTGTGTGCGAAATACAATTACTCGCATCCTGAATTTATACAAATGATGCTATCTAGTCTTAACCCAAACCTACATACCTGTTCTTCAAAACAACTCGTAATTCTAATATCATCATTAAGTGTTGTAGCATATATTGATACAGCACTGTCGGCTAAGGCTTTATCAATTCTAAACAGGACCTCTATGCATAAACTTCCAAATAATTACTTGAGATTGATTATTGATAACTACAAACATGTCATTCCCCAAAGTATTCGACCATTCGCAGTCGCATTGGCAGCAAGAGAGAATAGCAAATAATTTATTGTGAATTTCTTTTTGGTGACTAAAAATTATAGCCATTGCACGCAGTGCAGTTGGTGTTTTTGTAGATTTTGGTGAACACTGTTTTCACAAGTTATTGTCTTGCGTTGGTTAAGCTGATTTTATTTTGTATTTCACCGTTTTGCAGCAAAAAAAAAAAAAAAAAAAGAGGGAGGGGGAACAAACAACCCAACACACATGTTATGATTATCGTGTTAGCGTTAGTGTTGGTCGTTGTTTCTCATGTTTGTGCTTTAAGTTGTCCTAATGACCTCGAAGGTGTCAGGCGGCTACTTCTGCAGAACTGTGATGAACTTGCAAATAACAATTATTGCAGGGTAGAGTTACATCAGGTAACGAGCGCGTTTAAAAACGGAACTTACGGATGGCATCTGTGCCCTACTACTTGCAACTCATGTAATGAGGAGTATAATAAGTGGAAGGGGGAATCTCAAGATTCTGAGTCTGGACTATTATTGTGGCACAAGTTATTAATAACATCGATTGGTATAATTATACTGTTGGCTGCTTGTTTTATGTCTTATCGAATTGTCAAACGAGGAGAGCAGACGTTACCAACAGCAAACAGCAAACTACCTCCGAGTAGCGGCGGTAAGAACATTAGTCAGTTGGAAGTTGTTGCACCGAATGGAAATTCGTTTTTGGAAACCTCGTCAAGTAGCTCTGTTGATTTTGGTTTGCAACCGACTCCTGACAATACTTCTCATCAGAACCCTTTATCGAGGAGATTATTAAATAAAGATCGTTCTGTTTCTTCTGAAACTCCTGTTCCTCAGAATACTAACAACGCTGTTCCTAATCAAAATGGTTCTCGTCCTCGAACTTCTTCCCAGAGACGTCCGCCAGCCTACTCAACGATATCTTTGCGAAATGTGATGTCTAAATCTGTTGGCCAATTACGGCTGTCGATTACTCCACAGGATCTCACAGAAGTATGTCTTTTACTTATCAAATTAAGTTTGTTATAGTGGCCAGTTTGTGTTGATATTTATTTTGAAA
Source organism: Flectonema sp. DT1601 (assembly GCA_964019425.1). Lineage (NCBI taxonomy): Eukaryota > Euglenozoa > Diplonemea > Diplonemida > Diplonemidae > Flectonema > Flectonema sp. DT1601. The sequence goes on from OZ025783.1 coordinate 876,231, forward strand.
ATCTTAAAACAGGACTCGCCGCCATCTCGCAGACGAACACTTTCTGAGAAGTTGCCGATCTCTGGGACAATCTGATGTAAACAAACGAACGGTTATTCAAATTTATATAATTGTGTTTGTTCTCGTTTGATATCGCAACGCTAGTTGATTTCAAAGATTCTGTTGCGTGAAAATCTGATTTGTGAAACATGTCCAGTACTCATTGAGCGTCTGGGTCTGAAGATTTTAGTCATTTTTTTTTTTGTTTTATTTAATACACGTGAGAGAGATCTCTTCTGACTAAGTCTCACGTAACTCATGCAGCGCAAGGTACGTACACTGCAGGGTGAAATGTCCCCAAAGGAGTGTACTCAAATAAGTGTACTGTACTAAGACTGGTGGGTTAGTGTGTACTTTCTTTTGAATTTCAACGTCGGAGCTTCATTCTATGAAAAGTTCAAAAGCCAGTTCATTAATTTTATCAAAACTTATACAAAAAGCAACCTTCCTCATATATGTTTGTGGTTGATATCCCCCCTCCCTTTTTTTTAGTCGATTGCCAGACACCTGTACACGAAGTGGTGCTTGTTATTAAATTTCTCGTCGGAGAGGTTGGTGTGATACAGTCGAACACCAGAAGAACTGCTTAGTGGGTAAGGATTTTCTGCTGTTTAAACCAATGATATTTTTTTAATTCTTGTGTAACGAATAGTTGTAGCCTAACCTACATCTTACCATCCGTATCTGATTTCTGTTATGTTTTTTGTCTCTTACTGAACTGTACTTGTTATGTCGTTCTGAACAGCAAAAAAGCGCTTCTTCGTTCCGTGAATATTTTTCGTTCATTAGGTTGCTGGTGCTTGCGTCATTAGAGTTTTCGTTCGAGTCCTTATTATCGTATTTTTCTTACTAAGTTTTAACTACATTACTTTAAATAATGACGGGTTTCTCTATTACTGTAAACGGAAATGAGATTCAGGTTCCATGTTCACACAACTCGTGGGATAATGTTCGCGTCTTGAGAAAAGTTGTTACGTTGAGATGTAGAAGCTGTCACGAGCAATGGAGATCACTCGTAGGGGAGGTTTGGAGAAACAAATCATTGAGATGCATGAAATTTGGTACTAGAAAAGGATGTGACGGGGATTGCGGAAGATTTCACTTCCACGCAAGAAAGCTCCGCAAAGATGAAAAAGAAGAAGAAGCCACCTCAGTCACAAACAATGAACTGGATTGCAGTAATTTTTCACTTAACTCCTCTTCCACTATTTCATTCCAGTCTGTCAACTTGTCAGGTGGCTCTATTGATATCCGTGGTTCTCTTATTAGCGGATTACCATTTACAAATGGAACATTATATCATTGTAACCTTATGGGTGCTAATGTTGTAGTTGACGCTAACCCTTTTAATGACGTGTTTATAATTTCAGTGGGCGGAGAACACGAAGGGGATGTCAGTGGATGTCGTTTGATGACAAATGGTGTTGAGCAGGAATTAAATGTAGCCAAGTTATCTGAGTCTGTAACAACTGACAGGAGATTTATAGCTGCTGTTGCCATACCTAAGATTGTTGAAGGAGCTTCTGATTGCACAAGTGAAGGAATAACTGATGAATGTGATTCAGTTGATTATATCCCTTCGAGAGGTAGATCAAAGAGTACTCTCACCCCGCCTCCAACAGAATATTCCCGTCGCTCTTTATCATGTCCCCCTGCATTTTCATTCTAAACTGAGATAACACTTTTTTGTAGGGAACAATAAATTGTAAAAAGGTCTAAGGACTCTAAAGACTTACCCGAAGATCTTTCTTCGGCTAATCAGTAACAAGTACCGTTATCATTCAAGTGATTGAATAGCACGAAATGAGAATAAATTGTAATTGTTTGCTATCTTGCACTTAACATAAATTCGACAGCAGATCTACCAACCAAACCGATAAGTAAAACATCTAATTCCTTAAGTGGTAAGCCCTAAAGGAAAGTTATCACATTCATTGAACCCGTTTTATTTTGTTGTTTTTTTATGTACTACTTTTTCTTTATTTAATTTTCTTTTTTTTTTTTTTTTTTTTTTTAATAAACATCTCGCAACAATTATAAGTTCTTACTTTCCCATGTTCCGTATCTGTTGCCTGGACAGGCTGATTATCGAACCTCTCTGCTTTTTCCTCTTTTTTTCCTTGGCGGTTGGCGCACAAACGAAAGCAAATTCTCTTCTTCAGAGAAGCCATCCGAATCTTTTTTGCACCAATCAATGAGCTTCACATAAAATAAACATTAAAAAAAAATAATAATAATAATAATGATACCGCTTTTTTTTTTTGCGGAAATTTTTTATCAAAAAATTTTACAGTTAAATAAAACAAAAAAAAAGAAGAGAATAAAAGGATCGAAAATAGTAGAAAATTTTCTCTACCTTGAAATAACGGAGTTTTGCTTTTTTCCCCTTTACTTTTATGTGGAAAAAATGCAGTCGGGATGATTGCATGCCTGAGTGACTCCGAATTACTATTTTTGATCTCTCTCTCTCTCTCTCTCTCTCTCCCTCTCTCTCTAACACAGGCTTAAAACAAGCTTTCCTTGCTGAGATATGCTCGGCTCTTGTACTTGTTCCTTCTTCTTAGGTTGATTTCCAAGTCTTGCCCGTCTTCTTCTTTCCCAAAGTAATATTAGAAGAAGAAAAAAACTAATTGGATTTTATTATTATGTTGAGGGGAAAAAAAAATACTTCTTAATTCCTGAAATTAAAAAAGAAAAATTACTTCATAACCATCGTAATCTTTTCCCAACGAAAGTAGGTTTTCGATGTCTCGCTTACTTTTTTTTTTGTAAGCATTTCTATTTATTACATAGCCACAAGGGATAAATTCCAGTTCTGACTTTCTCAATATCAACAAGACAGACTTTGACTTTCTTTTGTACTCTTCGGTTTGGAACTTTTATCGCTAGGCATTGATTCCTTGTATGGCATTCAATTGATTGTGTCGGTAGTATTGTCATAAAGGATTCCAGTGCGGCTTCTTTTAGTCTAACCGGCTTACAGTTTGCTCTCTGAAATCGAAAGCATTTCTTACAAGAGTGATATCTACGTTAGTGTCGTAGAGGGGGCAGCGTGATTAGCTTCGCAGGCCAATTCAATTTGCACAGTATTATTTTCAGATTCTTGCAAGTAACAAAAGCAAGAAAAAAAAAATTTCGTAACAAACAACATCTTGCATTGTTTTATTATTACAAGTGAGTTCAGCTGTTTCGGCTGCTATTCGCAAGTTGTATCATTCTTCGTGACGGCATAGTGAGACAGGTTTCTCTAACTCGTTCGTATTTATCTATAAATTTATGGCCTATTCAAACTTGCTGAGCTTGACTTTTTTAATTAACTTAAACTAAACAATATATTCTCTTTGTAACCTGCACGATGAGAATTTTTTGTGGCAATCCTTTTGGCCAGCCTTACAAACAATAATTTTAGTTGTTTTTTTTTTCTTTTTTAAAGGCAGTGGCCCAAAATACACTTTCTTGCACATAAGCCAAAATACGCCGAAGTCTAAATACACTACTGGAATGGATGACAACCTGTTGGATTTTGACGACGTCTTTATTCATCTTTTGTGTTTTTTTTTTGGTATTTTGTGGCCATAACCTTTTTTTTTTTTTTTTTTCCCCTTTTTTCCGTGTTTACCTCGAATTTCTGTAGAATCGCATATCTTGTTCTATTTTTTTCTGTTTGCGGAGTACTACTATTAACAAAGAGTACGCGGTCCCTTTACAATTTTTTTTTTTTTTTTTTTTTGATGTTGGGATATCTTGACTATTTCGGTCACCCTGACATAACGAATTTAGTTATGTTTCTTTATTTATTTATTTTTTTTTTTTTGTTGGAAAAAATCCTTTCCAGGTTTGAATACCCGGTTTCAGGAACAAAGTTCCCTTTTTTTTTTGGATTGAAAAAAAAGCCCTGGGTGTCTTTTTTGTAAGTAATTGGAGAGTGAAGAGACTACAGTTTATACAGTAGTTTCGTTTATGTAACTTCGCTTGGCGAACTCATTTTTCCACCTGTTTTTTCGTTTTTTTTGGTTAGGCTTTTTTTTTTTTTTTTTTTTTTTTGTTCCCTTCAGATTAATTTTTTTTGCTTAAAGAAAACAAATCGGGTAATATATAAAAATGGGCCAATTTAACCTTGGGATTGCTTACTTCGTTAATTGAGCCAATTTCCTGTTTGATTCAGAATGAATCATGTCGGTTGTCGAGGAATTGAGTTTCATTTCGATAATCATAAACGGACTCCTAAAAGGAACACCGTTCTATAAAAAAACTGTTTTACTGTTTTTTCTCTCTCCTCTTTTTTTTCTTTTTCTTTAATAAAATGACTTGTCCAAATAAAAGATATCACAATTACGAAAGCTTCATTTTATTACTGCTTTCATCCTGTATTATTTGAATATAAGTTTTTGTCTTTATTTTGGTTCCAATCGTTGTGTTCGCATAGGAAAAGGTGGACTTCAGGTTCCCTGCCTTGCAACTGATGTGCTGTGTAGATGGTGTGATTTATTTCTTTGGTTTACCTAACCTGAAAAGTTGTTCACTGTTGTACAACAATCTTGTCGTACAACAAGCTGCAGTTTCTTTTCATTCGGACTTCATTTCACGTAAATTCCTAACCACTGGGGAGTAGAATGTCCCTTTTTGTTGCTTAAACGATCGATTAACATCATTATCATTTATTCTTTTGTAGTAAAAAAAAAAAACTAGCAATTTCTTCTTTTTTTAATATCGCTGACACTATTCGCATTGATTGATTATTCTCCCTTTAATTTTTTTTTTTTTTTTTTTTTTCAAGTCCGGCGCAGTTATGACCCGTAAACTGACTGTCATCTTACCTGATGCTTTTGTTTTCATTTCTTGCAGAGTGATATGGCTATGTGCTGCCCTATTTTGTAGTACTTTAAAAAAGCTTTTCGTAAGCAAAGTACAATTATAATGCTTTAGACAACTGGGGTGAATGATCCTCGGTACTGGTTCTATTTTCTTTCGTGGTATGTGGGCTCATGGCACATATGGTCGTATTATAAGCAAGATACTGTGTATGGAATATTTTATTTTTATTATTATTTTCACTTTCCCCATTCCCAGATCATTTCTCTTTTATTTTCTTTAGTTGTTTTCAGGCCTCTGGGCAAGGTGGAAGCTGGGAGTCTATCACTTCCAGCCGAAGCTATAAAACTACAATCTTCGTGATTGGGTCCTTACTGATGCGGGCTACCCAGACCCCTCGTAGTCGTCGGTTCTGTATTTCTAACTTTTCTATACTAAAATTAATAATAACTTTTTTTTTGTTTTTTCTTTCCTTATTACTCTCTGCATCGCTTATGCGTGTGCTACCCTCTTCACAAACCTAGTGGGCGGATACTGCAACAAAAATTAACGCTCTCGTTTGAAGAAGCCTGTTATTCATTGTTTGCTGTTGAAAAAAAAAAAAAAAAAAACCCCCCCCCTGTAGGTTTTAATTCCCTGTGTTGAGAAGTGCAGCTGCATCCAAGGATCTATCTGTACCAGAAAGCACATGCAATCAATTACATAGCTGTTGTGAGGCAGTGCCTCTTATCGCAATTCTGTTTCTTGTAGAAGATGGATTGTGACGGACAACCCTGTCGGGGAATGGTCCACGGCAGTTAGTAACTTACTACTTTTCACGTCGTGATCGGTTGCACTTTTGCGATGGTAGCCGACCTAGCGCACAATCAAATCAAATAATTTTTTTTTTTTTTCCTTTTAGAGAGTCTTTGAATAAATATTAACCTTATTATTATTTATTCGAATATTAATTTTTAATATTCTTTCCTGCTAGTGATCCGGTCAAGTGAGGCTACAGATCTCTTGATTTAGTATGCCCTTTGAAGAAAATAAAAAAATAATCCTCCAGGATTGGGTTCAATCTACTACCGCAGTATTGGGATCCCGATACTCTTTGAGCGTCCACTTAACTGGTACTCGGTAGTCTGTTGCAACCGCTTGACTAGCAAATACTTTCTCCTGACAAAATCACTTTTAAAATTTTATTTTTGTGATAAGCTTTCCTCCGTTTTGGATGAGGTTTTTTTTTTTTTTTTTTTTTTTTTTTTAGGTTTTCCTGAAAGTGAGTCGCCAAAGATTACGTTTTTACGTTAGCCTAACTGGAAGCGATACATAATTCGCCGTCAACTCCGTAATGCTCCTCATGGAAATATTTCCAAAAAAAATGAGATTTAATTCATCGGGGAGAAAAAGGTGTTTGTCTGATAGTAACTTTGTAAATCAGAACTTGAGATTTTTTTTTTTTCCCGTTCTTTTTTTCTTGAATGAAAATTCATTAAACAACCGTGAAAAGGTGGAAAAGCTGAAATTTTTTTGTATTTTGTTCAAAAAAAAAATTAAATTACGTTCCTTCTGTTGAAGCTAATTCAACAGATTCGGTGCTGATTCTTCGGAAACGGCTACGGATTGGGCCCCGTTACCTACTCATACTATACAGCAAAGTTGGGATCAAGTAACCAACATATGAGATTAAGGTTTACGCAAATTGTTCTTGGATAGGCTTTGGAAAGAGAATTCTTCTCTTTTTTTTGCTTGTTAATATATTTTTTTTTTTTTAAATTTAGTTTCGGAAAGCTGTTAACTTATTTTATGCTTACATAAATGAAGATCACGACGGGACTGTAGATAAGATTCCAGTCTTTAAAAAAAAAAAAAAAACTAGGCTTTTCGTGGACAAGAAGTTTTTTTTTTTAAAACAAAGAATCAACACAACATAAAAAGGAAATTCAGTTTTGCTAACTCTCATAGAAAGAGAAATTTAATTAATCGTCCAACATCAAGAATAGTATTATTATTATTTTTTTAATGGGTGGAATTTATTACTCTTTTACAGGCCACGAGTGTGTTTGTTTATGTATTTATTCTTTTTATTTATTTAGTTCAGTATAAAAAGCTAGGCAAGGTGGAAAGCTTAAGATTGTTCATTATCTTTTTATAAATTAAATTAGTTGAAGCTAGTTCAACAATCATACCTCTGTTGCTGTGAGTTACCTTAGCACTCATAATATACAGCAACGTTGGATTAAATAACGACAATATCAAAGCAGCATGCCCGCTTCATTAGCCCTCACATTCTAGAACTTACCGTTTATAAGAAGATTATGGCCTGAAACTAGTGTTTTACGGAACAACAAAAAAACTTACTTCATGTTTTCACTATCTTATTTTCTCAAATACGTTTTTTTTTAATAATCTCATATACTAACAGGATACTAACACAGCACTTTATGTGTTGGTAGTGTAACTCTGAATGTGGCTTTTGCTCCGCTTTTATTTTTTATTTTTTTCTTTCTTAAACTCAAAGTGAATCTTTCCTGTTAGCAAATGTGGATGTTGCGAGAGGCAACTCCGGGTGCTGGCTTGGCGTTCTTTCAATCATGCTTTTCAAATGGCATGATACATCATGTGGCATGAGTACTCATGTTTGTACTCACTATTGCAATTATCATGTGGCGTTGATTGCTTTATTGTGTTGTGATTCACTCTCTGTATTTACTTTCCCGAAACGTTTTTGTGTTCTGGTATTCGGTTATTGGTCCGGGTAGTGTTCGACCTGCTGAACTTCTTTCCTATGATATCTATTTTGAAATTTATTTAAAATGAAAGGTGAAGATCTGTAGTCAACGGTCTCACTCATTTCTTTGGTGCACTACCGGTACCCACAGTATAATAATAGATGTTTACACAGCGATACTCCATTAGCGAGTTAACTATTTTCAATTTTTTGCTGTTATTCTTATTTGCTTTCCCCTTCTTGTTCTTAACTGTTGCGGTAGGATGCCTTACTACACCCAAGTAGATACAACTTTTTTTTTTGTAGTTGGGCGGAAAACGTTTCTGTTGTATGATGACAGTACTAATAATGGTAATTGAACATTTTGTGTTTGAAACTCAACTAAGCAGCACTTTAACAAGCTGCTTGTAGTTGGTTTCCTTTTTTGCGGTTCTCCTTTGGGCCAGCTGATGCGCAACGGTGACACTGTCTGTTACGCTGTCTGCTATTTGGTGTTTCTTGTTGGTTTGGAGAAGTCTTTTACTCTTTCCACAGCGAGCGGGTTCTTGTTTTTCTATTTCGAGATAGATATTGTTTTGGGATGTCTTATTCCATACAACACGTTGCTCGCTTGTAAAGCTCTCACTTTTTTTCCCCGTTCTCGTTTTATTTCATATTTTTATATTTAAAACCCACACGAACCCTTGCTAAGCTTGATGGGCTTCGTCTTTTTCTCAGAAAAATTACAGGTTTATCCTACCACCGAACCCAGCACTATTCCCATTCCTGAATTTGTTTCATTTTGCCCAAGACTGATTTCGGTGATTGGTTGTGAATGAAAATATCTAGAATGGACATCGTTTGGCAACACTCGGGACCTACCGACACATAAAAAACATTATGAACTAGTAACCCGCACGTTGCGAATAAACGTGATTTCCACGTAAGCATTCTTTAATACCTTGTTGCCTTTTATTTTTTTTTTGTTTCTTGCTGTTACATCGGCAGAAATAGTACTTCTGGTTTAATAAGAAACGAATGTTAGTTGTGAATCGTTTGTGTGACCTTTTTTTTCCCTGACCATTGTACTCTTTTACCTCTCTGGTCATTAAAGTATAATCTTGAATGAATTCTGTGAAACAAACAATGGTTTTTTTTTAGATAATAACTCACTATTCAAGAAGAAAACGGTTATTATTAAAGTTCTACGGAAAAAGTTTTGTGAAAACCAGATGTGGGTAGCAATTGGATGATATGATGCAAGTGTGTCATCGCAGGGAACAACTTCCCAGGTGAACTCTAAATTGCACTGCACGAATAGTTTTTGTAGCTCTTGACCTGCCCAGGAACACAACACCCACATGTATTCATTCAGTGTCATGATGTGTTCGGAGTTGCTGTTTTCGGTGTTTTCAGAGATGCGGGAAGTTTTTTTTTTGAACTTTTCTCCAGCACGCAAAAGTTTATTCTTATTTCCTTTTTAAATTCGCAACTTTTTTTCTTTACTCTATCTGGCTTAAGCCTCTTATCGTAAAATGAAACGATGGTTTAAGATGCAAACTCGGATACAGATTTTCACATATGGGATGGTTTTTACACGTCTTGGATTACCTCATTTCTTAATCCTCTCTCAAAGCGAGTAGAACACATGTAAAAACCCAACCGCGTGAAAAACAGGCTATCTGATTTTCATTAAATCAATAGTTATTTTCTTTTTAGTTTATTTCGCAACGCAAGTAAAAGTGAGCTTTTTCCTTTCCCGACTTCTATAAGCAAAGCTACTGTTAAACTTCCGTTTTTTGAAGTGCAGGGCGCTGTTCTGTCTGGGCACGTTTCATGATTGTTGTTTTTACAAACTTAGCAAATGTCTTATATTGTAGTCAACAGGGGAACTCTTCTATCCTTGTGTTCTCTTTTTTTCTTGCATAATATATTGCCTTTTGAATTTTTATTCTATAGTTTGAACTAACTAAACTAAACTAAACTTTGAGTAGAAAACAGTTAACACCATAGGCTTAACTGGCGAGTAGTGAAAAAACATGAATTGCTTATCTCGTTTGGCCTGTCAGCTTGCCAAGCTGTGTTACAAGATCTTTCCTGCTGGAATCACGCAGCTGATTAAGAATAAAACGTTATTACGTTTGCGTCGGTCGGCTGGTTTCCCTTCTGCCTGTCAAACTAAAATACTTTTAGAAAAGAAAGAAAATCCATCCTAAGTAAGCAAGTAGTTTCATTGTTTTGTTTGTATCTTCGCAAGGAGGAAGACAACGAATATGGCAAACAAGTTATATTCAGGTTGTCTCATCTAAGCGGATAATATTCTAAGAACAAAACAAGCTATCTGCGAATCTATTTAGTTATTGGTTGTTCTTTGGATCAAAACATTTCTGCAAAACAAATCAAAAAACAAATTTGATTTACTGCTTAACTGGGATGTTTCATATCCCTATATACATTTGTTCATTACCTTCCCTAACTACATCTAATTCTGTCAGGTTAGGAGACTCTTCCGTTTTTCCTGAATGAAAATGCGGAGCATCCAGCCGCGGGATTAGCGGGTTTCGTTTTACTTCTTTTTGTTCATGCTGATTTTCTCCAATGCTGAATTTATATAGAGTAACAGTTTATATAAATAAAAACTGTTACTCTTGGAAGCCTTTGGAAAAAGAACCATTTCCTCGGAGGCTGAGAGCCATTTATTTCTTTCCGGAAATTCCCCTAAAATCTCGAAAAATTCTTTGCTTTTTGAATAACGGCTATTTTCGGCTGATTTCTTCCTTTTATTTTATGTTGGTTTCCTCATTGTTATCTTAAGGTTACCATTGGCTGCTTGCGTTCTTGGCTTTTTTTTTCTAGAGCGCACATGCTTTTTGTACTTGCTAACAATTATTCTTGCTGGATTATGTCACAGCGAGTGCTTTCAATGACCCTTGGCTGGATTCTTTTTTTCTTTGCTTTGGTTTGGTCTTTAGCACAAACAATGTCTCTCTCACTAGTTCCTCTCTCATGTTCACACAAGTTGCTGTCATCGCGATTACAGAATTACAAGTTATCCAGGTGAAAGAAAATGGAGTAAATCGAGTCGGCACATGACTAAATCGGCTGTGTAGTAGAGGTCGCCCTATTTATAAAAAGCCTTTTTCGCCCAGCAATGTTTTCGCTAAATGTAACTTTTCTTCTCAGGTAAAAAAATGCAAGACACGTCCCTTCACCATGTTCATCGCCAACGCCTCTCAATAGCAGCTTGTCGGGCAGCTCGCACTACACTGAAGTACATGTTCTGAACTACCCTCAGCACCTTACATGGCCTTTTGCAATGTTTCAGGCTTTGCCTTTCTTTGTTCATCGCCTCATTCAATCGCAGCTTGCGGAAGAAAATTAACATCCAAAATTAGCTTGCGGAAGAAACTTAGCACCAAAAATTTGCTTTCAGGAAGAAAATTAGCGTCTAAATCTCCTGTGACTGCAGTTAACATGCGACTATCCGTGGTTCAATCATATTTTCTACCATACAAATAAGTGTAGATGCAAAAAGAAAAAAGGAAAATTCCCCATAGCTACCCTTTTCTCATGGATAACACGGTTAGGAGAAATCCGGGCGTTTTACAGGAGGAAACAAATCAAAGTTGAATAGCTCCACTTTCTGTTCTGCTACTTTCGTAGCAGTCCTTCCTCGTCCCATCCAGTTGTTAGTTTATCCACTTGTGCCATATTTCAGGTCATCGCCAATGGGCACCCAAGTGCTTAACCTACTGGGTGGCCGTTCACTTTTTCGAGGCGGATGCGACACGGAAACTGCCCTCCTGCGGGTCGTTTGCAATCAGAAGGTTATTATCATTAATCCTGGCACCCAATGTCTCAATAATTCCTCTAACCGAAGGGGTGCATACTTCATAGCAAGCACCGCCACCTCTACCCGGCCTATCCCCTGTACGTGATGCAATTCCAGTGATATAGAGGCTTCCGAAGGCATAATACATGGTTTCCTGAAGGCATAATACATCAGGGCTATACTTACCCAGGATGTTTCCTGGGTAAGATGAACCCTTCCGTTGATCGTTCTGCAGTTCCAGCTGATAACTCGCAGCTCCGAAGAGGGTCCATCATGACGTTGTCTCGGTCCCGGGTTCCTCTCGACGTCACCTGCCAGAAGCAAAAGACGCCTTCGCGACTCAGCCCAATCCCGCCTGTTAAGCCTCATGCCACTTGTTCCCTACAAGCGGCATGAGCAGATGCTCAAGACGTCCCAGTCTATCCTCGACCGAACACTTCTTCCGCCCATCATCCTTTGGAGGTATATTCTTCACCTTCTTGCTCGGTTTCTGCTGTTCAGAGGTTGGACGATGCCATCTTCCCCGAAGCATCCTTTGGAATCTGCAATGCCTCGCCCCACCAACGATTCTAAAGCTACAGTTTCTGTACTTTATTGTTCTCACACCCCTGTCTTCATCACAAGAAAACTTATATTTAAATTAAGTTAAAGAATGACTCGTGTAAATTTTGAGTTCCCTGAGTTCTTTAATTGAGACTTGGAAGGCGCAGATGGGTGAGGAACCACCAAAGAAGCTCGATAATATCAATCTGGACGAGCTGGTTGCAAGCATCCCCTTTAGTATCGACTTAAGTACATTGAGATCCGACAAGGAGACAAGAAGGTTGATCCAAGGCACACTGGCCATGTGTCTCGGGATCTCCTATGATGCGGCCAAGACACTTTCGATGAATAAGTGTCTAGTAATACTTGGTGTGTTATCAAGGAGCCGCCTGCAGTTGGTCAACCAGAGCGCCGCCCGGATGTGGGATCGCTGCAGCAGAGCACAGGCACACTGAGAAGTGATACCAAGCCCGCAAACCTGCAAACCCTCAAACAACAAGCTAGCGTTACCCAGCAAATCACACAACAGCAGAGAGATCAGCAAAAGCAGAATGCGGAAGTGATCCAGAAAACCTTAAGAAATAGCAGATCTGAAGAACAACGGTTGACTACGGCTCAACAAGTTCCAGTAGTCGGGGGAGCAGCACAGCAACAACCAGCACCGGGGTCGAACGAAGCGATGACACGGGAGGTGACTGACCCGTCTGCAGGCAGGGATGTAACAAAGTGGGCATCCGTTATGAAGTCAGGAAAGACCGAGGCACTGATCCATGGGATCAGGGAGCGGTATGTGAACGGTCTGGAGTACAAGGTTGGTGGGGGCCAGCTACTTGGCTTCTTCAGGCAGTTGAAGAACTTCGTTCTCGGTTTGGAGTACGTTGAAAGGAGGAGAACCCGCACTTTGTGGAGTTGGGGAACGAGCTGTTGGACCCTCTGGGGAAAGCAAACGCAATAGCGAAGAGAAATAGAAATGCGAAGATGCAACAACCGAAACGGAAAGGGGGGAGATCGTTTGTCTCTACATATCCATCGTCGGGAAACGGGGGAGGGTTCGCGACAAGTAACAACAAAACCAACGTTCCTAAAACGAAGGTTAGACACGCAAGTATTGGAAACATCCCCATTGCCAAAGTTAAAGTTGAGAAAGCCCGCAAGACTTATGCAGAAGCACTCAAGACAGGTGTTGAGGAGCAGCCGACTAAAAACAAGGTTAGGAGGATCTGTAAGTTTAATCGTTCAAGACCCGGACAACCTTGATTAATAAAACCCGCAGTCCGAGGATTCCCCAGCGGAAGGGGGATCAGTTGGAACAGAAGAGATCGCAGATTCAACGGAAACAATGCCCTCAGAAGGATTAGAAGGAAATGTGGTTGGGAAGGTCCTGTTGGACATGATGGAGGGATGCCCAGAGGGGACGAAGAGGCGGCATGCCGAGGATTCCGTCACATACATGGAGGCGACAGAAAAGCTTCAAGAAACACTGGAGAAGATGTGGGCCTCAAAGACAACAGCAAGCAGGCGGAATCTGTGGAGAAGATTTCGGGCCTGGGCAAGGGAAAAGGAGAAACCAGCAAACGCAAGCTCGGCTGTTCTGTTCGTGATGGCGACAGGTGTGGCAGTGCAAGGGCTTCTCTCTTATGCAAAGAGTCTGTCTGCAGTGATGGGGAGGAATAGAAAACGGACCGCTGTTGAGCTTGGCTGCAGCACTGAGGGCGAACGGGGCGGCAATACCGCTGGAACAGGCAACGCCAATGACAAGTTTCGACCTGGTGGATTGGGCAAGGGGGCAAGACTTAAAGACCACTTGGCAATGCTAGTGTGCTGGAAGACTGCATCAAGATGGGGCGAGACCGCAGCGCTCTCAAGGGACCAGTTCATCCCTGTAAGTCCGTCAGAGATCATTATAGATTGGTTCCGCACGCCAAAGGGAAGGAGGGCAAACCCTTACTCGCCAAGCAGATGGACGGTGATAAAGGGGAATCACACAGAAGAGATAAAGATCTTGCTGGATGCGATGGGGGAGTTCAAAAAACTACACCCGTGGGACATGTCAAAATTAGTGAAAACGTTCCAGCAGGACGGCAGGATGAAAAGATACACCGCCCACTCAATAAAAAGAGGTGCGATAAGTCATCTGTTGGAGGTTCTGGCATCGGACCAAGAGCAGTAAGGACTCACAGAAGGGCTGATAAGCAGGCTGGCCAAGCATGCAGGAGTGTCGGCCCTTTCAGACACCACGCTGAGGTACGGGGGAAACCCAATTGCAATGGCGTTAAAGACAGGGGATGTCACCTGTTTCCTGTAGTTGATAGATCAAAGAATGCGAGTGAACGGGATGTGATGCGGAGCGTAGCAGCGCAGTTCACGCACAGAACAAAGAGCACGCGCATCCCCATAACGAAGGAGGAGATATCTTCACCACTACATGTGGCCCCTACACCTAAGATGGATGTTTCAGCTGTAAGGGGGAGGATGTTGCCGGTCCTGAAGAGGTTTGATTATGTTTGGGACCTCACCTTCTTTCCTAGGGATTCTTCTGTCAATGCACGGCTCTCGTCAAGAGGAAGTGACTGCGCGAATCGCCCCTTCATGCTTCGCAAATTCCTGCGCGGTGTTACTTCTCCACTGTGCTACTGATCTTTTCATTCAATTCCATGTATGATAATTCTAAGCGGGGGTTTAGTAATGTTAATCTTCAATGGGAGGTTCTTGTTAGAAATACACAAAACGTTTGCTTTCGCAAATTCCCTGAGCCAAATTAGACAAATGGCATACGCAAAAGCGATTAGACATGACCCATGTCGTGACAGTAAAGGAAGGGAAATTAGCAAACGATGGTTGACAACAACAACCATCTTACCGAGAAAAAAAAGAATACACAAAATAACTGGTGGCATGTGAACGTGTGAGGTTGTGATAGTTATTAAGATCAAGGTCAACATGTTTATTCCAGTAATTCTTTGTTCATATCTTCTTTGGCTTCTTCAGTTTCAGCAGGTGTTTGTTTTGTGCAAATATCCGACACCACTTCAACATCAACGGATGTGTCTGTCTTTTTTACAATATTCTGTGATTCTACAACTTGTTGTTCAACAGTAATATCTGTCACAGAATGAGACTTGAAGATTTGATGCAAAGTACTAACACTAACATGTGAAGTAACTTCAAGAGTACAAGTACCAATCACTGAGGTCTCAGTTAACGACCAGATGCGTAAAGCTACGATTGATCGAACACCATGAACGGCACAGATCTCATCTTCCAATGAGTTGGTGCATGGGATTGGTGACTTTTGAAGCATAACGTCACACGTTTTAATTGCTAAAGGAAGGGCTGAGTAAACCAATATTAAACTTATTACTATTGAAAGAATAGGATCAACTAAGTGTCTTCCTTCCCAGTTGGTTGCTTTCCAGGAGATCAAACCCGCAATTATAACCGCAACGCTTGCCATTGCATCTCCAGCTATGTGTAAAAACAAGGCCTTTTGATTGAGTGAACCTTCCTTTTCTCCTCCGTTACTGTGACTGTGACTATGACTATGACCATGACTTAGTTTGCATTCCCCTCCTAAGTGGGAGTGTTCCTTAAATATCAGCAAGCCAACCAGATTGATTAATAGACCAACCGATGCCGTAGATATTACTACTTCTGGTTGTGTAATCTCCTCATGTTCGAATAGACGATGGAGCCCCTCTGTGACTAACGTGAAGCAAATTGATAATAAAAATA
The DNA here is from genome assembly GCA_964019425.1 of Flectonema sp. DT1601. Classification (NCBI taxonomy): domain Eukaryota; phylum Euglenozoa; class Diplonemea; order Diplonemida; family Diplonemidae; genus Flectonema; species Flectonema sp. DT1601. The sequence goes on from OZ025783.1 coordinate 891,881, forward strand.
TGCTGTTGACCAGACCTCCGACTAATTCTGCCCGTTTCAATCCATATGTGTATCGACTAGTGCCAAAGTTAAAGTTGAGAAAGCCCGCAAGACTTATGCAGAAGCACTCAAGACAGGTGTTGAGGAGCAGCCGACTAAAAACAAGGTTAGGAGGATCTGTAAGTTTAATCGTTCAAGACCCGGACAACCTTGATTAATAAATCAAGGTTGTCATCCGTTATGAAGTCAGGAAAGACCGAGGCACTGATCCATGGGATCAGGGAGCGGTATGTGAACGGTCTGGAGTACAAGGTTGGTGGGGGCCAGCTACTTGGCTTCTTCAGGCAGTTGAAGAACTTCGTTCTCGGTTTGGAGTACGTTGAAAGGAGGAGAACCCGCACTTTGTGGAGTTGGGGAACGAGCTGTTGGACCCTCTGGAGAAAGCAAACGCAATAGCGAAGAGAAATAGAAATGCGAAGATGCAACAACCGAAACGGAAAGGGGGGAGATCGTTTGTCTCTACATATCCATCGTCGGGAAACGGGGGAGGGTTCGCGACAAGTAACAACAAAACCAACGTTCCTAAGATCCAAGGCACACTGGCCATGTGTCTCGGGATCTCCTATGATGCGGCCAAGACACTTTCGATGAATAAGTGTCTAGTAATACTTGGTGTGTTATCAAGGAGCCGCCTGCAGTTGGTCAACCAGAGCGCCGCCCGGATGTGGGATCGCTGCAGCAGAGCACAGGCACACTGAGAAGTGATACCAAGCCCGCAAACCTGCAAACCCTCAAACAACAAGCTAGCGTTACCCAGCAAATCACACAACAGCAGAGAGATCAGCAAAAGCAGAATGCGGAAGTGATCCAGAAAACCTTACAAGAAATAGCAGATCTGAAGAACAACGGTTGACTACGGCTCAACAAGTTCCAGTAGTCGGGGGAGCAGCACAGCAACAACCAGCACCGGGGTCGAACGAAGCGATGACACGGGAGGTGACTGACCCGTCTGCAGGCAGGGATGTAACAAAGTGGGCATCCGTTATGAAGTCAGGAAAGACCGAGGCACTGATCCATGGGATCAGGGAGCGGTATGTGAACGGTCTGGAGTACAAGGTTGGTGGGGGCCAGCTACTTGGCTTCTTCAGGCAGTTGAAGAACTTCGTTCTCGGTTTGGAGTACGTTGAAAGGAGGAGAACCCGCACTTTGTGGAGTTGGGGAACGAGCTGTTGGACCCTCTGGAGAAAGCAAACGCAATAGCGAAGAGAAATAGAAATGCGAAGATGCAACAACCGAAACGGAAAGGGGGGAGATCGTTTGTCTCTACATATCCATCGTCGGGAAACGGGGGAGGGTTCGCGACAAGTAACAACATAACCAACGTTCCTAAAACGAAGGTTAGACACGCAAGTATTGGAAACATCCCCATTGCCAAAGTTAAAGTTGAGAAAGCCCGCAAGACTTATGCAGAAGCACTCAAGACAGGTGTTGAGGAGCAGCCGACTAAAAACAAGGTTAGGAGGATCTGTAAGTTTAATCGTTCAAGACCCGGACAACCTTGATTAATAAAACCCGCAGTCCGAGGATTCCCCAGCGGAAGGGGGATCAGTTGGAACAGAAGAGATCGCAGATTCAACGGAAACAATGCCCTCAGAAGGATTAGAAGGAAATGTGGTTGGGAAGGTCCTGTTGGACATGATGGAGGGATGCCCAGAGGGGACGAAGAGGCGGCATGCCGAGGATTCCGTCACATACATGGAGGCGACAGAAAAGCTTCAAGAAACACTGGAGAAGATGTGGGCCTCAAAGACAACAGCAAGCAGGCGGAATCTGTGGAGAAGATTTCGGGCCTGGGCAAGGGAAAAGGAGAAACCAGCAAACGCAAGCTCGGCTGTTCTGTTCGTGATGGCGACAGGTGTGGCAGTGCAAGGGCTTCTCTCTTATGCAAAGAGTCTGTCTGCAGTGATGGGGAGGAATAGAAAACGGACCGCTGTTGAGCTTGGCTGCAGCACTGAGGGCGAACGGGGCGGCAATACCGCTGGAACAGGCAACGCCAATGACAAGTTTCGACCTGGTGGATTGGGCAAGGGGGCAAGACTTAAAGACCACTTGGCAATGCTAGTGTGCTGGAAGACTGCATCAAGATGGGGCGAGACCGCAGCGCTCTCAAGGGACCAGTTCATCCCTGTAAGTCCGTCAGAGATCATTATAGATTGGTTCCGCACGCCAAAGGGAAGGAGGGCAAACCCTTACTCGCCAAGCAGATGGACGGTGATAAAGGGGAATCACACAGAAGAGATAAAGATCTTGCTGGATGCGATGGGGGAGTTCAAAAAACTACACCCGTGGGACATGTCAAAATTAGTGAAAACGTTCCAGCAGGACGGCAGGATGAAAAGATACACCGCCCACTCAATAAAAAGAGGTGCGATAAGTCATCTGTTGGAGGTTCTGGCATCGGACCAAGAGCAGTAAGGACTCACAGAAGGGCTGATAAGCAGGCTGGCCAAGCATGCAGGAGTGTCGGCCCTTTCAGACACCACGCTGAGGTACGGGGGAAACCCAATTGCAATGGCGTTAAAGACAGGGGATGTCACCTGTTTCCTGTAGTTGATAGATCAAAGAATGCGAGTGAACGGGATGTGATGCGGAGCGTAGCAGCGCAGTTCACGCACAGAACAAAGAGCACGCGCATCCCCATAACGAAGGAGGAGATATCTTCACCACTACATGTGGCCCCTACACCTAAGATGGATGTTTCAGCTGTAAGGGGGAGGATGTTGCCGGTCCTGAAGAGGTTTGATTATGTTTGGGACCTCACCTTCTTTCCTAGGGATTCTTCTGTCAATGCACGGCTCTTGTCAAGAGGAAGTGACTGCGCGAATCGCCCCTTCATGCTTCGCAAATTCCTGCGCGGTGTTACTTCTCCACTGTGCTACTGATCTTTTCATTCAATTCCATGTATGATAATTCTAAGCGGGGGTTTAGTAATGTTAATCTTCAATGGGAGGTTCTTGTTAGAAATACACAAAACGTTTGCTTTCGCAAATTCCCTGAGCCAAATTAGACAAATGGCATACGCAAAAGCGATTAGACATGACCCATGTCGTGACAGTAAAGGAAGGGAAATTAGCAAACGATGGTTGACAACAACAACCATCTTACCGAGAAAAAAAAGAATACACAAAATAACTGGTGGCATGTGAACGTGTGAGGTTGTGATAGTTATTAAGATCAAGGTCAACATGTTTATTCCAGTAATTCTTTGTTCATATCTTCTTTGGCTTCTTCAGTTTCAGCAGGTGTTTGTTTTGTGCAAATATCCGACACCACTTCAACATCAACGGATGTGTCTGTCTTTTTTACAATATTCTGTGATTCTACAACTTGTTGTTCAACAGTAATATCTGTCACAGAATGAGACTTGAAGATTTGATGCAAAGTACTAACACTAACATGTGAAGTAACTTCAAGAGTACAAGTACCAATCACTGAGGTCTCAGTTAACGACCAGATGCGTAAAGCTACGATTGATCGAACACCATGAACGGCACAGATCTCATCTTCCAATGAGTTGGTGCATGGGATTGGTGACTTTTGAAGCATAACGTCACACGTTTTAATTGCTAAAGGAAGGGCTGAGTAAACCAATATTAAACTTATTACTATTGAAAGAATAGGATCAACTAAGTGTCTTCCTTCCCAGTTGGTTGCTTTCCAGGAGATCAAACCCGCAATTATAACCGCAACGCTTGCCATTGCATCTCCAGCTATGTGTAAAAACAAGGCCTTTTGATTGAGTGAACCTTCCTTTTCTCCTCCGTTACTGTGACTGTGACTATGACTATGACCATGACTTAGTTTGCATTCCCCTCCTAAGTGGGAGTGTTCCTTAAATATCAGCAAGCCAACCAGATTGATTAATAGACCAACCGATGCCGTAGATATTACTACTTCTGGTTGTGTAATCTCCTCATGTTCGAATAGACGATGGAGCCCCTCTGTGACTAACGTGAAGCAAATTGATAATAAAAATATGCTGTTGACCAGACCTCCGACTAATTCTGCCCGTTTCAATCCATATGTGTATCGACTAGTGCCAAAGTTAAAGTTGAGAAAGCCCGCAAGACTTATGCAGAAGCACTCAAGACAGGTGTTGAGGAGCAGCCGACTAAAAACAAGGTTAGGAGGATCTGTAAGTTTAATCGTTCAAGACCCGGACAACCTTGATTAATAAATCAAGGTTGTCATCCGTTATGAAGTCAGGAAAGACCGAGGCACTGATCCATGGGATCAGGGAGCGGTATGTGAACGGTCTGGAGTACAAGGTTGGTGGGGGCCAGCTACTTGGCTTCTTCAGGCAGTTGAAGAACTTCGTTCTCGGTTTGGAGTACGTTGAAAGGAGGAGAACCCGCACTTTGTGGAGTTGGGGAACGAGCTGTTGGACCCTCTGGAGAAAGCAAACGCAATAGCGAAGAGAAATAGAAATGCGAAGATGCAACAACCGAAACGGAAAGGGGGGAGATCGTTTGTCTCTACATATCCATCGTCGGGAAACGGGGGAGGGTTCGCGACAAGTAACAACAAAACCAACGTTCCTAAGATCCAAGGCACACTGGCCATGTGTCTCGGGATCTCCTATGATGCGGCCAAGACACTTTCGATGAATAAGTGTCTAGTAATACTTGGTGTGTTATCAAGGAGCCGCCTGCAGTTGGTCAACCAGAGCGCCGCCCGGATGTGGGATCGCTGCAGCAGAGCACAGGCACACTGAGAAGTGATACCAAGCCCGCAAACCTGCAAACCCTCAAACAACAAGCTAGCGTTACCCAGCAAATCACACAACAGCAGAGAGATCAGCAAAAGCAGAATGCGGAAGTGATCCAGAAAACCTTACAAGAAATAGCAGATCTGAAGAACAACGGTTGACTACGGCTCAACAAGTTCCAGTAGTCGGGGGAGCAGCACAGCAACAACCAGCACCGGGGTCGAACGAAGCGATGACACGGGAGGTGACTGACCCGTCTGCAGGCAGGGATGTAACAAAGTGGGCATCCGTTATGAAGTCAGGAAAGACCGAGGCACTGATCCATGGGATCAGGGAGCGGTATGTGAACGGTCTGGAGTACAAGGTTGGTGGGGGCCAGCTACTTGGCTTCTTCAGGCAGTTGAAGAACTTCGTTCTCGGTTTGGAGTACGTTGAAAGGAGGAGAACCCGCACTTTGTGGAGTTGGGGAACGAGCTGTTGGACCCTCTGGAGAAAGCAAACGCAATAGCGAAGAGAAATAGAAATGCGAAGATGCAACAACCGAAACGGAAAGGGGGGAGATCGTTTGTCTCTACATATCCATCGTCGGGAAACGGGGGAGGGTTCGCGACAAGTAACAACAAAACCAACGTTCCTAAAACGAAGGTTAGACACGCAAGTATTGGAAACATCCCCATTGCCAAAGTTAAAGTTGAGAAAGCCCGCAAGACTTATGCAGAAGCACTCAAGACAGGTGTTGAGGAGCAGCCGACTAAAAACAAGGTTAGGAGGATCTGTAAGTTTAATCGTTCAAGACCCGGACAACCTTGATTAATAAAACCCGCAGTCCGAGGATTCCCCAGCGGAAGGGGGATCAGTTGGAACAGAAGAGATCGCAGATTCAACGGAAACAATGCCCTCAGAAGGATTAGAAGGAAATGTGGTTGGGAAGGTCCTGTTGGACATGATGGAGGGATGCCCAGAGGGGACGAAGAGGCGGCATGCCGAGGATTCCGTCACATACATGGAGGCGACAGAAAAGCTTCAAGAAACACTGGAGAAGATGTGGGCCTCAAAGGCAACAGCAAGCAGGCGGAATCTGTGGAGAAGATTTCGGGCCTGGGCAAGGGAAAAGGAGAAACCAGCAAACGCAAGCTCGGCTGTTCTGTTCGTGATGGCGACAGGTGTGGCAGTGCAAGGGCTTCTCTCTTATGCAAAGAGTCTGTCTGCAGTGATGGGGAGGAATAGAAAACGGACCGCTGTTGAGCTTGGCTGCAGCACTGAGGGCGAACGGGGCGGCAATACCGCTGGAACAGGCAACGCCAATGACAAGTTTCGACCTGGTGGATTGGGCAAGGGGGCAAGACTTAAAGACCACTTGGCAATGCTAGTGTGCTGGAAGACTGCATCAAGATGGGGCGAGACCGCAGCGCTCTCAAGGGACCAGTTCATCCCTGTAAGTCCGTCAGAGATCATTATAGATTGGTTCCGCACGCCAAAGGGAAGGAGGGCAAACCCTTACTCGCCAAGCAGATGGACGGTGATAAAGGGGAATCACACAGAAGAGATAAAGATCTTGCTGGATGCGATGGGGGAGTTCAAAAAACTACACCCGTGGGACATGTCAAAATTAGTGAAAACGTTCCAGCAGGACGGCAGGATGAAAAGATACACCGCCCACTCAATAAAAAGAGGTGCGATAAGTCATCTGTTGGAGGTTCTGGCATCGGACCAAGAGCAGTAAGGACTCACAGAAGGGCTGATAAGCAGGCTGGCCAAGCATGCAGGAGTGTCGGCCCTTTCAGACACCACGCTGAGGTACGGGGGAAACCCAATTGCAATGGCGTTAAAGACAGGGGATGTCACCTGTTTCCTGTAGTTGATAGATCAAAGAATGCGAGTGAACGGGATGTGATGCGGAGCGTAGCAGCGCAGTTCACGCACAGAACAAAGAGCACGCGCATCCCCATAACGAAGGAGGAGATATCTTCACCACTACATGTGGCCCCTACACCTAAGATGGATGTTTCAGCTGTAAGGGGGAGGATGTTGCCGGTCCTGAAGAGGTTTGATTATGTTTGGGACCTCACCTTCTTTCCTAGGGATTCTTCTGTCAATGCACGGCTCTCGTCAAGAGGAAGTGACTGCGCGAATCGCCCCTTCATGCTTCGCAAATTCCTGCGCGGTGTTACTTCTCCACTGTGCTACTGATCTTTTCATTCAATTCCATGTATGATAATTCTAAGCGGGGGTTTAGTAATGTTAATCTTCAATGGGAGGTTCTTGTTAGAAATACACAAAACGTTTGCTTTCGCAAATTCCCTGAGCCAAATTAGACAAATGGCATACGCAAAAGCGATTAGACATGACCCATGTCGTGACAGTAAAGGAAGGGAAATTAGCAAACGATGGTTGACAACAACAACCATCTTACCGAGAAAAAAAAGAATACACAAAATAACTGGTGGCATGTGAACGTGTGAGGTTGTGATAGTTATTAAGATCAAGGTCAACATGTTTATTCCAGTAATTCTTTGTTCATATCTTCTTTGGCTTCTTCAGTTTCAGCAGGTGTTTGTTTTGTGCAAATATCCGACACCACTTCAACATCAACGGATGTGTCTGTCTTTTTTACAATATTCTGTGATTCTACAACTTGTTGTTCAACAGTAATATCTGTCACAGAATGAGACTTGAAGATTTGATGCAAAGTACTAACACTAACATGTGAAGTAACTTCAAGAGTACAAGTACCAATCACTGAGGTCTCAGTTAACGACCAGATGCGTAAAGCTACGATTGATCGAACACCATGAACGGCACAGATCTCATCTTCCAATGAGTTGGTGCATGGGATTGGTGACTTTTGAAGCATAACGTCACACGTTTTAATTGCTAAAGGAAGGGCTGAGTAAACCAATATTAAACTTATTACTATTGAAAGAATAGGATCAACTAAGTGTCTTCCTTCCCAGTTGGTTGCTTTCCAGGAGATCAAACCCGCAATTATAACCGCAACGCTTGCCATTGCATCTCCAGCTATGTGTAAAAACAAGGCCTTTTGATTGAGTGAACCTTCCTTTTCTCCTCCGTTACTGTGACTGTGACTATGACTATGACCATGACTTAGTTTGCATTCCCCTCCTAAGTGGGAGTGTTCCTTAAATATCAGCAAGCCAACCAGATTGATTAATAGACCAACCGATGCCGTAGATATTACTACTTCTGGTTGTGTAATCTCCTCATGTTCGAATAGACGATGGAGCCCCTCTGTGACTAACGTGAAGCAAATTGATAATAAAAATATGCTGTTGACCAGACCTCCGACTAATTCTGCCCGTTTCAATCCATATGTGTATCGACTAGTGGGTTTGCGGTTAGCCACTTTAATCGAGGATAGTGTAACGCCAAGTGCCATGCAGTCACTCATGACATGAAATGCATCTGCCGTGAGCGAAACGCAGTTGGTCATCCTTCCAACGATCAATTCAACAAAGAAATAACACCCAGTCAGCGCCATCATTATGATTATTCGTTTTTGTCGTTCCATTGCTGCAAATCTAAAAAAAATATTTTTAAATAAAACAAACAATTCTCGACACCAGTACGTCATCCAGGGCTGGAAGAAAAAGATGGCTATTTTGTCGAAAAAAGAGAAAAAAAAAGAAAGAAAAAAAATAACAAGCGCACTTACTTTTTTAGGGTAATCTTTTTTTTAAAATTAATACTAAGATCCAATCTTCTCTAAAATAATAACAGTTTTGTCAAATACATATGTCAGGTTAGAATGCGTATTTCTATTGGAAAGTTAGTTGCAGCTTGTCTATGGCTGCATTACCTTCTTTGAGAACGATATGCTTTGGGGTTAGGGATCAAGGCTTTACTCATTTCAATTAGTTACTAAGCAAATAATATAACACCACTGTAGAAAACACTCCGTCAGAAACACTGCTTTTCTCTATGGTGTCTACGGATTTCGCAACAAAAAGGAGAAAACTTATTTTACGAAGTTAAAGTCTTTGATTAATATTAAATGAACTGCAGCCAAGTTTGGATTATCTGCCAACGGGTGTAACGAATGAACGCATCAAAAGAAAGCAAAACAAGGCATTTCGTTTAGATTTTCAAAGGTCAAAAGAAGGGATGCACAGAGGGGCACTAATCCGCAGAAGTTAGAGAACGGAAACGAACAGGAACAATTTTAGCCAGCTAACCTGCACTTACATATCCTGAAGGGATGCAGCAAGCGCACGAGCTAACTCTTCATCTTCGCTCATAGTCGTGTTGTTATTGTTATTAGTGTTGGTGTTGTTAGCGTTGGTGTTATTGTTGCTGCTGTTAGCACTTGCCATCGCAGCCAACAAACTACTTCCCAATCCCGAAGGTAAACTCTGAGGCACGGTTTGAGGTGCAGGTGATGGTTTCAGCTCCTGCTGGTTTTATTAGTTGGTTAACTCGAACACGACTACTACCGTGGTACCCACAAAGTATTAGTATTGGAATCAATAGCAAAACATACTTGTGCTCTTCTTTTACTTCCTGGAGAAGGATCACAGTCTTCAAGCCTACCTGTTGGTAATTATTATAAACAAGTCAACTAACAGAAAGATGTTATCAGTATTGAAGTGAAGTACATACAGATTTCCGTTTCAGTTACGTCACCCAGTAGTGCGACAAGCTCGCCTAGTAACTTCTGAAATTTTCCTTTCCTTGCTGATGACGCTTCTTCTGTCCATCTCGCTGCTGTGCTGATAACGACTGGTGCTAACTGACGGTAGTAGTCTTCGATAATCTTTTCACATCCCTGCGGAGGGGAACGGAGGTTACCCAAGATCCCGTGCCTCAACGTACCGAGACGGAGTCCCTCGTTGTAGTCAGCAGACCACTTGTCCCCCTCAGTTGTATTCTTCGATCCTTCGTTACCAGGTTCGTTGAAATATGGATCAGGGACGAGTATCATTCCTGTTTGTGATTAAAACTGAGGTCTGCAGTTGAACGGTCCCACTCATCTGATCAAAGTGAAATGCTTCGACTTTCTCCGAATGAGTTGCAGAATAGATAAGTTACATACCTTGAATAGATTTTACAACCTGTGAGATGCTACTCTGTCCAGGAGTCCACTTGGTTTCATCACCATCACTGAACCAGGTACCTAACAGGGAAAGGCAGACCTTACCAGATTCGTACAAGTTAGGGTTGAACCTAACAGTTCCTTCTCCAGTCGTTTTGAGAGTCACCAGGGGTGGTGCGTGGGGGTAAGACGGAGGGCAGAAAATATCAAAAATGAACATTCCAAAAGCATATGGAGTATCCTGAGGTCCAGTAATCAGAGCCCGTGTTACTCCCATACGCGCTTCATCACTGACGGTGAAGATGGATGCTTGCGGATGCAAAGGAAGGTCTTCCATGAGTTTCATTTCTCGTTTCCATGCTTTTGTTAACTCCTTTGATGTTTGGCCTTCTGATTCTAAAATATCCTTCTTGTAACAATGAGACATGAAACCATTCTCACGATAATCTGTTGAATCTTGTTGATAATCTTCAAACAGTTCTGTAAACTTGTTCTCATTAAAAACAACTTTCTTGTTTGGCGGAAGATCGTATTCCGATTCGTCGAAGTCTCCAACATTTTCAGTTTCTGGTGCGACTTCGGCTGTCGTAGTCACGAATGTTTTTAGTCTTTGAACCAATTGGAGACCACCGACCTGTTTGTATTAATCACACTTTACGGTACGAGTAGTGTGTTGTTTCACGTCACGCGGTAAACAAAAAGGCTGAAAAGATTTTTAGGTTTTCCAACCACATAACTTGTTACTCACTCTACCACGATTAATTTCTTAATCGTCTCCGTAGTTTAGGAGCATTCCTTGTAGCTCTTAATAAATTCAAAAAAGAAAAAAATTCAATACCTGAGTGCGGCTAATTTCTTCGACTGTGAGGTCAAGAATCTCACTGTCGTAGTCATCGTGCTGCGCGTATATCTTGCAGAAGGCTTCGTCAGTTGCAAGCAGTGAAATAATCTTACACATCGTTTGTATTATCCCAAGGCGATCATAGTCGTACTTTCTTGGATTCTGAAGTGACATTAAAGTCTGACCACGTTTTCCGTATAATTGAAACAAAAAGTTTCTAACCAAATGAGCAAGCGAACGGAGGACAACAGGGCTAGCGATAGCTGGAGGAGGCGGTGGTGGTGAATCCAATCGATTTGGGTTTAGAAGCATTTGAACAACTTGCAGACAACGAAGTGCGGAATTCATAAATCCCTTACCTGATCGACCCTGAGATTGTGAATGCTGTTCTTTGTAAGCTTTTGTTTGTTTGTCCCATGTTTTAGCTTCTGGAGTTTTCAAAAGGATTTCAATATCATTTACTTCAATCAAACGATTTAAAGCATCATCTAAACAGTGTGCTGCCTCAGTCGATAGTTTGTGACAAAAGTGCGAAAACGCGTCTTCCTGTTCCGTCGGCATATTCAGAACCTTGATTAACCCATCTCTAAAGTTCTGTACTGAGATCAATTGTACAAACAGCGGTAGCACGTGATCGCGGGCGTGTGCTAAGTGATCATCTTTATCAATATCAAAACCTTCTGTTCCAGAACTTGCGTAGACCTGTTTTAGATTTAGTGATTGCTGTATAGTAATTGGAATACCTTTTCCAACTCTAGAGATTGCTATGGTCATACCTTAAACAGAACTCGAGGAAGCTCACTACATAATTCAGACTGCTCAACGATATTGAAAAGAGATGTAGCAGAACGATGACCATCTACTACATATGAAGCCCAAACACTTGAGTGTTTGTTTTCACGCAGAGCTGCAATGAGATCAACAATACGAGCTTCAATCATTGGTTGTTTTCGTAACAAAGTTGGATGTGTTGAGAGTGTTATCGCAAAACGAAGCAACTGTGGCATCCCTTCAGCATCGTTCACCAGATCAGGAGCGTAGTGACACACAAAGACAGCCCAATCTAAAGCATCTTCGAGTAGATAAACAGGTAACCCAGCGACTTCATCAGGTAATCCATCGTCTCCGTGTTTCTGAATAGATCTGTGGAGTGTTATTGTTTCGGTTAGACGACTCGTTGATAGACAACTTCGGATTAAAATTCAACAAATAAACAAACCTATAAATAATATTGCACAAAGTGACTGCAGCTAAGTTACAGCAATCGACAAGCTCTGGTCGGAGAAGATGCAGACGGAGGTTGTCCCACTGCAGTGCCAACTCTTCGAGCTTTGGGTTGTGAGAATCCCCTCCCTGCATTGCAGCAGACAAGGCTCGCATGTATGCTTCGTGTGACCAACGTGCTACTTTAATACATGGCATAACAAGACAATGAATTGCGTCACACGCAGTGAAGAATATCTGTGTTGCAAAGTTGTACGCACCCGAATTGTAATTACCCTTCCAGTCTCTATCAAGCTTTACAGCCTGCTTCCAAGTAGAGTGATTCTCTGACGCAAACTGTGATGTCACGTACTCTAACGAAACTTTCTCGCCCAGTTTTTGACAAACAGGCTTTGCTAATATGAGTGAAATCATAGTGAAGTTGATTGCTAAATTATCTGGCATCTCTGTACTTCTAATCCTGCGCATTGTTGCTTTGCTCATGTCTGCCCGACCGATAGCACTTTTAGTGATACTGTATTAATATCGTATTGTTGATGAACAGAAATTCCATTTTCTTTTATTATAAAGTACAAACCTGTTCAACCATCTCAAGGCTACATCTTGACCTGCTCTGCCACCCTTAATGAGAAGGGCATCTTTCACTAAACCAGACAGCTCTGCGACAATACTTTTTATAATGTCACGCGGTCTGTGGAGTACCCCGTCGACTTCATTAGGATGAACCCTAGGGTAGTTGTGAACACCTGTTGTGTTGTTTGTTTTTCACTTTTCTGATTGACTCATTTAAAAAAAGTTTCTATCAAATACACACCTCTCAACAAGGTTACTATTTCAGTAGGGTCAGGGGCGAGCATAAATCGGGAAACCCAACTAGACATAACAAGCGCTCGATTAGAAGTGATTTGAGCAGTTTCCTTTTCAATCATTTCTTTTAGCAGAGTCATCCCTTGTGGTGAAGCAGACAATAATCTAGCGAGGTACCCGCTGTATCTTGTCAGTAATGGTAGTCCTTCACGTTGAACTGCCTCTTGACCTTCACGAATTAAATAATTTGCAATCGACTCAAGAACTTCACCAGATATATCATTCGAGTGAGCGGAGATATCGTGAAGCATTTCATTGACGGATGTGATCTCTGGGTGTTTTAATAGTTCTCCGATGTATTGCTGTCTCAGTGTTGGATCATTGTCTAAGCAGACAGGAATGAAAGAAGACATCAAATGCACTCGCAAGCCATTTGCGATAGCATCACAAGTTAAAGAGAAGTTCTGCTTCAATAGCATGTCACGTCTTACTTCTCTCAATCTCCCATACGCACTGACTGCGTAACTTACTCTTTCTGCTTCTGGGTGAAGTGAAAGCAATTTCTCAACGTCAGCATCTGCCAGGATGCTTTCTGTGTCGTCTAACTTCGCAAGAGCACTCCAAAGATCAGATTTGATTGTGCTGTAGATCTCATCGACAGCGTAAGCAAAAAGACTCGTCACCAGAGTAGGGATGTTGTCTTCTTCAAAATCAGCTTCCGATTCCTGAGCGTGTAGGACATATCTGTTTTTAGTATTAAAGTTTGATTCAAGGAGCACTTTGAGTGGTTACTATTAATTAATATTTACTACAAACCTGATTATGTACGCTGACGTTGCCTCCCCCTTAACGGATGCAAGGATACGGTCAGCCGACTGCGGTGTTCTCTTAACGGATGGCGTGGGTGCAGCGGCAGGGGGTGTAGCTGGGGGACCCATCACAACAGCAGGCTTGAGAGACGGAGGGGGTTGCGGCTGAGGGGTTGCCGGTTGGGGAACCGGAGCGGCCTTCGGAACGGAACTACCTGCCATTCTAGCAAGACGCTGCTCCCGCATCTGCTCCGGCGTCAATGCTGCTGATGCTGAGCTCCCAGCATGTAATGTTCTTCCCGTGGGTGCGGTCTCCTTTTCTGGGGTCTCTTCCGCTTCTCTCCGAAACGCATGAACTTTCCCTCCGCTTACGATATTTATTCCCTTTGCTCGCATAGGTGCATCCCCATTGTCCCCGTCGGACTTCTTATTTTCGTCGTCACTATCTCCCCCAGGTGGTGGTGGTGGTGGTGGAGGCGAACTCATTTCCTTTTACGCTGAAAAAAAAAAAAAAAAATGTACTCCAGAACACAACTACTCGATAAACATGTTATCAGTCAACACTGATACTTTGTAATCATCGCTGCGGGTACTCCGAAGCGGAAAAGCTGCTATTTAAATCTAATGACCCTTGTCAAGCAAGTTATCAAATAGATGGACAGTACGTGTCTGTAAAATGTGCATTCCGAAGTCATTCCTGCAGTTGTTTCTCACCTCCTACTACGACCTGTTGTAGTCTTTGCTTGACTTGACATTCTTCCATCTTCGGTTAAGCACTTCGATCCAGAAGGATCTCCGTTCAAGAAAGCCTGTATTCTGTCTTCCAGTATTGGAACCATCTCAGCGACAACAAACAATTCGAGTGGACCCAGTTCTTCAATTATAAGTTCACGGTCAAAGGCAAGTGAGCAGTCCGAATCTACTTTTTTGATAAATTGTTTGATAGCATCGTCGGTACTGTTTTTATTTCTTCAGAAAGTCTCCGCAGACATTTTTTTTTTTTAAAACCACCAAATCCTGTCAAGTTCGATCACCACCCAGATCATTTATTGAAATGAAATGACACTATGGATTAAGAATGATTGCTACATACCATGAAATGTGAATCCCATGCCGCGTCTTTAGATCATCCATTTTAAGTTATGCACAACTATCGTGTGCTTTCTGAAGAAAGCAGAGAAATGCTACAGTTCTTAAGTAACAATGTTAACCTAAAGGTTTTCAGCTCGCAAATAAGTCGCACAATATTTTTATAGTGGCTGAGAAAAGAGCAGACCTTTAGATAGCCAACTGCACCTATCCCAGTAACACAGCAGGCTAGAAATAGACAGTAAAGGGTAATTATTCTCGCAGTCAGTTGTTTCGTAGCTCTATCGCTTTTTTCTTACCTGGTGTGCGCCAACTCTTCAAACTTTCCCACTATCCGTTACTGGTTAGGGGAATTCTGTTTTCATTTCCACTCATTTTCCCCTTTGCCACTAAAACTCGTCGACCAAGTTTTGAATGGTCTGGGTGTACACAAAAGAATCCCAAAATATAAAATAACTAACGGACTTTAAACCGTCAAATGGTTTACCTTGCTGTTTATATACATTTCTAAGTTCTTACAGCAATGTAATGATTATTAATAATAACGTAACTTTATGTGTTCTACTTGATTGGTTAAGTGATGCCTTAAAGACACACATATTTCACCGTCACCCACCGTATTTGCAGTATGAGAGCTTCGAGCCGTTCCGTAAAAACTGAACGACGAGCGTCTCGTCCGCTGGGGTTTTCGGGGACTCTCATTAACTGATTTCAGAATTCAGAGAGGGGAAAAAAAGTATCCTCAGTATCACCAAATAAATAACAGATAACAAACAACAAGACACAACCCAAGCTGCCGTTTAATCTCCTTCTGAGTCAAGGCCACCTGCGAGCCTAAAAGGTTGGTATTTAGTTTCTTCATTGGTGCCCGTTATTTTCATTTGAATGTGAGGTAGCAGCCTGTTTGGAGTATTTGCTAATAGTCAGAGTTGTTATTTCATTCAATTCAAAACAGAAGAAAAGATACATACCACTCAGGGAAACTGACGTCGCAGTTCTTTGTTGAGGTCTCAACTTCCAAAAGCAATACCTGTGCCTGCTTATAGTAGTCAAGCTGGAACCAGAAGTTATCGTGGGGAAAGCAGCGCCGCTTTATTGTTAAAGGGCGGCAAGACTTCATTGCCTGCGTACACATGTCTGAATATTCCCTCTGAGATATGAGGGTTTCAGTAGATTCCAGTCGGGTACTCTTTGATGATGGCGGAGAAGTAAAAGATGATGAACACCCAGAACTACAGTCTTCCGAAGGAAATGATCCCAAATCCAAAAGTAGTCCTTTCGGTGGTGGGGTCTTCTCATCGACTGGCATTGGAGCCCAAAGGGGAGTTATCATCGTAATCTTCTTCGTACACTTCGTATACGAATCTGTTTCGCCTACATATTTCCTACTAATCCTTCTCCTCAAGTATTTGTTCTCAACTGATGTGCTGCCCTCAATAAAAGTGATTTCAATTTGAAAAGCATCGATGTCTGGGATGCTGTCACTTCCAAGTAATTCTAAACTGACTGCGTACTGCTGTCGGTATGTCATTGGGGATTGAACTCCTAGAAAACGACAGACGTTTGAGACTGCGTGTTTTGTCTTTTCTTCCATCCCGCTGCCTTCCACTTGCGGATTCTCAACGGCTGAGAATCTCGGATGATTACCCCAAGCATCAATAAGAATGTTATCAATTTCAATAGCCTGACATTTAGTGTAACAACCTACCTCATGCGTTGCGTTGTAAAACATCTCTGCACCCTTCGCAGCAGTGGATAAGTGTAGTATGAAGTCGTATCTTGAATGTATTGTTTGCTCTGATAGATTCAGTTGAGAAAGTACATCAAGCCAAGCATCTCTGTCGGGAAGGTGAATAACGGAATCTAGTAGACCAGTATCACATATCACGACAGAAGCTTTTTCAGATGCTACTGCAATGCGGACAAGAGAGTCTTCGATTGTCTGTTGCATTTTCAATTTATTAATTACCCAGCTCTTTATCGCTTCACAGTTTTCACCACACGTTGACTTCAGACCAGCTCCAGCGTTAGTTATGAGACCCGTGGCTTCTGGGACTACGAAAACCTGCATTCCCAAGTTCCGAAGTCTCTCTTCCAACTTCGCCATCGTAGTCGTTTTCCCTCCGCAAGGACCTCCTGTCAGAGCAATTCTACGAACCAATTCAGATGGTGGTGGTGGCCACTCGATCATCCCAGACTTGAACACCATATTAAGTGCTGTACTGTGGGGAGATGATTACTATAATTTTAAAAAAACATCTTCATTCTTATTGCGGCCAAGATTATTATTATTTTTTTTTTTTTTGTGATATTGCTGGAAAAACGATTAACAATTCATGCGAACTTTCCTTCATCAACTCCACGACTGCGAATTATAATAAACAGTTATGAAGACCACTTGTGGGTGCACACAGATTGATTAAGAATAATATCCGACTACTTTATGGTGATTTAGAGAAACACCCACGTCCTCAAGGAATTATTTGGTTCACTTTTTGCTCCCATTTGGATGTAAATTCTTAACTTCAGGAGGTAGGATACATCAAGAACAGTGCTAAAGGAATGCGATTATTATAAAGTCGGAGTTCGGAGTTTCAAACTTCTCCAACGAAATCAAAAAAGGGGGAAAAAAGAAGAAGAAAAAAAAAAACAGAGTTGGCTACACGAGGGCGTTCTTAATTCTCCTCAAGATTATAGTCGATGACAGGGAATGGAAAAAAAAAAACGAAAAAAAGTAGACAAAAGGGATGGGTGGGGAAAGACAAAAAAAACGAAAAATATCAAAACTGAAGTTAAAGTGAGGAATGAAAAAAAAAGAAAGACGGGGCAAACTACTCAAAAACAGTACAATTCATTAGCAGTTTCCCCAAAAGAAATAAACGCGGAGGCTATGTTTAGATACGGTTCCTTGGCAATCAAAAAGAGAGGCTTTCTGAAACTGCCGTCACTCATGTCTTACTTTCACCTTTAACAGAGAATGCTCTGTTAAGTCTAATGGAAAAAAAAAAATTCTTTCCTTCCTAAAGTCGTGCACACCCGCACTATAAGGTTGCCGCGTGGACGAAAACAACAAACAATTAATAATATGCAAAAAAGGACTTGAGAATAGCACAGAGGGAACGCTTTCGAGCTCCCTACTACTTGTTTACTGAGAGACTGGATCTGAGTCGAGGTTAGCTTTCGCGCAAATCCGAATCTCACCACAAGTGCTGTATTGTTGTGTTGTGGTTGTGTTGTGTAAGCAGCCGTTATTTATGGGCTTCAATGAAAAAACAAGTCTTCAACTGCAACCCACTTGAATTTCATAACAATTGCTAATCAAATATATTAAACTCAGTTTTTTTTTTGGGAACTTGGGAGACGAAACAAAACACAACGTAAAAAAAGGATGATCGCTTTGTTTCTTATTCTTCATTGTATTGTATTGTATTGCATTGCATTGTTTTTTTTTTTTTTTTTTTTCCGTTCCCTCGTGGTTTTTTACTTCACACCTTTATAATGAACATGACCGCGAAATGGATTAACAAAGTGAACAACCGTGCTGTGAGTGTTTAGTACCACAAAGCTAAGTTACAATGATCAAGTTTTAGTGAGTTAAATGAAGTTTTTTTTTTTTTTTTTTTTTGATTGCTTTTCATTTAAGTGTCGTGGAATAATATAACAAAGAAATCTTTGCTACGTTTCGTGGGGAGGGGGGAAGGGAATAACAGAAAACAGTAACAAAGCTACCAGTCGTAGCAACCACTGGATTATTCAGCCTCTTTCAGTTAGGGACTTTGTGAGGAGATCAGCAGTCATATGTTACTGTAACATTGTGTGTTAGCGCTGCTGTGAAGCTTCTGAGAACACACAGAGCTACAGACAGGTGACTTTATAGTCGCCTCCTAACAATTGACTACCAGGTACATCTTATAGAAGTAAAATGGAATAAGAAAAACCACCGCCTGCGCGTAGAATTATTGGGAGAATAATGTACACTTACACTACCAAAATACATGTACGGAATACTTCCACACGAATTATTGGTACGAAGTTGTCTTCACTGCAGGTCTACAGTTTATGCTTTTTTTATATTTTTTTTTTTTTTTATGTCACTGCGGCTCTGGGATGGGAAGAGAATATCCAATAGTATCGCACGAGGTTGATATTACACTTTCTACAGCTCCTGAGATCGGATACACTTGCGCTCAATACGCAGTGATTAAAACATACAATAATAGTTTGTCAACATCGAAGCAGCAGTCAACTTGAATGCTCTCTGCTTGAGGCATTCACAGCGTTCTAGATATGTTGGTACATCCAGGTTGGATACCAACATGTTCTGAATAATACGATTTATTTTGAATAAAGTGTCATCACGCTTGGCGCGTTTATTGAAGTCGCGAACAAGGATACCGTGTCGACGATTTAGTTCGATGCAGAACGGAGAATTCTCAACGACGACAACTTTATCAGAATTACGATTTAAGTAACGAATGTCCTTGGCGCTGGTCTTCCAAGAGAACCACTTATCCGATCGGGTTATCACGTGAGTGAAATCCGTCGCTTTTAAATTTAAACTCGCAAGAGCTACCTCCGTAGCTGAGCGTGTTGAGGCTGTCCACAATATAACTTCACATTTACCTTTGAGACCTTTCACTAGGTCTCGTGCTCCAGGTCTCTCGTGAACTTCTCCGAGCTTCGGATGAGAGAGCAGTGTTTCATCCATATCCAGGACAACAGTGTACACTCCAGTCCATTCTTCTCTTTGTGGTGGAAGTAATTTAATTTCCCCAGCAGATGGTGTAGCGGTGGGAGATAGCGACGCTGCTCTGGGTTTCTTTATTACTCGTTTTGCCTTCTTCTTTACACGGCGAGCAGTCTGCGGTGCAAGACCAATGCCACCAGTCCCAGCAGAACCAGCTTTAATTATTGGTGAGATTTCTCGAGATGATCGCGGAGGAGTTGGTGCTCCAGACTTTCGCTTTGTCGCAATTCTTTTTTTAAGAGAAATCGGAGTTGAGGTAATTCCAGTTGTTGGTGCAGAGGTTCTTGTTGATGGACCTAAACCTTTTCCTTTTGGACCAGTAGGCACTAGTGGTCTCGGTGCCATTATCGTCACACCAGTTCTCTCTCTAGGAGTGCCTGATGGTTCCTTATCTTTTCGTGGTGTCTCCCCTCCTGATGTTTTCTTTAATTTCACACTATTGGATCGGACAGTTGAGGTGCTTCGGGTCCCCGGCATCCCGCCAGGTGCCGTCATCTCCGTCTTGTGTAGGAAATACTGTTGAATGACATAATAAAATACCAACACTGGAGACACAATAGGCTACTCTCAACGATAAGAACGTTTTTTCCTCACATTCGCTGATAGAAAAAAAAAAAAAGAGCTTAAAAAAAAACTGAAACCTTGCGAAATGATGAAATTACTTTATTGAATGTATCCCTTCTGAGAAAGGCACTCTAATATTATTATTTTCCTGGCTTATTGTCGGTATTCGATCTGGTTTGGCATTCAAACAGATAGAATTTAATATATCGATGAGGCCAATGGGACCGACAATCAGCTGAATGTCTGACGCCACTTTAAAGAGAAAGGGAGTCGGGATCAGATGACGAGATTTGTACAACGCTAACAGAGATATGCACTTTGAGGACCACATCGGAGATGGTACATATTGCATCGCACAGTGATATACAACAAGCAATCGCAAGAAAGCGATTTTTGATCGATTCTTGTCTCCCATCAGTTCCAACCTCTGGAATATAGATTCCGCAAAAGACGCGACTGCCTTGGCACGTCTACAACTCTTAGCATCTTCACCAGAAGGGTCAGCTGACTTTAACTTCATAATATCATTGCTGCATGATGTCAGAAGGTAGCTCACATCTCCCGAATCCATGCTGACGGATGAAGTGTACATCTTCCTCTGAAAACAATTAAAACATTCTTCTAGAGTACCCGAGTCAACGTATACTTTGAGAAGACGATTCCAAGATACGCGGTTTGGTGCATTGCTTCCTTTCTTATTTTTAATTTCTATCATAATTGCCTCGGCAGCATCTTTCCCGTTGACTGCCCCCCTACAGTGGATGAGGAGAATGTTGTAACACTGAAGTGACTTTTGATGGTCAGGAAGTTGTTGCAGTACTTTGAGTGCTGACTGTAAATCTTTCTGACAATGTAGTAATGCCTGCCAACAGTTTTGAGTCATTTTGACTCTCGGGATGTTCTGAAGTAACGACATTGCTGCCTGGCGGTTCTCGTTGATCGGAGTGTAAATTTGTGCTGCAGACGAATCGGAATTACTACCTTGTGGGGTGTGCTGTTTGTTCAAGATTAACATCGCAAGATGAGCGCTAATATTTGGAGTCGGGAAGTCACTTGATTGGATTGGATACCATTCTTTTAACTCTTTCAGTGCGGAGGTGGCTTCAGTGACAGTTCTTGAACTCCTAGCAGCCAACTCGACAACTGTTCTCGTTGCTCGCACGTTGTCAGATTTCATCATCGAGAGGATTTCCTTTGCGCTATCCCAACACTTCCAGTGTTTGCAAACATGAAGAGCTGTTGTGTAAGTTTTAATACCGGCTGTTGTAGTTCTATTTTCTCTAATTTTACTCAATTCTGATTTCGTTAAATTCACTGCAACCCCGCGAAGCTCTCTTTCAGTTATGCGACCTGCTAACATTTTTAAGTACCCGGCACAGCCAGCATCACTACTACCGAATCTCTTCATTCAATCACTCACTTATGTTATTGAAACTCGTACATATTATTTATTGAAGTGAGGAAACTGAATGGAAAACTACTAATTCTGTAGAATATTTTCCGAAATCACCAACTCATCACAAAAAAAGAACGAGGTAGTGCCTCCACTTTGTAACCCAGAAGGTGGATTTTATCAACCTTCGGAACACGTTACCAACCCAACTTTTTTTTTGTTGGGTTTCGGAAGCTATATTTGTGGAACTTTTCGTACTTTACCTGTAATTGAATGAACTTACTCAACGAGATGGACCACAAGCCATTCCAAAACAGGGTTACAAAGGATCTAAGGTGAAGCAATAAATCGAGGTTTCCTTTCTTTCTGTTTTCTTTTTTCCTACAAATTCGTGTATTTTCAGAGAAACAAAAAAATAAAAACAACAAAAGGAGTGAGAAATACAGGTACAATACTACTTTCTTTCTAGTTGTAAAGGTTAATAGAATGGTTGATCCCTCTTTAACCTTTCACAGCCTAAGAGGAACTGAAGCTGGAATTTCAAAACTTCAGCAAAAAAGAAAAAGAAATAACGTCAACTGCCGAAAGAATCAGGCGATGCGATACATGTGAGAAATGGAACGCGATAACAGATTTTCGAGTCCATTTCACAGCTAACCCATGCAAATACTAAGCACGGGTGGGAAGATAACGTAGAAAGAGGAAGGTGATTTACATCAAATGAAGAGAACATATTGGATTCCAAACACATCTTTGATTTACTAATGGCTGCTAATTGACAACCTGATCACACAAATCGTCCAGATGGAATACGCGGGGGACTAATATTTCTGCATCTAGAAGGGTGAATAGGAAGTATAGACTGAGGAATGCCCGACACTGCTGAAGGATAACTGAGAAATGCTGCTGCTGGTTGGGTCGTTGTTACCGCCTGTGTGGGATCTGCCTTTTGCGGGGCAACACCATCAACCCAAATAGGCATATCGATAGGATCATACCCACCAGGTCCCCTTGAAGGCTGCTTTGAATTAAAAGATGTGAATTGACCAGACTGATGTTTGATGAGGTTTTTAAGAACTCCGCGGGTTTCACGAAGTTTTAATTCCGATTCGCGGCGCATTTCAACGCCGGTCTCAACACCGCTTAAGATCGCCTCTTGCGCTTTTGATAGCTGCTCCTGCAACGACTGAACTAATGAATCTCTTTCCTTCACTTGATTATTATACCCAACCGTATTAGTTATATTGGCTTGGATAGGTTTGCTACGGAACCTTGCCTTCAACTCTTCGTTCTCTACTCTAATTTGGTTTATCTCGGCTTCTAAAACCGACATTTTACCACCCTTACTCGAGCTGCTAGCGCGTCGACCACGCTTTCTCTTTTTTGTAAATTCGGTCATGGCCTCACCAACAGTCATTCCAAACAGTTCCTTCTCTTCAGCTGAGAACTCCGCACGTGTTTCAGCAACTAACTTCTTAAGCGCCTGAGCCAACTTGGCATCGAGTTGTTCGATCTTCGTAGTGAACTCACTTAGGATATCAGTCAATCGCGTGATTTCAGAATTCCTTAGCGCCAGGGCTTTTTCTAATGTCCACACTTGTGACATAAGAATACTTGGGTCTTCAGCTGACTGTAGCTGCTCTTCTAGGGCTTCTGCTCGTAAATTAGCTTCCTGTTCTCGCTGTCTACTGGCCTCCAATTCTGCCATCAGCGCCTCTCCATTACTTTCCTCCGCCTGCTTCTTCCAGTATCCTGCCTGCTGTTGCCACTCGACCAGAGTTGCCTCCAACTCTTCGATTTTCACGTCCTTACTGTCGCAAGCTTCGCATTTATCGAATGAACTTTGTTGTGTTTTTAAGACTTTCTGTTGTTTTGCTTTCAGAGGTGTTTTTGGCAAGTTTGGTGGCACAGCACCCACAGGAAGTGTTGCTATCGGTTGGGCATCGAGAGGGGTCCGCGGTGTTGGAGGACGAGGAGTAACAGTTACCGAGTGTTGCGATACGATGGATTGAGTTCGAGATCTCGTGTTTGATGGAATGGCTGAATGAGTCTTTGCCACAGAGTGAATGGATACTACGGAAGGAGATGCCGATATGTTTGAAGCAGGTGGTGGGGCGAGTGGAGTTAGTGGAACAGCAATGGGTGTTGCGTGAGCGCTAGCAGGAGGAGTTGGCTTCGGAACTGACGTGGTTGAGTAAACCGATGTCTTTTTCGACATTTTAGAAACCATCGAAATATGTGAGTCAGCACGTTCCCTTGTAGAGGTCACAAGGGGTGTGGCTGGTGCATTAGAAGGAGAGACAGCAACTGGTGCGGCGGGTGATATTGGAGTTGGTGCTATCGGAGTAGCAACTTTAGGAGGTTCTGAAAGTGGAAAATCTTGAGGAGCAGCAGCTGGTGTCAATGACTGTGAGACTGGAGTAGATGTCTTAATCGGAGGTGTTGGCGGAGGCTTTGCAGCCGATTGCGGTGGCGCCTTCACAACCGGTGGTGGCGACTCAGTCGGATCCAAGTGTTCTCTCAAAGCATCTAATCTATCCTTCCAAGACATACTTCCCCAAACTTCTTTACCATGTTTCATTGCTGCTTCTCCTACTCTTCCCTGATCGAATTCTAGCAACATCTTCCTGGCTTCCTCGTCATTCCCAGCCTGTGGAATCGGCATTGTTGTTATTTATGTTACCTTTTAAACAAAAGAATATAAAAATTACACATGATGAGATATGTTGAATTGCTGTTAATGTCAGCATCTGAGGTACTACTCACGTTCCATAGTTTTTGATGAAATAAGAACATCAAGATCGTAGTAAGGATTGTTCAAGTAATCGCTGAACGTCTTTTAATTGTGAAGTTGATCCGCTAAATTGAACGGATGTTTCAGTTGGTGACTTTGATGTGATGACAGTGTTCATGTCAGGGAGGGATGCTTGCCAACCAGACTGGGTGGCTGCTACCTCTGTTGCCACACCAGAGAAAGACTCTTTTGAAATATTTCCAAAGAACGACGAATCAATAGAAGGTGACAGCGATGTAACTAAAAACGAAGAACCACGACGACGTACATTACCCTCACCAAGAGACCAAGTCACCAAACCCGGAACCGCACTGCTACGATGATTGCGAGACCGTTTTGCAATACCTCTGTGCATTCCTCCAACAACCTGAAAGGTTGCTGACACTCTCGGTATCGATTCCCAACTACCCGACAGAGATTTAATTTTATCCTTTTTATTAGAATCAATAAATTTCTGAAGATGTTCAGTCTTTCCACAACAGAGCACTATTCTGGGATTAAACATTTCTATTTGCTGATTGACGTCATTCAAAGAGAGGAGGCCACACTCGACGTCTTTAATTACAACAACTGCAGAAGTGTTTATTGCTTTACTGTGAATTCTGTTTTCGATTGCCTTAACTAGTTCTGTGATGATAGCTTCTGATCCAGTTGCTGGTATGTAACAACATCTACCAGAAGCTTTTCCCTCAATTTGGGATGTGCTAGTTACCACAAAGGGAGCTCCTGAGTATCCCTTCAGTGGGCAGTCAGGAACTTTAACATTTTGTTTTAACTCCGGCGGTAGCCAATTGTACAAACGACTTGCATATTCCAATAGCTTACCTCCGTTATAAATTATTGAAACAGCTGTGCGGTTTTCCATAAGCGACTGACACCATACGAGTGATTGCATTGGTCCACAAAGTAGAGACGGACACAGCAGAACAGTTTCATTTCTTCCAGAATGGAATTTTATTTTTTTAACAGTATCGGAGAGGGTCATAGCGCTTGATTGAAGTTCTGAACTGCAAATTAATGAAGTTAAGGGTCTTCCCTTCAGTTGTTTATGTAATTCGTTTGGGTCCACCGGCCCAGCGTTTTGTACCAAAATAAAGTCGTCATAATTTCTTATGAGCCAACCAAACCCTCCGATGCATGCAGGGGATGTGAGTGGGGTTATAGAGGTAGTGTCGTTTATTGTTATTGTCTCGCTGTTTGATGTGGTTGTTACTTTCTCGAGACTGCTTCTGATTTCACAAATATCGTACTGATGTTCTTCCCAAGTAGACTCCAATAATATGCAACCAGCGTCTAGTACTGGTTCTGAGCTATAAATCTTAACACCCACTCCTCCACAGTATTCAGTTATTTCAGGTAGTCCACTCATGCCAAGTGGGTGGCTTACTAACACACAGTCAACTCCTTCCCAGTCGATTTTATTCACACCTTCTGTGCTACAAATGTCAACACATAATTGGAATGTATCAAAACAAAGTAGTAAACCTCCTTTTGGTAATAGTTGAGCCTTCATTTTTGTGTTGGGGTAGTCTGATGAAGTGTTTGATATCTAAAAAGATAAAGAGCAACAAGTCAGTCCCTGCCGTACTATTTAGTTGAGGTACCTGATTACTAAAAACCTGAGTGACAACAATTTCCTAACAATAAAAACATCTATAAACTGACTATAGGACAGCACGGTGAAGTCAAGGCAACACCATTTTTAGTCAACGTAAGAATCAGAAGATTCAGAGAATAATACAAATTAAAAAAAAAAAAAAAAAAAAAAGAAGAAATAGCAACTAAACTATTGTATGTTTCCCAGGAGCTGTTATCTCATCAAAGACATAACTTCCATTATGGTGTTGTCTGCTTTGCATCCTTCAGTGAATTCTTCCATGCTGAGTCTTCTGTCCTGATCAATATCCATTTTATCAAAAATACACTTTACTCTCTTTTCCGGAGTGTTTTGGTCAGCAGGCATCTGCTGTGCAAGTTCCACAGCCTCAACCATTTTGAAAATAGACTGAAATATTGTTAGCATTTCATGATGGTCGATAAAGCCATTATTATCTTTATCGTAAAATTTAAAAGTCCACTGAAGCTTCTCTTCAGATGTACCTCTCGTTCCAATAGCCATGTGGTCGATAAACTCGTCGAATGTCACAGAGTCTTTGTTGTTGCTTATTCTTTTAAACAAGTATTCCCATAGTGCTTCGTCACCCCCATGTGCTTCCATATTTTCTTGGATAAAGGTCGCCTTTGGCATTCCTTCTGGAAATTTATCTCGCGGATAGTTTTCATGGAAAATAGTATACCTGTAATGTTGTTATAATGGTGGTGTACATTGCGTGGTTAGATTCTTATTAATAAATACCACATCACGCATACCATTCTTCAAGTTCATCTCTTCCAAATTTCTTTTTAGTTTTCTTCTCAAGCTCACGAAGTTTATTCTGTTTTGTTTTGTTTTCAGATTATACATTTCCTTCATAAAGTATTACTTTGAAAACGATGTTATAAAAATGGCATGCCTTATCTAACCGTGATCCCATGCCTCCCATTTTGTTATTTCTTTTTTGTTTGTTTTTTTTTCCCTTTTGAGAGTGGAATTAATAACTTGAATAGCTACTTGAAATAAATTGAATCAGAAAAAACTCGGCAAGTTTGCACATGTTTATTGTATCTGTAAATAACAAGTGTTGGTTAAAATCAGTGATCACCGTAATGTCAATAGCAGGGAGGGAAAACAAAAAAAGTGAAATGGATCAATGGGGGGGGGGGGGGGGGGGTGTCGGGGGGCAGCCTTGATGCCGTGAAGATCAAAAAAGAAAAAAGCAATGATGTCAAGGGAGTAAAATCAATGGACAAGAAAAAGAAAAAATATGAATGAACAATAAATGTTCGAACGAGCAGTTTTGAAGTGCGAACTTAATATTACCACCAATAAGATTTTAATGACTTTTTTTTTTTATTTTTTTTAAAATATTCAGCTCCGACAAACCTTCTTGAAGAATAGCCTCCCTCGACGAACAGTAAAGTTGTGTCGAACACCATTCCTATGTTTGCAGAAAAGTGAAGAAAGTTGCGGGTAGGAAAGAAATAATGAAATGGGGTGGGACATGGATACTAATGGAACAGTAGACGCAGAACAACCCGGGACGCCACAATAACAGAAATCGATTTAACGATTTCGAGGGAGTAACTCACCTAGCTAATCAGATAAGATTTTTATTCTAACAAAGTATCACAAGTTCATACTGTTGTTGGTTGGTTGATTTTTTTTGTTGCTACAAATATTGAAACATTGTCGTGGTTCTCAGTAAAGGAAAAGGAGTTAGGAAAGAACAACAGATAAATACATGTTTGTGAATTTTCACATTTTTTAAAAAAACATTTGGATTCACTTTATATAGAAACACTCCCTTGACAGTACAAAACGCGACCGAACTCGCTGGCTTTGCATACTTTGGGTCAAGTCACCAGAAAGGAATGCTGTCTATGAAATCCCTCGTGTTGAGGCCAACACGGTTGGTGCAAAGTACTTTTATATTTTCTTTTATGTTTGTCATTACGAGCAGAACTACTTTGTCTGCTTTTCGTGCCCAAGACACAAGTAGTACACTGAACATTCCGTGACTGCTGCAAATAATGCCGGATTGTGTTTTTTTTTTTTTTTTTTTTTTTTTTTTTTTTCAAATTATTTTTTCGTGTTCATTCTTAAAAAGAAATCCCTTACGAATCTTTCTTGAATTAGTTATTTATTCTTCGTTTCTTTGCATTGCTAAACACTGAATTCCCACTATCAGCAGGCACCTGGCGCAACAGCACCGAATGACTGTAGTCGGAAGAACCAAGCACAAAGAGCCACCACACATGCGAAGAGATTGCTGCGTTTGCAACAAAACAGCGTTCGCTTTCATGATTTAATTTCAGCGGATGGAACTATGTTCTTTTTTTTTTTTTTTTTTTTTTTTTTCCTCGTATCTTATTCATTTCTATTCTTTCGACAAAGGGGTCGGGATGGGTGGGAGACATGGAGTAAAGCAACAAGGCAGGGAGAGGTCTGTGAACTACGTCGACTATTATTGGTACGGAAACAAATCCACTTTAAACAAGCGAGAGCTAAGAGCGGCCGTACGTCGTGATATAAATGTTTTCATTTATTTGAAAGACAACAAGTACCGCACGCCACAAAGGTAAGAAAAAACAGATCTTTTTTTGTTTTCGTTTTGCTTTGGAATTTGTTTTAATTCATTTGTTTTTTTTTTTCCAAACCAGGCTCAAATAACTAAAATCAAGTGAATGACATCAGAACACAAAAAGACTATTAATTTAATGAATTAGTACAGGTGTTGCTTTTAATAAATTGAATTGAGGAGGGGTGCAAGGTTCACCTACAACAGAGGCTCTTCATTTGGTTCTGAGGTGCTCAGCTCGTCAGTCTTTGAGTCGACTATCTGAAGCGGTTGCATCTCATCCAATTCAACAGCCTTGCTCTCGCCCATCTTGCTGTAAGAAACTGGTCCAGTCATCGAAGCATCAGCAGTTCTCTCCCTCTCTACGACGATGTCATTCCAGTTGACAGCCTCCTTTCTCTTCCTCATGTGAACGAAGGCAACTCCACCCAGCAAACACCCGCCTAAAACTCCGATAACAGCCCACAGCCAAGTCAATGAGGATGAATCATCGTCCTTTTTAGCTGGAACTGGAGTATCGCCGTTTCCTTCGGTACTTGTATTACCTCCTCCAGCTGGACCAGTTGGCACGAGGTCGAAGGTGTCTTCAGTAACGAATGGCTGGTTACCAGTTGCAGTTACTTGTAAGTCCCTCACAAGTCCGAGAGATGATGGGACGCCACCTGCGGTGACTGGAATACCAGATTGGGCCATGTCTGTGGCGATCGAAAGCCTGTTTGCAGCTGCTGCGGCTTCGGCATCGCTTCCCTTTACGGTCACAGCTATTTGAACTTCCTCTCCCTGGAGAACGCGAGCTCCTCTTTCAGTCTGTTTTAATTTTAATTTTTGAAATACAATTCGTTATAAAACTTTTTCTACTACTTCCCAGCAGTATAATAAATAAATAAATAAATAGAATAACATGAATAAGGTGATGCATACAGAATAAACACTTGATCCAAACTGACATCCCTTTTTCTTCATGCCCGCCATGGTGCACTGAGAGCCAGTGCAGATTGCTGACGCAGGGCACACGTGTGAAATCTGAACCGCCTGAGGGCTGACACCCATCACAGTTGCGAGAACATTGCGAACGTCACTCACTGTCTTTGATCCCATCGTCATTTTAAGTGTTTGAGTTGTACCTCCTCCTGATCTCTTTGAGCCATCAGGGCAACTGCCGTCAGACTGTGGGCGCATGCAAACGACGTCACCATCCACCTTTGCGTAGCAGGTAACCTTGTCAGTTGGCTTTGCACCTCTCTTGTACTTCATACATCCAGCCTGGATACCAGCTCCAGTTGGTTTGGTTTTTGGAGCTGAGCAAAGGAAGGAATCGGCGCCACAAACGCCAACTGGAGGTCCGTTTAGTGAACAGGACTTCGTGCGGTCGTTGTAGTGAACGGCGTGGCAAGTAGCGGTGTTCTCGCAAAGAGTTTTACATGCCTTGAGGTCTTCGGTGCTTTCCTTTGTGTAGCGAGCGAAGTACTGGTTTGTGGCATCACGGCACTGACCAGTTCCAACTTCAAACCAAAGTCCATTGTCAATGTTGTGGCAAACAAAAGAAGAGTCAGTGTCAGCATTAGTAACTGGTGGAACGCCTTGGTATCCCGGCTGTGTCTCGTCGAAAGTACCCACCATTTCAGCAGAAGCCGCTGTGCACTCGTGAAGATTATTGGCGTCAGCAGTCTTACTGCTGCAGTAGTCGCCATCAACTGGTGACTTACATCTGCACTGTTTAACGTGGTCTGGCTGACACAAACATTTCTGAAGTCCACGTCCGTCACATTCATCTCTTAACTTCACTGGGTCACCAGATCTTGATGTTACTAAACAATTGTTTGTACACCAGTCAGCATCAATTGATGGGTCTTGGCTGATCCATCCAGACGGGCATCCGTTCTTTCCGAGAACTGGCTGTGGCTTCACTGAAGGCACACACTGGTTACCACCGTCCTTTTGACATCTGAATGTTCGGGAAGCAATTGCATTGTCGCAGGTCTTCTCATTTGGCATTCCTCCCCATTCGCAGATGTATCCATCGACACTCCCGTCGATTGGGTAGTCGTTCCAGTTTCCTGAGCTGTAGAAGTGTCCAAAGTCCTCACCCTTCATGTAACAAGATCCAGCACCGCATCTCTTTCTGTAGTCGTTTGGTTCACCTCCAGTCCAGTGGGTGTATCCGATGGACTTATCAGTCTGTTTCTTGTAGAATAACTCTCCTTGCTTGTTGTTACTGGCCACTCCCCTCGCGTCGTTGACCCAGTTGCTTACTTCCAAGTTACAGAGACCGCTGGCGCACCCACTTTCAGGGCCAGATACCCATCTCCAGTCACCCTCAATTCCGGCATCTGATGCTCCCATCCAACCAGATCCTCCCAATCTCTCCCTGGCGATGTTCTGTTCCTTCTCAGTAGTGACAGTAATAAGATAACCCTTTCTTCCTAATTCAATCTTCTCACTGCATCGCTGAGCGGCTTCGTCCCAACGAAGCCCTCTCTCGTTGTAGAAACGGTACGTGTGGCTATCGGCGTTGCTGACTGAGAAACCAGCACCCAATGCGTATGTAAAGGTACGATTATCGCACTTTTCTGATGTGGTTGAGAAGGCAACGGAGGACAACGCCTGGACGTAAGTTTCAAGCTTGATATCATTTGAGAGAGAAAGGATTCCAGTGGAACTTTTAAAATCAAAGCTAATTCCGAGAGCCTGACATTCATGGCAGGTCATCGAATCACGCTGGTCATCAAATCCTCCCTCAATTGAGACAGAGAGTCCATGGATAACTGAATCACATCCACATTCTGGTGCTGATGTGTCGACGATGTTACTGCAAACGAGATCAGCAAATGGTTTCAGTTCCTCATCATTTCTGTAGAAGTCGAGACCCCCAGTTGCTGCTGGTGGCTTCGATGGCACAGGAAGAAGTTTGTCAACTGGGACTGAAGCAGGTCTGATACAAGATCCCCAGATAGATGAAGGGTCACACATATCTGTCAACACTTGATGAAGTGAATCAACACTTCCGCTATTTTGAGCGTTAGCAAGAAGTACGTTGTAGAAGTGATCAGACTCCGGCTTTGAGAGAATTGGCTTCAACTTCTTTTCGGCATCCAAGTCGGACTTCGTGTGTCTGGTGTACTTACGAACGACAACACCAAACACAACAACATCGTACCTGTCCAACTTCTTACGGGAAGCCGACAGCTTATCAGCGTCGAAAATAGCTCCGTCGGTAATAACAACAATTGCACGCGATCTTAGTTCGTTCTCGAACATGCCGGCAGCAATGTCAAAGGCCTTTTCAATCATCGTTCCTCCAGAGTAGAACGACTTTCTGTGCCACGTAAGATCCTTCTCCAATTGAGCTTTGTCACCAGAGAGCTTACCACCAGTTGCGTATCCACGAGGAGTTGTCTTCGCCTCAGATCTCCCTCCACGACCCCAACGTGGGTTAGTTCCCGAGAACTGAACGAAACCGAGTCTCACACCAGCGTTAGTTCCTGTTTGTGCCATTCCAGCCATTTCACCAGTGAGAGGGAACGTATCATCAGCAAGCCAGTCCTTCAGCATGTCAACCATTCCGTAGTATCCGTGCAGTCTTCTACCACCATTACCGTAGTCTTGTTTCATTGAACCAGAACCATCAAGGATGAATACGATATCAAGAGCTTTACAGGCGTTCATGCATTTACCAGGAGTAGCCTTACAGCAGTCCTTTTCGGTTCTGTGAGAGCCGACTTCATCGCAGCCTACATTTACTTCTTCGCACAAGTTCTTGCCGGCAATTGGCTTCCAGCAAACCGGTGGGTCAGGGACAACGCATCCACAGTCGTGAGCATTGCCTGGTTTGCAGCATTCTTCTTTGGACTCCCAAACCATAGTTCCCATTCCCCAGTCGCAAGCATCCATGTCGAGCTTGCATTCCGTGACTGGCCACCACTTTGACGCTCTCCAACATTCCTTTGGCTGATCCGGCGCTTTGTAGCAACCATCCTTGTGGGCATTTCCTGGTCTGCAACATTCTTCCATCGTTGCCCAGGTGTTTGATCCCCAAGAGCAGGCGGCCGGATCGTACTGGCATTCTCTGTCCGGGTGCCACTTGCTGGCACGGAAACATTGAGGGACACTTCCAACGCAAACTCCATTGTTACATTTATCAACGGTGGCAGCAACACCATCGTCACACATTGTGCCATCTGGTGCTGCTGGATTGCTGCACAGTCCAGTGTCTGGGTTACAGCAACCAGCTTCATGGCAGTCATCAAGAGGATTGCAAACAACACCAGCACACAAGTCCGGCTTTGGAGGAGGGGCACATGGAGCAACTCTATTTCTGACGTTACACACCTGATGTCTGTTTGATCGCCTGTAGCACATAACAATCTCTCCAGTCGCCTGAATTCTAAACTGACCTCTGCAGCCGTTCTCTACATACATGTGACCTTCCGGAGTCCATCCGTAATGACCTCCCTTTGGTGGAGTCTCACCGTTTGGAACGAATTGACATTTGGCGTAACATCCGTACTTTCTTAGTACAGTAATGCCACAGTTAGTTCCTTCACATGTTCCGGATCTGCACTGATCCGCGACAGTGAGAGGGTTGCTGTCATCACAGGTTTCACCGTCCTGCTTTCTCGGGTAGTAGCAAACACCACCGTCCTCTGCAAGTGCGTTCACCGGATCACAAACACCGTCTTCATGACAATCTCCCTTTGAAGCAC
Source organism: Flectonema sp. DT1601 (assembly GCA_964019425.1). Lineage (NCBI taxonomy): Eukaryota > Euglenozoa > Diplonemea > Diplonemida > Diplonemidae > Flectonema > Flectonema sp. DT1601. The sequence continues at coordinate 924,827 of OZ025783.1, forward strand.
AAACAGCTGGGCATACGGCAGTACCAACACATTCTGCTGTTGATGAACAGGTGTCATTAACTGTACTGGTATTACCATCATTGCACGGCTCATCAACAAGAATCTTATCAACACACTTACCTGTCGTGTAGTTACAAGTTCCGTAAGCATGACATTGGTTAGCTGGAGCACAAGTCTTACCTTTACATAAATCAGTTCCAGTACAGACTCCTGAAACACACTTGTCGTTGATGGTTCTGTCCATGAAATCATCACAAGGAGTATCTTCTGCTTTGTTAGTCACAACACACATACCAGTCTGATGATCGCACACGGCCGATGCGCAGGCTGTAACGTTTGCTGTGCAATCAACATTCTCGCACTTATCGATACCAACACACTTTCCCGCTTTGCAAACGTCCTCAACAGTTAAACTACTTCCATCATTGCACGCTGTCCCATCTGCGAGAAAAGGGTCTGAACAGAGTCCGGTTGTTGGATCGCACACACCAGCATCGTGACATCCGGATCTGGTTTGACAAGTAACCTTTGAGCATCTATCAACTCCTGCACAAACACCGTTAGTACAAACATCATCAACAGTTTTTACATCTCCATCGTTACATGTTGAAGCGTCCGGCTTGTTCGGTTCAGTACATTTACCAGTGTTAATATCACAAACACCAGTTGTGTGGCAGTCGTCAATTGGGGTGTCACAGTTGACGTTCTCACAGAGATCAACACCCTGACAGCATCCCTTGTCACAGCAGGAGTCCTGCACGGTGAGAGGGTTACCGTCATCGCAAGATGTTCCAGTTGGCTTTTGGTCAAATTCGCATATTCCCGTGTTCTTGTCACAACGTCCGTTGGTGAAACAGTCGCCTGGAAGTGGGCACAGGGTTCCTTGACATTTGTCAACACCAGCGCATTGTCCATTGTTACATTTGTCCTCAACAGTTGCGTCGACACCGTCATCACAAGAAATTCCATCTTGTGCGTTGCTAACAACACAGCTGGCATCACAAACCTGGCAGGCTGGGGCCATACAGGTACATGGAATTGGTACAACGCAAGTACCATTCAAACACTTACCCGCTGCCATCATGCTGCCAGTACATACGGTGTCATCAGCCTTCAGGCTCTTAACACACGCACCAGTGTTCACGTCACACTGACCCACATTTTCACAGTTATTTGCTGCTGGACACTGGACGCTTGCACAGAGATCCTGTCCGACGCAAACTCTGTTAACGCACTTGTCTCCAACAGTTGCAGCGTTGCCGTCATCACATGGAACGTTTTCTCCCGAGTACACGGCAATGCAGTTTCCAGTTGCTGGATCGCACTTTGCTGAATGAAAACATGTATTCTCAGGTTGGCATACGTTACTTGGGTCACACAAGTTAGTTCCAACACACTTTCCGTTGACACAAGTATCATCAACAGTACTACTGTTACCATCATTACATTTAACCACTGGTTGGTTTACATCACCCATCGCTAATGGACCTTCAATACAAACTCCCAAACTGCAAGTAGATGCAACACAAGATGATGATGGCGTGCAGACAACACCAGCGCAGCTGTTTGTTCCCTGGCAAACTCCTCCGACGCACTTGTCATTGTCAGTTGATAGGTTTCCGTCATCACACGGATGTCCATCATCCTGTGCCACAACACTGCAGGTACCAGTAGCTGGATCACACAAACCATCCTTGTGACAGGCATCTGTTCCTACACATCCAGTACAGAGATATTCACCCTTGCAAACACCAGTAGTACAAACATCATTTTGTGTAAGAGAGTTACCATCGTCACAAGATGTGCCATCAGATAAAACTTCTCCCTCAACGCAGGCTCCAGTTGCAATGTCGCAGGTGGATGCGGATTTGCACGTAATGGCGTCACTGCAAACAACTCCATCACAGCGATCCAAACCACGGCAAGATGGGCTTCCAAATCGGCAGCGGTCATCGTGAGTGTTTGGGTTTCCATCATCACAAATCAACAACTCCAGGAGCGTTGCGTCTGAGCACTGACCAGTAGCTGGGTCACAAGTTCCAGGCAAAAAACATGGACCAGGAGACGTGCAGGTGACACCAGTGCAGAGAGTCTTTCCCTTGCACTCTCCGTTAACACATCTTCCACTACCACCAATAACGTGTGGGGAACTATCAAGGCATTCGGTTCCATCAGCCTTGTTGTTTTCAATGCAAGTAGCTGTAGTTGGATCGCACACAGAAATAGTGCACTCAGTCGAGAGCGAGCAATCAACTGCTGCACACTTGTCGCAAATATCCCCGTCGTTACCAACCTTAGCAACGAACATGTTTTCGACGTTGGTCGTGGCATCGAACTTACAGAAAGTAATAAAGTCATTGTAGAACTCGTTAATGTAATGGCATGAGTGACATCCAACCTTCGTGACATCCTTCCACACTACAGACGTCCAACGAAACCAATCTTCCTTAGCAGCTGTCTGGGGAACAGTCTCCAAATCCCAGTACGCTTTAGAGCTAATCGGGAACTCGAGCCACTTGGCTGGTGTGATTGGATCTCCTCTGAGGTAAGCAGATTGGATCAACAGACCGTCCTTGTCCTGACTCGCCCAGTCGGGGTTTCCTTGACAACTGACGACGTTGTTCTGTTTAGCAGCTTCGACAGCCAAGTTGGCATCCCACTCGATTGGACAGGAACCGACAACTTCTCTCGCCTTGTTTAACTCAGCCACCATGTTTGTGATTTCAACATTGGTGTGTGTGTGATCACTTCTTAGAACTTGCGCATTCGCTGTTGCGAGAGCTGCCATTGCAGCGATTGATCGCATAGCCATAGTTTTTATTCCCTTTTGTTAGAAGGTTTTGGATTTTTCTGTCAAAATAAAATAACTCTTGCTCCTCAACTGCTAAAGATGATTATTAACAAGTCATTTTTGTTGTGCACTTTCTTGCTTAGCACAAAACATTATGAGAGCACCTGACAGAACTAATTAAAAAATAAATAGTCTTCTACTTCAATAAGTAACAAGCATGAGAGGAAGGGGTCGGGCTCCTGTTTGTATGTATCCGGTTGGAGTTCATCATGTGTCCGGAACACTCAACAAATAGTGCCGTGATCGGAGTACCTGTGGTAGTAACCTAACACAAGTCTCCCGATAAGTTGTTTTTGTTAACGCTGATCAATGGTTCACTCTGAAAACTTCCAGGCAATAAAATAATACTGACTGCGATAACACAAAACAAATAAAGAAGAACAAGTATTCAATGCAACTGTTTGTTTGACTAGAAGTCAAGACGTCGATCTCAACCATCTTGTAAATGACCAGTGCTACAGCTACAGACGATACGACACTGCAGTCACTACTTACATAGGTGGCCTTGTTTTCCAAACGAGCAGCTTTTCGTAGTCTACGGAATATGGAGGGTATGGAGACAGCAATAAAGCACTACAACTTGTTAGTAAAGTAATGTGGACCCGAAACCTCAGAAATTTGCCGCGAACTAAATAATTCTTACTTCAAAAGTACTTTAACGGGAGTTGATGGAGTTGAGCTACCAGCAGGTTCCATTCGAAGTGATGAAATTGATAAAACTCTAAAAGGTGTGCTATTAAACATTTGTCAAGCAACGGCTGAGCTGATCACCGACTAAGAAAAAATGCACCTAAAAGTGTTTAACCAATGAATAAGAATGTGGAAAGCAAGGCAGTAGAGAGGAAAAGGTGAATCGACGCGTTGTCTCAAAGGAAGGATGATAATATTTATAAAGCCTCTGTATTCATCAGACCCAATTTGAGCAGAAATGAGATAATCTCATTTTATCATATTAGAATCTTAACAGAAGTGGACCCTCATGAGGGGCATGAGGGGTAACAACATCAGCAGTCACCGAACCATTAATTATCGAAGGGCGGGACCCACAAGGGAGTGTATTTGATTATTAGAAATCTTTAATGTTTTTTAATTAACTAAACACAATAGACTTGCGGCTATCAACCATTAAAAAAAATTAGGGTTGTTTTTATTTTATTTTTTTTTAAATAAGAAAAAGAAAATTGTATAAAATAATTATCTGAAATTTTTTTTGAGGCTTAAATTGACAAAACAACACTCATCAACCGAACCTACGATATTGATGACGGGACTTGAGGAGGAGTGAAAAATTAATTAAACCCGTACCACAGGACAAGTTTAATTAGGAAGAACGAGAAAGGAAGTGCACCTCCTGCAACATAAATCAATAATCTGAAATTGTAGAAGGGAACAATGTGATTCTAGACTGTCAATGTATGAGCTGCCGGAGTGGGTGCATAAATAGGAGATGAGATGAGGAACTCCGCCGTTCGTTGTATTGTATTGCGGGATTTGTTTCGAATAACGCTGTTTTTTTTTTTTTTGAATGAAAAAAAAGCAAAAGAGAACCAGGGGAGGAATAAACCATAACAGCGGGTACTACGACTACAAACAAAACGGGTTGCGCACAACAGACTGGGCACAACATATTGAATTGCTTGCTTTGGGTATACGATCTTTGAATTTGTAACACGCGATCAACGACAAATAACGACACGAAAATCTATTTGAATAAAACAACCAGCCCATGGACGTGGTCTCTTACACGAACTGGCTACCAATGCGATATGCGCAAATGTTTACTAGCACTCACGATGTACTTTTATTTTGAATTGCTTGCATGCCAGACTGGGTACTCACTACGATGAGTAAAGTTTCTAAGATAATATATTTTGATTGAACCAGTCTCAACAAGAAAAAGGAAATATATTTTGAAACAGATAGATATCTGATATGCACATACGGCATACAATTTTTATGTTTGTTATGGTACTTGGTTTGTTACACTTGGGTGTTGGGAGAATGTATAGATCGTGTAGGGAATAAGAACACATCACTACAATATATTCCTCTACTTCAATAAATAGATTGTTTAAGGAAGTGTTAAGTTGTTGCTCTACAAAAAGGAAAATCATCCGATAGGATAGGATTTGCATAGCACAGCTTGGAAAGGTCCAGTAGCTATTGCTAGATAATTGAAGCAGCAAACAACGCTTTATTGCTTTTTAGCAGCGTTTTGGTTTTTTTCTGTTGTTTGGGAAGGGAAAGGGAATAAAAAAATAAATAAATAAATAAAAAACACCAACAAATAAAGAATTTATATTTATTTATTTATTTAAATAGCAAAACTTGTTGTTTATATGAAAAAAAGGAATTTTTTTCCTCTGCCGTGGGTTGGTATACATTGTTGCCTTTCCACTCTCAAAAGAAAAAAAAAAAAAAAAGGTAGAGAGATGACACAAATTGTTAGTTAGTTAAATTGCACATCTCCTTAGTAGTAAGGGTAGAAAAACATCAATCAGACCGTGTCTCTCTGAACTCCTGTCGAAGGGACTCAGCTCACAGTCGATTGTCCCAATTGCGTAGTCAGCAACAGCCATGCCCGGATCTCAGCCCTGATGTTGAGCGAGTTAATGACAATTCTGTTGAGATTGTAGAATTGAATTTTTTTTCATTTCTTTCTGTTTTTTTCTTAGAAAAAGATTCTCAGTGCTCCCTTTCCAAGACAGAGGTGGTTAGAAAATAATTTCCCCCCTGCTTGGACACACCATCACACGTACCTGACGGGTGACTTTGCACATCGGTGAATTGCTAGAAGGTTATCAAAGCACGAGGTAACTCATTTATTTATATTTTCTGATTAGTAACATTTCCATAGCAAGCCCTTCTTGCTGTAAACAGGAGATTTTCTCCAGGGAAAGAAAAAAAAAAAAAAAAAAAAAAGGCAAACAAATAAATTGCAATAGAGCATAGTAAAAAAAAGACAAAAATAAATAACAACTTTTGTAATTGCTTGTTCTGACTAGGCAACCGTGTCGGTAACAACCTGATTACATGCACCACGAAAACAGACCAAAGATAGTTTGAAAATTACACAAATAATGGTTGCATTATAGTCGTTTCGTATAAAATAAATAACTAGATAGGTTGAGGGTGTATTTCAAACTCACTGTCTAAGTGGTCCAAATCGAACCATTCTGTAAAAATAACTTGAGGAATTCACTGGAGCCCATTTAAATCCTATTGGTTTACGCCTCCAACGTGATATATAGCACCAACGCTTTCGTGAGCAGAAGGTTGCTAAGTTAAACTAGCACTACAACAGACTTTCAGGATAGGTTAAAAGACCCTTCATAATATTCCTCAAGTTATTAAAATCAAATGTTTATTGGTCCGATCACGCAACAATTGCAAGACTACGGTAAAATGCCGCCATCGTCAGAATGTGGGGGAGATAATGAAAAAAAAAAAAGACAATTTAAATGTGTGGAACCAATTCAGCAAGGTTTTAGAGCATAATTATAGTCGGTACTATAAAACTAATAAAAAACAAATTATGTATTGTTTAATTGCTCAACTATCAAACAGAAAGGGTCAAGACTGTGAGTTTCGACCATTTCTGTCTGTGCGAACTATAAATTGCACTGTCCAGTTCCAATTAAGAATAAAAAATAAATCGAATCGATAAACGAATCAGCATCCCAAAGAAATGATAGGGAAAACTAACGCCAGTCAGGAAATACCTGAAGAGTTGCTGGGGGTAGCTAAAGAGAGAACGAATTAATGGAAAAAAAACTTGAGTTCAACTAGACTCAACTGAGACAAGCAACTGATATCATATTATTATTTTCCTCCCACATATTTATTTGTGATAGCAAAACACATCAATCAGAACAAAAAAAAAAAAAAAAAAAGAAGGAAATTTTTAAGGAAAGATACAAACCAGAGATTTGCATGTTTTTTTTCCTTCTTTTTCCCCTCTTCCTTTTTTTTTTTTTTTTTTTTTTTAATTTCTTGATACTCTGGATTGATGTTCGCTTAACAACTGTCTAAAAGGAGAGCAAGAAATATAACCATGTCCTACAAGATAAAAAATGTTAAAAATGTTGGTTACCAGTGTGACTGAGTTGATTGAGTAACCTGAAGTAGTATTCCTTCTAATGAAAGGAGCTGGTACAAATATAAAGAAGGATATAGCGCATATATTTTGGCAATATGCTTAATTGCATGACGAGAACCAAAGAAACTCCATGGAAACATCCCACCTGAATGCAATCGCATGTGACTGCTTGTCCACTTTTCTTTGTTTTATTTTCTTCTCTAGATTGTATTTGTTAAGAAGTAGTTTGCAATATTGAAATCCTGATGGTAACAACCCCACAATTCGAAAGAAAAAATAATCATTCGTATATAACGAGCAAATAGCAATTCTAACTACAAGCAGGGGGTAGGAAAAAGAATAATTTAAATTCTGACTTTCATTGGACATCAGTAAGTGAGTATTTAAGACTCGTGTAGAAGAGTGAATGAATTACTTTTTGATTGACAGAATGTAACATGAGGTTTTGATAAAATTAATTTGCTGAAGACAACTAATGCGGTTGAAATTTATTCCCAAAACTAACCTTAGAAAGTTCAGAAATTTTGGAATAAAATGCTAAACGTACCTACGGACTGTTGATAGGAAGACACACACGTGGCTTAGATGGACCCTGGAAGGAACCAGTTCCAGCCTGGCACCAGTCGTCAGCGAGAGGGAGGTTGTCAGTGAAGACTCCCATGTATGGTGCGTCGCGATCGAGAACGACATCCACTGCCTTACCCGCAGCAACGTCTTTTTTGAAGATCAAAGTCCTTTGAGATTCCTGAATGCCATTCGGGTAAAAGTCCGGACCGCAGCTTCTCGCCTCCCAACCCAACGAAGGAAGAGTCTGTGGAAGCCCTCCATTCAAATTCGAGCTCGCTGGAGGACAGTGGTACACAGCAACGTAGAATCTGCACCCGTCAGTCGCACACAGAGGGCACGACAACTTCAGGACACCACCACTTAGAGAACCCCCGACGTTGTGGTAAGTCGTTCCCTCCAAAAACTCCTTCACTGGACGGCTGATGCGGCTGTCGATTCCTCCGATTGGTAGCTGCCCTCCACCAGACACTGCAACACCAGTCTTAGGTACTCCGTTGTACATGACAACTGGTGCGGATGTGCAAGGCGTTCCCTTACACACGGCAGACTCACAAACGTCACTAGTAGTCATAACATCCATATCATCACAAGGAGTACCATCACTCTTTGGGGCGGGTGTGCACGTTCCACTGGCTGGATCACAGACTCCGTCGTTGTGGCAGTCATTCAATGCAGGGCAACTAACGCCAGCACACAGGTTCACTCCAGCACAGGCACCGTTTGTGCACGAATCGGTAGTAGTACTCGAGTCACCGTCATCACAAGGAGAACCGTTAGACTTCGGGTTCAAAATGCAAGATCCAGAAGCAGGGTCACAGACTCCGTCGTTGTGGCAGTTGGTGTGTGCAGGACAACTAACGCCAGCACACAGGTTCACTCCAGCACAGGCACCGTTTGTGCACGAATCGGTAGTAGTACTCGAGTCACCGTCATCACAAGGAGAACCGTTAGACTTCGGGTTCAAAATGCAAGATCCGGAAGCAGGGTCACAGACTCCGTCGTTGTGGCAGTCATTCGATGCAAGACAACTAACGCCAGCACACAGATTCACTCCAGCACAAGCACCGTTTGTGCATGAATCAGAAGTGGTACTCGAGTCACCGTCATCACAAGGAGAACCGTTAGACTTCGGGTTCAAAATGCAAGATCCGGAAGCAGGGTCACAGACTCCGTCGTTGTGGCAGTCATTTGATGCAAGACAACTAACGCCAGCACATAGGTTCACTCCAGCACAAGCACCGTTTGTGCATGAATCAGAAGTGGTACTCGAGTCACCGTCATCACAAGGGGTACCATTTCCGAAGTCTGATCCATCAATGCAGGCTCCACTCGTAGGATCACAAGTGGATGCGGCCTTGCATGGAAGTGCACCGCTGCAAACAACTCCGTCACAGAGACTAATACCACGGCAAGATGGGCTTCCAAATCGGCAGCGGTCATCGTGAGTGTTTGGGTTTCCATCATCACAAATCAACAACTCCAGGAGCGTTGCGTCTGAGCACTGACCAGTAGCTGGGTCACAAGTTCCAGGCAAAAAACATGGACCAGGAGACGTGCAGGTGACACCAGTGCAGAGAGTCGTTCCCTTGCACTCTCCGTTAACACATCTTCCGCTACCAGCAACAATGTGTGGGGAATTATCAGTACATGAGGTTGTGCTAGCCTTGTTGTTTTCAACGCAAGCACCCGTTGCAGGAGTGCACACAGAAGCAGTGCACTCAGTGGCGAGGTGCGAGCAATCAACTGCGTTTTTGGCACAAAGGTCACACACATCTCCATCGTTACCAACCTTAGCAACGAACATGTTGTCGACGTTGGTCGTGGCATCGAACTTACAGAAAGTAATAAAGTCATTGTAGAACTTGTTAATGTAATGGCATGAGTGACATCCAACCTTCGTGACATCCTTCCACACTATAGACGTCCAACGAAACCAATCTTCCTTAGCAGCTGTCTGGGGAACGGTCTCCAAATCCCAGTACGCTTTAGAGCTAATCGGGAACTCGAGCCACTTGGCTGGTGTGATTAGATCTCCTCTGAGGTAAGCAGATTGGATCAACAGACCGTCCTTGTCCTGACTCGCCCAGTCGGGGTTTCCTTGACAACTGACGACGTTGTCCTGTTTAGCAGCTTCGACAGCCAAGTTGGCATCCCACTCGATTGGACAGGAACCGACAACTTCTCTCGCCTTGTTTAACTCAGCCACCATGTTTGTGATTTCAACATTGGTGTGTGTGTGATCACTTCTTTGCGCATTCGCTGTTGCGAGAACTGCCAATGCAGCGATCGATCTAAATGTTTTCATTGTTTTGTTTATTTTTGTTGCGAGACGGACTAACCTGATAAAAGCAAATATAACACTCACCGATGACTACCGAATTACCACCGCACACAATATAATGTTCTTGCGAGATAATAGTATTACCTGAGAGAGTAAGAAATTGTAATAAAACTTCTCACTAAAAGAACATGAGAGGATAGGGAGTTCATCACGTATGTTATACGCTGTCTCTCTTGTAGGACAAGGAGAACAACAAAAACACATAGTGGGATGCCAACCTTGACAAGAGCAGGTGACTTAATATAAGTCTCCTCATCTTCGATAATTTATTTCCGGTTAACGCTGCTCAGTAGATTTCGAAACTCGGGACACTTTTAGAAGTTTACTGAGCGCTGTGAGGGTATGGAAGAACAAACATTGAAATCTGGACGGTTACAATGCTCATTCCTGGGTAGGCAGAAATGGTAGTCACCCAAAGTATTCTTGAAACCTTCAAGTTGTTGCTACTCTGACTTTGACCAGGCAGCATATGTTGGTTTCAAAGTAGCAGTTACTTTAAGCTCTACCTTAGTGGGTATAAAGAATGACACCAATATTTAGTTAGAAGCAATGTGGACCTGGGACAAAGACACCTCGCCGCAGACCTTCACAATACTTTCTTCAAGTAAATTCTTTAACAAGAGATGATGAAGCCACTAGATTCTTATGTTCTCTAAGATCACGATGAGATAAGACGCTGAACTGGTGTACCATGAAACAGACTTTCCGTCAGAGACAAAACGGCACCTCCAAATGTGAACTAACCAATGTAAGAATCTGAAAGCTTTCGCAACTCTCTGAAATAATAGGTGGTAAGAGAGGAAAAGTGAAATGGCTTCACTACTAAAGGAATGCCTCTGGCAATATTCATATTGCACAGCGGAGGAGAGGGAAACAGATAATGCTTAAAGATCAGGTCATAGTCTTTAGACTACTCTGAAGAAGTTGTTCAAAGAGATGCGACCACACGAATAATATTATTATAAGACGCGAATGATATCATAAAATATTATGAGTGCAGTTTAACACTTCTTTTGGAAAGTTAATTAAATATTGGCCAACTGTGTATCTTCTGTTTGCTGGCCAAGAAATTAGAGAGAGGATCTAAAATATGTATAAAAATATAAGAGTCACCGTCACCGACGGGACATGAGGGGAAGGCAATCACATCTCGTACGATCACGTTCCGACAGATTACAGTTAAGTCATGTGAAGACAGAACTGTTTGTCTTGTGAATCGAACGCAAAGAGAGTAATTGACTAGATTACGTAAATTAACAATGTCAAATAATAAGTTAAAAGTAGTACACGGCCAATAGTCATGTTTGGATCTCAGCCCTGATTGAGCGAGGAATGACAGACTGTATAATCACTTTTTTTTATTTCCTTTTTTCCACGTTCAGAAGCAATATCACTAAATTGCAACTCATCAGTGAATAAATATTTCCTGGACGACTTTGTATCGCCCAAAGGAATCCGACTCGGATATGTTGATAATGTAGAGTTTTTGGTTCTCATTTTTTTATTAATTTAATTACTCAAAGCAAATCCACTGTATTGCTACAAAAGGAAGAATGAAGAAGGGAGAGGAACAGATCGAATTGATTTTAGAAATATAATGGATTCCAACCAGTAATTAAGAATAAGGCAAAGCTACTCGTTGAACAGAGAGACTGATAAACAGCGTTGCCTTCTTCTATTCTGTTGCACGTAAAGACCTTCTTTACGTCAAACAACAGAGTGAAAACAATTCCAAACTTGTCAAAACTATAACTGTGAAGCTTTACTGCTAACGTTCCTTTTTTAGAGGGTTGATTGGGGGGGGGGAAAAACAAAAGTAAGATTAAATTAAAGAGAGGGGTTACGTTTATCAAGTATAACTCAGAATAACAGTCTGTCAACCTTCAAGAGATAGTATAAACAATTATAAGATCCATCTTAGTTTAATAGTTGCAAAAAACGTGGAAAATCCACCGACTAACCCGGCGATTGAGAACCAGAAAAAGCAAATCCAAGAATTTAAAGATACGTTGCCGATAATTAGGGTAATGCGAAATAAGACAAATTCTACACCTACGGACTGTTGATAGGAAGACACATACGTGGCTTAGATGGACCCTGGAAGGAACCAGTTCCAGCCTGGCACCAGTCGTCAGCGAGAGGGAGGTTGTCAGTGAAGACTCCCATGTATGGTGCGTCGCGATCGAGAACGACATCCACTGCCTTACCCGCAGCAACGTCTTTTTTGAAGATCAAAGTCCTTTGAGATTCCTGAATGCCATTCGGGTAAAAGTCCGGACCGCAGCTTCTCGCCTCCCAACCCAACGAAGGAAGAGTCTGTGGAAGCCCTCCATTCAAATTCGAGCTCGCTGGAGGACAGTGGTACACAGCAACGTAGAATCTGCACCCGTCAGTCGCACACAGAGGGCACGACAACTTCAGGACACCACCACTTAGAGAACCCCCGACGTTGTGGTAAGTCGTTCCCTCCAAAAACTCCTTCACTGGACGGCTGATGCGGCTGTCGATTCCTCCGATTGGTAGCTGCCCTCCACCAGACACTGCAACACCAGTCTTAGGTACTCCGTTGTACATGACAACTGGTGCGGATGTGCAAGGCGTTCCCTTACACACGGCAGACTCACAAACGTCACTAGTAGTCATAACATCCATATCATCACAAGGAGTACCATCACTCTTTGGGGCGGGTGTGCACGTTCCACTGGCTGGATCACAGACTCCGTCGTTGTGGCAGTCATTCAATGCAGGGCAACTAACGCCAGCACACAGGTTCACTCCAGCACAGGCACCGTTTGTGCACGAATCGGTAGTAGTACTCGAGTCACCGTCATCACAAGGAGAACCGTTAGACTTCGGGTTCGAAATGCAAGATCCGGAAGCAGGGTCACAGACTCCGTCGTTGTGGCAGTCATTCGATGCAAGACAACTAACGCCAGCACACAGATTCACTCCAGCACAAGCACCGTTTGTGCATGAATCAGAAGTGGTACTCGAGTCACCGTCATCACAAGGAGAACCGTTAGACTTTGGGTTCAAAATGCAAGATCCGGAAGCAGGGTCACAGGCTCCGTCGTTGTGGCAGTTGGTGTGTGCAGGACAACTAACGCCAGCACACAGGTTCACTCCAGCACAGGCACCGTTTGTGCACGAATCGGTAGTAGTACTCGAGTCACCGTCGTCACAAGGAGAACCGTTAGACTTCGGGTTCAAAATGCAAGATCCAGAAGCAGGGTCACAGACTCCGTCGTTGTGGCAGTTGGTGTGTGCAGGACAACTAACGCCAGCACACAGGTTCACTCCAGCACAGGCACCGTTTGTGCACGAATCGGTAGTAGTACTCGAGTCACCGTCGTCACAAGGAGAACCGTTAGACTTCGGGTTCAAAATGCAAGATCCGGAAGCAGGGTCACAGGCTCCGTCGTTGTGGCAGTTGGTGTGCGCAGGACAACTAACGCCTGCACACAGATTCACTCCAGCACAAGCACCGTTTGTGCATGAATCAGAAGTGGTACTTGAATCACCATCATTGCAAGGAGAACCGTTGGGCTTTGGGTTTGACATGCAAGATCCGGAAGGAGGGTCACAGGCACCATCGTTAATGTAGCAGTCATTTTGAATACAGTTTATGTTATTTCTGACACAAAGGTCACACATATCTCCGTCGTTACCAACCTTAGCAACGAACATGTTGTCGACGTTAGTTGTGGCATCGAACTTACAGAAAGTAATAAAGTCAGTGTAGGCAAAGTTATCGTACTCGCACGAGTGACATCCAACCTTCGTGACATCCTTCCACACTATAGACGTCCAACCAAACCACCGTTTCTTTGCGGTCGTTTGGGGAACGGTCTCCAAATCCCAGTACGCTTTAGTATTAATATGGACTTCCAACCACTTGGCTGGTGTGATTGGATCTCCAGAGGTGTAACCAGTATGGAATAACATACCGTCCTTGTCGTAAGTTGTCCAATCGGGGTTTCCTTGACATGTGACAATATTGTTTTGTTGGGCAGCTTCGAGAGCCAGGTTAGCATCCCACTCGACAGGACAGGAACCGACAACTGCTCTCGCTTCGTTGAGCTTAGCCACCATGTCTGCGATTTCAGTATTAGTGTGTGGGTAATCTGTCTTTTGCGAGTTTACTGTTGCCAGAGCTGCCAATACAGGCAATAATTGGATTGTTTTCATTTTAGTGTGGTAGCTGTGTAATGTGGAATAATATAAAGAAACCAGAATGAAATTAAAACCAACCCCGCTTGGGACATTAACAAAGCAAGCTGCAAACTTTCAAAATACGGACCGGAATTTGCGTAAAACAGAAATTACTGCCTTAGTTCTTCCCGCCTTGAAATAAATTCAGTTCTGCGATTTCAAGAAACTAACCCTCAGGGTCATCTTTATCCTTCTTAAGACCTTGCTTTTCTATTTCAGCAGTTATATCGATAGCCGACTGACGAGTTGGAATCACTATCGCTACCCATCCATCGCCAGTTGGGCTTCGACGAATCAGGTCGGGGTCTTTCTGTTTGAGTAACTTATAAATATTTTCTAAGGCAAAGAAGATTAAACAAATGTGAAAACAACATACCAATAATTGTTCGTTCAGTTCACAGACCGTGCCAGCTACGTTGCTGTGGACTCTCCAGGAGTCACCGTTTTCATTCTTTATAACAGCAATTAGTTTTGAGTCTGATACCATGAGTCCTCCTTTTCTCTTCTTCTTTCCCTTTGTAATTGCTTGCTCTACTCTTGATGTAGATTTTTGATTCCCGGCATCAAAGTCTACCTCAACAATCTTTCCTCTCGACACTGCCGGATGGCTTTCAGCAATACCGCTGACAGCCACACCGTTTAGGTGTACCGCAAGATATTGATCACCACCTCCGTCTCTCGCTTCCTTTTTTAAATTACAATAGTACCTTTCAGTGTAGTACTCAAATGGTGGTTTTCGAGAGCTGAAATCTTCATCACATTTATGGCGCTTCATATGAATACTGATTAAGAAATGATTTAAAAAAAAAAAAAAACGTCTGTACTTGCAATTAACCCGCAAACATTCTTGTTTCGAGAATATCTTTTTTTTTTTTTTTTTTTTTTTTTCTTTGATCAAAGAAGAATAAACCAAAGGTAATAAAAAAAAGAATTCTGTAATGGAAAAGAAAAAGCATGGGACTTTTGTAGGAAGTCTTTCTTGTTTCATTTTATGTCTTTTTTTTTTTTTTTTTTTTTTTTTGTAATTTATAATTGGAAGAGTTGTTTTTTTTTTTTTTTTTTTGTTAAAAAAAAACTTTTCAATCCAGTAGTAGTTCTGTTTCAAAAGAACATAATTAAACATATATTTTGGACTGCAACATTTAAACTAGATAGGCCTCATATAGCAACAGTTCGAATGAGGTACGGAATTAGTTAGGAAAGAAAATAAGAGATAGTTTTACAAAGTGCGGAAAAGCATACTAAAGACTCTAACGAAACAGATCTAATCACTAGTTACAATTCGTTGAAATTTCCGCTTTGAACTAACGGCAAATTTTTATTCATTGTGTGCCGAATCTAACACCAGATTTCTGCATTTGCTCAGCCCGGTAGGCACTTCGAGTTTCGATCATCTTTGAAGCAACGTACTTACCCAACTGCTGATAAGCTCTAAAAGTGTTGCTGTCGAATCCTTGCTGTTGGATATCGTGATGAGGAAACGATGAATCAGCCAGAGAATACATTTTTAACCACGGTGGTTCATCACCAGTGAGAGAGAGCTTACCTATCCAGATATCACAAGTCTTAGCAGTTGTTTGCCCAGGTTGGAAGGGATACTTAACACGAATATGTAAAACATTTCTTTCAATTAAATCATGATTTCGATGCTCACCTTTTTGCCTTTGAATTGCCCTCGATAAGGCTTCATCTGTAGGAGACAAGTCTACTTCGATGTCCAAGTCTTTCTCAGCAACTGTTAGAGAAGCCATCAAATCACTGAAGTTTGTGTGATCAGCATCCGCATCAAACATAAATATCTCACTGACACCTCTCCTAAGTAATTCATAAAGACCAAAGAAGTCAAACCACCCACCATCAGCCAAGTAAAAATAAGGATCTTTCTTCCATGAGAGAAACCCGAAGAACTGGTATGCTCGTCTAAACATAGGCAGGTGTAGAAAGATGTTAGATTTATCCAGCTTAAAGACTTGCAACAATAAACCCCAAATAACCATAAGAATAACAGGTGTGATAAAAGAGAATAGAGATAATGCAAAAAGCCATACTTGCGGATGCGATAGTTCAGGACTGTCGCTGTCGACTTGAGATGCGAATATTAAAAGAATAAATGGGATGGAAGAGAACAGCTGTACGAGATAATGACGAATTGGGGAATTACGTCTGAAGCTAAACCACTCTCCGAGATCAATTCCCATTAACATCATTGCCATTTTCATCGGTGCAGTCATCAGTGTATCGAATTGAGTTGATAAAGCTGCACCAGAAATGGCCATTCCTTTTGAAAGATGAACATTCAAATACTCTGCAGTTCGATACCCTGTCAGAGGTGAACCACAGTACCGTTTTGATAAGAAGAATGGATGTGTTGTTCTGGTTCCTATTCTTGGATCTTGCATTCCATTCAATGCCGCGTTACAAATAAAGTACGGCCTCCTTGGAATACTTGTAAATAATTTATCACTTCCATTTTTATAAAAGGATCCTACCAGTCTTCTTCTGTACATGTCGTGGAGTGCCTGTCCGAGTGGCTCTCTAATAAACACCTCCACTACGAGTACGTAAATCTGGTTTTGGGTTTTTTATTGCGATCGTCGAACCTTAAGATTAACAAAAGATGATACATACTAAGAGTCCAAGCAGTAAGTGAGGTGTGGGTGGCGAGTAGCATTGCTCTCCCACTTTAGTCAACAGAGTAGGCTCTAATGAGGGACCAATTCCAGTTTCTCCTCCGAAACCACATCCGAGGATTCTCCAAAGAAGAACTCTGCCGATAATAAATATGACGGCAATAACACCACACAATCCTACGACCATTAATCCAATTATTCGAAGACCATTTCCTTTTGTTTGTCCTTCTGCTGCAAACCCACGAACGACACCGAAGGTGACGGCAGCAGCCATCTCAACTGAAATAAATAATTGCGTTCCTTTATTATCATCTTCTGTTATCCAAGACGATAAAAAGAACTTCATCACATGAAGAAGTGAAAAGAATGAAAACACAGCAGTTGACAATATTATAGCACATCGTAACAGGTAGGATAGCAGCTGATTGACTTGGAGAGAACTTCCGACAAACTTTCCTTTTTGGATAGCCTCTGATTGCTGTACTGATTTAACATCATCATCACTGGTATCGTCTTCATCATCACCAGTGAAGGATTCGCTGAGAGGGAATGACTTGCTCAACTCATCTGGAGAACCATTTGGTGAGAAGATATTTCTTTGATCTGGTAATGGAAAAGGACGAGACATTCTTCTTTTATGATACTTCAAATTACAACCAGATGTCGTCAACTTCTTCCTCACCGCTCCAGAGCTTGGAGATGTCGCACTGTACAAACCGAAGGCAATAATCCAAACCATTGAAAATCCCAACAATCCTATTGTCGACCATTTCACGACAGCTCCTTCAAAACCAGAAATCGAATAAATAGAATCGTCAGACAGGAGAAAGTTCACAACATTCTCTTTTACATCCGAACCAAAGGTCCAGAGCAGAATAAAATTAACGTACTCAGCCATTACTACGCTGTAAGCAAAGACACCAATTCCGTTATTAGCGATTGCTGCTGTCACAGAGAGGACCAGGTCCATAACAGCGACAGTATTTCCTTCATTAGCTGAGACCCCTAAGTAGTCACTGTTTACGGTCATTCTTCTTACCAAACGATGAACAGTGTGACAGGCTTCCTTGTCTCGAGTCATAAACGCGGATCCTGTGTAGCCTCCTCCTGAAACTGTTGAAAGGTAATCGCACTCTGGGAGGATCTTTTCACTTTCGAAAGACTCTAACACGCCAGCCATGTATGAGGCTGCTCTAATACCTCCTCCACTAAAACAGAGCCCTCGGATTGGCTCTGATAATGAGTGGCCTCTGGCGTACCGACCATTTGCGATTTCACTCCATTCTGCATCAACTACTTTTTGAAATGGTTTCTTATCCTCTGGTATTGGGGATAGTGCAAGTAGAGGATTTGGATGTTTTAACTCCGCCTCGAGGTACCGCAATCCATCACTTGGTCTTTCTCGTTGTTTTGAATAGTACCTCCTCCACAACACAATTATAAACATTGTCCCAGTGAGGAGGAGAAGCCAACTCATCTCGTCGATAACATAAAACATACTTCCAGTAACATCAAATCGAAGTTTAGTCTCCGGCCATGAAAAGAAAATAGTCCATCGAATTAACGATACCGTGAGAGCTAGGAAAACTAAATTAGGAAACCAACTGGGACCTGGTTTCAGTTTTATTTGTTTCCCTGAAGGAGATGCGGGTATCATATTTTGACCGACAGTCTCCTGAGAAAGTTATTTAATGAAAACGAAGCGGGCTGAGGAATTCAAAGCGAGTCAAGAGCAATATAAGTCATTTCCTGTAAGGGGGTACAACAGTAATAATTAATAGTCATCTTGCTTTGAAGTATCTACGGGAGCTTGATACCTATGCAAAAACGTAACTGCCTACGAATTGCTAACTAAAAGAAGATTTTTCTGACCTACAATTCATTTCTAGAGGTGTTGCAAAAAGTTTTTTCGACTTTGTCTTCAATTGCCACAACGATTAATAAAAAAGATTTTTTTTTCCGCACACACACAAAAAAAAAGGAATGCAATGAAGACGTTAGACAGCCTGGATAGCTGCGGACAAAAAACGGCGGTCAAAACAGCGCGAACGAAACCTTGCTTGGTCGGAAGGCCTCTCAGCTTCAAGTAGTCTCTAAGTGTGAAGCCCTGCGTCATTTTGCGCACAATGAATAAACAGATGACTTGGGTATCACTCCCAAATAGTGATTAACGCCATGTTGCTACCATGAAGGAAGCATGTGTCTGGTCATAGTAGTTTTTTTTTTTTTTTTTTTTTTTTTTTTCCCGCTACAAAACAACTCGTTGAAATTATATTTTTGTTAATAAAAAAAATTGGTAATCGAGTTTTTTTTACACGAGCGGGGGAAAAAAAATCATCAGAAGTCACAAAAAAGAAAAACTCTGACCTTTAAGAAGGTCGCTTATTCACGAAGTAAACACTGAGCGCTATTTGTGTAGTATTAGAAGTCAAAGAGGCTTTGCAACGATTTGCAAAACAATTCTTTGAAAAAAAAAAAAAAAAAAAAAAAAAAACGATACTACTGTGAATAAAATGATTTGAGTTTCCCCTATTCTTAAAGACTCATGTTAACTGATTCCAGAGGCTCTTGAGGACCCCCTTCTTCAAAAGCCAGAATTGTTAATAAAAATATTCAGGCTTAGGAATTGTTGTGAAGGTAAGCCTTGACTCTCCATTTTTGAACACCAATGGCCTTTTTAAAAAGCAATAATATATGCTTGTAGTGCTTAAAATGATTGAAGACGTTCCACTGTTACTGATGGACCTTCCAATAGAAAGTTGCAAGTTCTCGCCGGGTTTTCGTTCTATACGATGCCTTGAGTACAATAAGTACTTTTCGGACAATTTCTTCTTTTTTTTTTTATGTTCTGTTCTATTTTCATTCTTATACCTTTTTCTTATTCTTATTCTTTTTTTCTTTTTTTTTTTTCTTTTTTGTTCTAAGATTTCTCTCAATGGATAACGTGTTAGAAGGTTGCTCGTATTCGCTAACAGAAAAGAGTACCGCAGCTGAAATATAAAGCTGCACTGGAAATACTTTAAACGGCTGGCACAATTATTTCCTGTACCATAACACCGATATAAAGATACACACTACGAAGTTGTGGTTGGTTTTTATTTACTGTCTGGGACTGAAACTAGCTGTTTCTCTTAGTAAGTGAACTTTCCCTTTCCCTTACCTCTTCCCTTTCCCTTCATCATGTAGGGACTATACCATCCACTATAATCAATGATGCCCTGTTTTTGTTTTGTTTCGTTTTTGTTTTGTAGTTTGAAAAAATGCCATAAAAACAGTTCTTTTTAAACAAACCTTTAATCCTTTATAACCTCCCTTGCCTCCTTTCCATCCTTTTTTTCCAGACTTTCCGTATCCAGGTTGGTTGACACGTTTTGGGTGTACCTGTTGGGATGTTAATGTTAATTCGTAATATAGATAAACTGTAACTATTTATGAGGAGTAAATAAATACCTTCAACTGTCTTCCTTTGAACTCAGAGCCATTTAACTCAACTGCTTTGAGGATCGCTTCTTCGTCTTCGAACTCAAGGTAGGCGAATCCCTTTGGGTGACCTGTGAACTTGTCACACAATATTGTAACTCTCTTCACTGTTCCACATGTTTGAAAGTGTTCGTGCAATTCTTGTGGTGTTGCAGCGTAGTCCACCTGTCCTACGTATACAGACCGACTGTCTTCTGAGCATTCCTCTTCTAATTGCGTGTTAATTTCATTCTTTTGCTCTGATAACTGGTTTTCCATCTCTGCCACTTTCAACTTCATCTCCTCTATCTCCTTATCTAAGACTGAATCATCGAGCGTCGTCATTTCTTATGCAACTAAAGTTTCCTGAGGAGAAAAATAATTTAATTATCAGCAATACACTCCTCTTCAATAGTAACAGCTTTCCATTTAGTTGTATAAGTTTCTGTTGAACTATTGCAATTATTTACAACATTACTTTTACCAATTTATTTCTTTAAAAAACAAACAAAACAGAAGTACAATACAGATTTGAGTGGGACAGCCCACTCGTATATTACAAAACAGGGAAAGGAAGATACGCAGCAATAAGACAGTCATAAGATTACCATCCGGGAAGACTTGGAGAAATACTTCTATGACGAGAAGTAGTAGCTTGCCGATAATTATCGTATCGTGGAGGAGGTACAGCAGGACTGGCGGAAGACGGGTAGAGAATTCGTGCGGGTGAGCGAGAAGTAGATCGTTTCGTTGGAGGTGTTAAGAACTCTTGTTCACGTCTAAGTCGATCCATCTCAAGTAACATCAATCCTTCTTGTTGAATAGCATGTTGTTGTTCTGATTGAAGTTCTGATGAGAGTTCTCTAGCTGCTCTAATTGCTGCATCTCTCTCACAGAGAATGTCTTCTAATAATGAACTTTCAACCGATTGTGATCTCGAGGGAGTTCTTCGCTGTTGATAATGTTGAGCGCTACCAACACTCTGACTAACACTCTGCCTGTTATTTGATTGTTGTCTTGGTGGTGTTCTTTGAACTCGAGTAGTATTCTTACCGAAGTCGATTTGTTTTTCTTTATCAGACAATTCCTTCCGAAGGTAATCCATTCCACTTTCAAGTTCCCTACACTTGCCCTCAATCTTTCTATTCTTTGTTAGCAGGTCTTGTCGAGATGATTCCACTTCTGAGACTTTCTTCTTCAGTTGCTGGGCTTCGTTGCGGAGTTCTTCTATTTCGTTCTTATAGCGTCCTTCGATGTCTGATACTTCCCGTTGGCTGTTTCGGAGACGGGCATCACCAGCCTGTTTCATTTGCTTCATTTCTTTGGATGATAATTGTCTGTCGACTTGTAGCTCACTCAACAACTTTCGATTCCTTTGTTCCATTGCAGCATTTTGCATCTTCAACGTTTGCATCGTCGATTCGTGACTGTAGCCTTGCGCTGACATGTCGCGTATGATGAGCTCGTTTTCTTCTTCTCGAGCCCGAGATGCCATTATTTCCTGTTCCATGACTCGAACTTGGGTTACGAGTTCTACCTCGCGGGTCATGAATTCAGCCTGTCGGCGTTCGAATTCACGTCTTTCATCATCTAAACTAGGAAATAGTGATTCCTCTGTTTGAACAATTGAAACAGTCATTGGAATACTTCGTCTTTGAGGAGTAATATTGTTTTCAAATTGTTGACGTCTTGATGATCTGATGGGAGATGATGGCAATGCTGAATATAAATCCGCTGGTCGAGATGACATTTCAATTATTTCAGCTCTGCCTTCATCATCATTTCTTATTGGACTACCTTCAGGTGTTTCACAAATAACAACTCGTTTCTGTGGTGTAATCACCTGCTTCTGATCTACCTGCACAGGTCTTGTTGGTTCAGCAGGAATATAATTATTAACAACAGGTGGGTTTTGAACAGGATTTGGTTGTACTGTTTGAATAACGTAGGCTGGGTAATTAGTAACCGCCTGAGGGCTATGTTGTGTTGCCTGTTCCAGAGCTTTAGATTGCACGTCTTGCGCCTGTTTCATTAATTCACTCATTTCGTGAAAGAAGGCTCTCTGAGTTGAATTTATATAATCATCAGCTTCTTCACGAAGGCTTTGACGAGACTCAACATGAGCAGTATCACCAAGCAGATGAACTGAGTGAGAGGTTTTTGGTTTCATAAAATCAACTGGTCGGATGGCTTCTGGAAGTGGTAACGCAGATGGCAGAGCTGTTTGAGGTTCGTCAATTGGTTCGGTTTCTGGTGTTTTAAATTCATCACCCTCTTCATCATTATCGTTAACTTCAATACTTTGAACAGCTGGTAGAATAGAATCATTACGATGTTGTTGTTTAGCAATCTCTCGTCGTAGGAGATGATGTCTAAACTGTTCGAGATGTTCCATCTTGTGAGAGGCTTCCTCGGTGTCGAAGTTGAGAAGTTGTTGTTCTAATACAGCGATCTCATCAGATAGGTTTTGAGATAATGACTTAACAAGATTGTCACTTAGTGACATTAAACCATCGGAATAAGATTTCTCTACTGATCGAAGTGCTTGTTCGTGAACCTCAAGTGCGCTTATCCTCTCAGCACCTGCCTTTGCCATGTCCAGTAGTTCTGCTTCGTTAACTGTGAGTCCTCCGAATACTTTATTGGTATTTAGAGTTTGTTGATTAACTCTTTCTACAGCACCATGGAGGAATAAAAGTTTTGCTTTCACTTGGGCTCGGAGTTCTGGACCAACTCCAGCTGCGTCAACTTCTTTAAGAAAGACGTTTATAATTTCAGAACGGGGGAAGTTGTGATCAGGTAGTTTTAAACCTTTTAAAAAACCTTGAAACTGAACCATCACTAATTCCAATACCTTATGATTAGCATCCACTGCTGGGATGATATCCGCCGCTGGCTTTCCTGCGATGTCAGGAAGTTCCCAAATCTTACTTTTGTCAGACAGTCTGATGAAGAAATGATCCGGCTCATCAGCTCCCCCTCTGTGAGTCTTCACTCGATAGCAGCAACTTAAATCATTCTCTTTACCGGCAAGTCTGTAAATAGTCCAGCCCTTGTCCTCATCTTTCGTCATTCTATAAATCGCATTGCCGCTGATGATCTGTTCGGACAGCTGGCGACCGGGCATCGTGTGCCCCTTTGTGGAATAGGTACCTTGAGAAGAGAAGTATTAATATTAATTTAAATAGTAGATTCCTTAGAAAGGTTAGAAAGATATTTTGTTTCCGAACTGTCTGTAAGAAGAACAAGAATTGAATAGCAACACTTCCGACTGCCTTGATATGAAGTTGCTCTCACAGATGTCAGATTGTCTGAAATCGGAGGGTTAAGAAACTAAACGAAAAGTTGATAAAGAAACAAAACGAATAATAAGCAGCCACTTCTTGTGCTTTACTTCAACTGATTATCTCCTTTGCGTTTCTTCTTCTTGCTACCAGTTAGCTTCCTAGCTTCATCCATTGCTATGTCTGCTTGCTGTACAACTTTCTGTGCTTCAATATCTGTCTTTGGAATCACTTCAGGAGTCACTTCCGTGTTTACTTCGACTGCAGTTTCATTTTTCCGTACTTCTTCTTCTTTTTGTCTCTTCCTCTCGTTCTTTACTTTTAATTCCGCCTCCTTCAGTTTTCTCTTCTTGGCCTGCTCCTGTCTCTTCTTTGAAATAGCAGCAGGTGTAGGAGGAGATAGAGGGAACTTACCTGTGGATATATGATAAATAACGGCACCAGCAAGCTGTAAACCGAAGGCTGAGGGGATATAAGAAATTGTTCCGTTGACTGCACGAGGACGACCTCCAGTGAGTGAAGGCCATGGGGCGAGTGGTTTTTTTGAAATTTCATTTGAGAAACAAGCGATGATCTTACCTGGTCTTATTCCTCTTTTCTTTAGTTCAGTTCGGCATTTTGCAGCCAATCCGCAACATTCCGTATCGAAAATATCTGCGAGGAGAATCTTAGTGGGGTCTAACTTACCTCCGGCACCCATTGAGGAGAGGGTCTTGAAACCCTTTTTTACGGACATTTCGAGTAGTTTTATTTTTGTAGAAACCGTATCTATAGCATCTACTACATAATCATAATCACCGTTCAGAAGATCTTCAACGTCGTCTTCGAGTAGGAAGGCGTCAATGACAGTTACTTCACAAAGAGCGTTAATGTCGTTTATTCTTTCAGAGAATTCCTGAACTTTACTTTTACCAACTCTACTGTCTAATGCGATGACCTGACGATTCTTATTAGAGACAGTAATAACATCGTGATCTACAATAGTTAATCTTCCAATACCTGCACGTGCGAGTGCTTCTGTAACAAATCCACCAACTCCCCCAACACCAACAACTAAGCAATGTGAGTTTACTAAACCTTTTATTCCTTTATCTTCAATAAGAGGATGGGTCCTTTCAAAAAGACCTAATTTCATTGACATTTTTGTGTGCTTGTCTTTACACTTTACTTTGAAAGAAGAAAGTAAGAAATAATGAAACAACTTGCTTCTACTATTTTATCTTTTTATGGAAGTGTGTCTTCTTAATAAGTAATCAGGGGCGGCCCACTGCTATGATCAGAACAAAAATATATTTTTAGTACTAGAGTGTGTGTGTCTTCAGGCAACGGACATGGTCTCAACTACTCTGGAAAAAGATATTCGTCAGTTCAAGAAAATACAAAATAAGAATTTGAAGGTTATTAATATCCTAGTTCTGAGAAGAACTTTTTTTTTACTTTCTTGATCGTTATCAGTTTTCCTCTCTTTTCCTAATGTTATTCGGGGTTTCTTTTTTTTTTTTTTTTTTTTTTTTTTTTGTTCTATTTCAACTTCATGCTTTACCATTCTACTCATGAAAGAATAAAAGTATTAATTCCTTACACAAAAGCAACTGTTTTTTTCTTTTTTATAGGAGAAATTATATAGCATTGCGTGCGTGAAATTGTGAGTAACTCACCGAAAACAACTCCCCTCCAAATACAGTACCACATGTTTATCGCACCAGGATAATTCGGATGCCTTGTGGCACCAGTTCCTATAAAAACTCTATTACTTTCCAGGTGACTAAACACATAATAGTAGTAAAAATGCTTTGATAAAAAAAAAACCACAATGGGCTTAGAAAGTGTAAAAGCATTTTCAAAAATAACACCAAACTCATCATGACTTGTGTTGATCAACACAATACGTAATCAGTTGAGTTCCTTTTATTGGTTCTGACCATCGTAAAGTTCCTTTAGGAGAGTTTTATCGCCATCGACAATTGGAATTAATTGCTTCAGTAAATCAACGTTCTCAAATCCATCTTTTTGCATCTCCGCTAAGAGCAGTTCTTCTGGTGATGGTTTCGGAGGTTCAATTTTTGGTTTTTTAGCGTCTTCGGAATCATCATCAGCCTTACGCTTTTCTTTCGGTTTCATTTTATCAACGTGTTTCTTAGCGTATTTCTTAGTCATAGAACGCACTTCACTATCATATCCTTTTCTGTTGTCGAGGTACAGATTTCCAGCTACTCCATTAGCCATTGAACTTGGGTTCGGATCGGTAAGCAATGACTGTATTGATAACAAAGTCTTCTCTCCTGTGTATGTTGCTTGCCAAGCATTTTGTAATATGTCTAAGCAGATATCTCCGTTTGAATATACGTTTGGATGTAATAATTTGGTTAAGAATTTAACTTTTGGAGGTTTAAAGGGATACTCTGAAGGAAATTCCACAGACAACTCGAATACCCCTCCCTCATAAGGACTTCCTTGAGGACCTTCCATGTAGGCTTTCCAATTATTTATTGAAGAACCTTTAATTACGACTATGCCTTCAGCTCCATTTTTTTGAATTCGCTCGTACTCTTTGTTTAAACGAGCTGAGTTTTTTGCCATGTTTAGTTAGTTGTGTTTGAAGTTCACAAGATTGCTGTGATTTTCTTTTAGAGGGAGAAAAAAAAAGAAATTAAATTCATTTAAAAAGAATTGTGGTAATCTGCCAACAGCGAACGATCGATGAACACATCGACTCTCAGAGGAATCCACAGGAATCTCTGTTTTTACGTCCAAAATGTTGTTAATTAATAGTACAAAAATATAGTCTTCGGTTTGCGAAGAGCACATTGCTCATCGCAGCTGATAGTGGAAGTCTACCCCAAGTAGGTCTACGACCCTCTCGGGGTAAGGTTCTGACGTCAAGCAGAGCAGTCATTGTCAAGACTGGTGGTGCTTTTTACATTTCTTGTGACTGTTGGCTATCCTTAGCTTCACAATCTGGTATCGCACAGAGTTGTAAGATATCATTCGGTACGTCTTCTGCTCCAGCACTATCTGATAGCCCATCCTCACTGTTGGTAATATTAACATTTGAGTTCTCGTTATTGTCCTCGTCTTCTGGAGCACTTGTTCCAGTTGTAATGTTTTTAAAATCTTCACTTTGCTGACTTTTTGCTGGTTTATCCACCTGCTCAGTTGTAAAGTATGAAACAACAGCAATACAAGCAGTCAAGAAAACCTGTTTTGAAGAGTTAAATAACAGAAGTTGCCAAGTAAAGTTGCGTAAACATGTTAAAGAAGAAGTACATACAATGTGCTCCCAACCACCTTTTGAAGAATCAGGCCAACCATCATTTAATATTAAGACATGTTGTATTCTTCTGATATCTTCTTTCCATATATTTCTATTTACAACCAGCGCTATGTCTTGCATGCCTTCGATAACTTCGAGATAGGCAGCAGCTTCTACATACCGACCCATCCAAGCATTGAAGTGGCTGAGGTGTAGTAAGGCATAGAATTTCTGTTTTTTGTTGTTGTTGTTGTTGTTGTTGTTTTTTTTTTTTTGCACTGTGAGTTTAAAACGAGAAGTTTTAGACAGGATAGATAACAACATACGAAAGTAGCTTGTGACCCAGGAGTATCAAGCAGTTGAGACATGCAAAGCAATCCCTCAAGACGAGTTAATATTTTTGGAGGTTCTTTCGATGAGGCAGACATATCAGCGTATCTACCAGATTTCCGATAAGCTGTACACCAAGTGCTGTGTGACTTCGCCAATAGAGGAGTGACCTCTTCGCTGGAGATGCTTCCAAGCACGTGAATCATCTGAAATTGTAGGACGCTGTGATTTGATACTTGAAGTGCCTGTTCTACTTTATTGAGACCCAAGTAAGCCAAAGATAATAAATGAAGAGCTTCAGCGTGATTCTTGGGTGATAGCGGAGTACCAAAAGTAGTCAAGTGTTCAATATAAATCCTATTCAGTACCACTAACCATTTAGTAGCAGCAGTAAACTGCTTTGAGAGAAGTAATATTTCTGATATTTGAGTCATGCAGGACATCGTTCGGGGATGGCTTTCTCCTAATTCTTTGTGTAGGTTTTTATAAGCCATCGAGACAAGTGTGACGGCATCTTTAAAGTTTCCCATTTTTAAACTGCTCAGTGACAGGAGTTGTAATATGGTTGCTATTTTTGTTGAAGACTTGCCGTAGCGACGTATTGTTTCCATCAAAAGTTTTTTGAACAGCGCGTGTGACTCTGTTCGATTTCCAACAGAGTAGAGAGAGAGAGCGTGTGTTAATTCAACTTTCTCTCTGGCCAACCGGACCATCTCATCTTCATTTCCAACTTCTTCAAACTGCTTCATCGCCACTCCTGCTGCAGTTATTGCTGTCTTGAAATCTTTCTTTTTAAAATGTAGTGTAACACGAATCGCTTGTTGAACAGCACTCTCTCTAATAGGACAAAAGTACATCGGATCCAACTCAATTGGAATGGTGTCGTAGTCGAGATTAGAAGATATTTTATCCATTATTTCTAAAGCCTTCTCACAATGAGGTAATAGATTACTACCAAGACAAACAGTCGTGTAGACATTCAACACCGGTAAGAGAATCGCATGTCCATTTCCATGTGAAGCATGAGCTAGTGAGACAGCCTTTCTTGCTGTCCGAAGAGCAGTTCTGCGAAGTTCCGGATCATCAGATTCGATTAGTTTTGCTGCCTTTCTAATAAACTCAGAGATAGTCTTCCTAACTTTATATGTTCCGTGAAAGTCTATTGTGCTGCCACCAGTTTTTCCTGGTTGAGTTAAGACTTTCATACTGAGTTCTGCTTCCTGTTCCTCACTTTGTTTTTCATTCATATGTCTCATCCAAGAAGTTAGCTTCCCGAGATGACTTTCTGATCTGTTGTCTGGATGGATACCTTCTGCTGGGGAATAGTTCTTTTGAATTACCTGCTTTGCATTCCCTTGAATAGTATCCAAATCTTTTATCGTGTTTTGAATACTGCGAGGGTTGTGGTGGAGGTCTTTTTGTTGTGGAACCGGATTTTCCATTAATTTTGGTTTTGTTTCCGTCTTAACCGATGATGCGATAGCTCTAATGTTGGAAGAAGCAGTCTCTTTATTATTCCCTACTTCACTCTTATCTGATTCAAGCAACGTGAATGATGACGGCAGAGGTATCATGGGAACTTCTCTCAAAGATTTTAACATCGAACGGTATCTCAGTTCCAGAAATCCTTCATTCATTAACTGAGCAGGTGCATCATTCTTAGCTCGTTTATTTACTACTCTAATCTTCTCTCTTATAACATCAGGCTTTACACCACTTCTAACAAGCCGCCTGCAGATATTTAAACCAACGTCTGCCATGCGGGGAGGGGCTGGTGAAATGAATGAACAAAAAGAAGAGATAACTCCAGAAAAGTACAATTCACTGAACTCTATGTGGACTTTGGAGTTTCAGGCTGTGACCTTATTACTGTTCATCACGGAAGCTTTTGTGATTTTAAGTCAGGCGAGCTACATGGTTATGCTTACTGTTGACTACAGAAAATGATGTACAAAAAAGATGGAAGAACAAAATATTGTTAGTTCGCTATCACATCCTCAACAGTGTTGAGTCATAAAGGACTTATGTTTGACACAAGTTTTTGGGTTTTTGTTTGTTTGGTCTTTTTTTGGCTTTCAGACACTGCAGCAATGAAAGGGGTAAGAGGGTTTGTCGATGATGGATGGGGAATCGGGACTGGTAAGCGTTGCCTGTTTTCAACAGTAACATTGCAGGCCTACATCTGCAATGGATGGCAGAATATCCGCAAACGAGTCTCCCACTTGCTACACCAATGGTTTAGAAAAGCGCCTGTGGTGGAAAGTCACTTGTCTTTGACAGCTTTTCCTGTTTGTGTTGAATTGGATTCCCTTTCAAATGACGTCCTTCAAAAATACAATAAAATTATCACTTTAACATACCTCACTCCATACATACGCAGGTAGTAAAGTAACTGAATTTGGTCCAAGATGACATGATGCAGTAAAGAAAAGAGAGTCAGACTGTGGAGTTGTGGTAGTAGCAGCACGCAGCCCATTAACGTAAAATGTCGTGTTCTCTTTTGTTATGAGGAGCGAGACTGTGTCCCCTCTTGAGAAAGCAGAAATTTCTTCACCAAGACTATTATTGTTAACAATGTGACCTGTTGATTGGAAAGCAACAGAGTCAGCCGTTGCACCAACGAATGATTGAATCTCACTGTCTTTCTCAGGTGAGATTCCAACAGCTAATGTACGAATTTCCTCCACCAACAAGTGAATTTCTACTGCAGTTCCAGCTGTTAAAGGAATAGCTCCATTACATGATATAGATCTCCATCCAGCACTAATCTGACATGATGCACTACTACCGTCGGCGTTAAATATAAAGTTTGGTGAAAACACATCAAAGCTGAGACCGTACTCCTGCAACTCTGACCTAGAAAGTGAGCTGAGACGAGTGCGTGTATTTGATACCAGTGGAGACACTGGAGATGGTTCGAGTTCTGTTGGGGAAAGTTTCACACCAAACTGTTCTTCAAAACGAGAATATATAATACTCGCAGAGTGTGGATGAGTTGACATCACTTGTTTCAATCTCATGAACAGTTGACGAGATGATTCTAACATACGCTGCTTGTTGTTGTCGAGAGTACTGCTGAATGCTGAACGGAGTATTATCGGTGCTAGCTGAGAGCAGTCAGTTGTATTAAAGTCCGAAAAATTAATACCACTGGGACCACCATAAACTGGTCCTCTAGTAGGAGCAACAATCGCAGTCTTTTCTGAAGGACTTGGTGACGTTATTATACCTAAGGCGTCAATGTAGTGAGATGCGCGGCCAGCAAAGCCAATCACTCGCTGACCTTCCCTCTTTAGGAATCTCGCAGATCCACAATTTCCTCCAATCCACTTGCTGCGGGACCCGGCAGACGTTGAGAACATAATCGAGTTAATGTGACTGTTCCTCTCACCATTACTACACCTTATACCAACAGAAGTGATGTAGTCACCTTTAGCTATTGATACCTCTGTAACATCTCCTGTGGCATCTCCGTGAGCTGCAGTGTCTCCTGTTCTCCATTCGGTTTCTATTCCAGTAATCCATTCTCCGTCATACCAAACTCTTATGGTACTTAGTTGTTGTTCTTCTTCTATTTTAGGAAGTGCTCTACCTCCAATGTCTTGCTTTGGTTTTAGAGAGCATTTCCTAAACTCGGCTACCGATGACATTGTTCTGGAAGTTGTTTTGTAAAATAACTTAATTCACTAGACAGGTTTGCAAAATGCAATGAGAACACTTTAATAGGATTTGTAATAATTGTAGTGTAGTAGCTGATGGAGTGAATGCAATCGTTTACTTTAAATATTAAGAAGTGAATTCCCTATTCAAATACTTAGAAGACGACCACCGTGAGGTCGATAACACAGCCAAACGACGAGGAAATTGACGAGAGACGAACGCGAAAAAATGAAAATATAAAAAAACGGGAAGCGCGGGAAGTTTAGAAAACGAATAACCTTAAAACCCTCAAGAAACAAACAACACGGGTGGAAACAGCCCTGCGACATGGGGTTTCTTGTCGGAAAGCTATTGCTCCCTTCAGAACGAACATATTTCTCATATAATGAGCGAAACATTAACACTATCAAAGGGGGGGGATTCGAACTAAACACATGTAAGGTGGCATCTCTTTGAAGTTTTTCTTTGTTACGCTCCACACCAACAAGTGGTGTACAACTACCACAGATTGGCTTCCTCTCTCGTCGGATTCTTCTTCTGTTATAAAAAAATGGCCGAAAGGGGCATGGGAGGGGAAAGTAACACTTTTTCTTCCGGGTTTCATTGGTTTCTCTTTCTCTTTTTTTCTTTTTCTCACTTGTAATGGACATGTGGACTCTCGCAATGAGAACGCCATTCATCTTCTGTGAAAGACACAGCCGACCAGATAATTGCGACACAACAAGCTGTTTAATGCCACAGTTGTGAAAAAAAAAAAAAAAAACATCCGACTCTGTATGCCATAAATAACCAACAGAAAGAAACGCAGCGAAAATCATAACTCAGCAGTTTCCAACCCCGCAGGTGAGGGCAATACTGCCTCTGTATCCATCCAATGAACGATGATGACAAAGTACCAATTTAAACTGTACACAACATGTAATAAAACTAAGCCACTCGGAAAGGAGGAATACTGGGATTGGGGAAAAGGGTCTTTTTCTTATTCTTTTCTTTTTTTTTTTTTTTTTTTTTTACCTCATTTTTCAGCCTTCTTTTCATTAGTTGGTATTTCATAAGTTACTACGGAGTAAGATTTCATTTAAGATGAATGCGCGGAGGTAAGAGTGACAACTGCTCACTACTTACTTGAAAAGACCATCACGAATCAGAGGCATAAGCTGTGTTGTTGTTGTTTTAGTTTCCCCCCACTATGTCTATATGAATACAGCTGTAAAATAATTGAAAAACAAATAACTACAAACCTCCTCTATGCAGTTCTCTAGTCTGTGTGAAAGAGTGTTGTTGCAGACGACGGTATTCTGACGAGCAGAAACGATGCATCCACCGAGAACGGAGTCTGGAAGGTGTTCGGAGTTTACTTCAACGGAGAGATCCTTCTCGTTCTTAGCAGCAGTCTTTGCGATACCAACGTCATCTTTCTTAACCTTTACGATAGCAGTCTTTACACCGTCCATCTTTACAGCCTTAATAGCCTCAGCAAAGAGGTTGTTAAACAATTTTTGGTATTCTCCTCCTCCCGACATTTTCTTAATCGCGTCAGAAGTGCTCTTCGCTAATTCCTCAACGGCTTCGTTTCTCTCTTTCAAAATAATTCCTCTCATTTCCTTCAACTTGTTAGCGTGAGCTACACGGAGTTCAATTCTGCTGGTTTCCAACTCCTTGGCGCATTGTCTGTCAATTTCTTCTTCTTGTTTCTTTGAGTTCTCGAGCTTTGAAGCCTCAGCCTCGTTTCTGGCCTTCGTGGTGATTTCCTGAGCCTTCTCTTCAGCCTCTGAGAGGATGAATTGCTTCATCTGTTCAATCTGTCTCTTGGTGTCCATTTTTGTTGTTTTTTTGTTTTGTAATGACAATGGCTGTAGTAGTGGATATTATTATTTTTGACTAACTGCGCTTAGAATACTACCACGATAGCTCTTTCGAAGCTCTCACAACCATTTGTATCTAAAAAGAAGAAACGAAATTCTCACGATTGGCAATCGTTCTCAACTGAGATTAAGTAATTCACCTGGTGGTCTTGTTTTTTTTTTTTTTTTTTACTTTGTTTTTATTGGTAAATTGTCTCGTCTTCTTTTCACCTCCTTAAGGAAAAAAAATGAAATATTCTAAGTAATAAAGGAAAGTCATGGGGAAGGGATGGTGGTGGGAAGTAATAAATGAGGGGTCGTCAGACCAACCACAAACACAGATCGTTTTAATACTGCTTGCGGCTAGTAACTTGTAATCTGTTTGCACGATGTCACAATCATGTACAGGTAGGAATCGCGGGAAGTGACAATTTTTTTTTCTTTTTTTTTTGTTTCTCACCACCCTCCTTTTTCCAATTCGGATGTGAATCAGCTGCTCCTTGTCTTCAGTAGCTTTAGAAAATCTTATTAACATTTCCTTTTTCGGAGATTGCAAGTCGGTTTTTGTTAGTGAAGGGTAAGACACGTGTTGTACAAAAGACAACTAACGACGCTTTTTTTTTTTTCCCCTCTCCTTCACAAAATATCAATAACCACGAAGCAAGAGAGGCTTCAAAGAATAAATAGATAGATAAGGAAGTCCAATGCATTGCGTACTGTGCATCGCTGATACAGCAAATTAGGGATCATCGGGTTAACTCCCAACAGATGCATACAGTCACCTTAACCATAAAATAATAGGGGAAACGGGTGTCTACGATAGGGAGAAAAAAAAAAAGAAAGAAAAAAAAGAGGGGGGAAGCAGAGGGAATTGAAAAAGGGTTTGTTTTCTGAAAGACATTATAAGAAAAGCCAGCGACTGTACCCGCAGCACTAGTAGTGTTACTATATGATAATGCTAAGTCGTGTAAAGTTACTTTGAACTCCTAACACACGGGTAATACCGTATTCCTAAGAACAAAGAACTCTATGAAAGAATCTATACACAAATTAAAAAAATAAGATGGGGGAAATAAAATATGAATTAAGTCTTCGGATTAAGCAACGATAAGCAATTTCTTATCAACCGACGGCTACGCACACAGAAAAGTAACTAGCTAATTGATTCTTACTATGGGTTCACGCGTTGAATCTGTAGAAAGACTTGCTTTTTTCTTTCAAGGTTTTTATTTCGCGCTGTTATTTGTTTTGTTGTTTTCTTTTTTTAACAATTTTATAAAAAAAATTTCAATAAAACACATACAACGAAGAACTGTAAGAAGAGTGCAACGTTGAGGTTCGTTGCCTTCCTAACTTTGCTTGTGAATTGCGTACCTGACCCAGAGTAGATCTCGTGCCTGCAGTACTAGGCCAAGCACCTGTACTTCCGTTATGAAATCCGTCTCCTGTGTGGTGATTTAAATTGAAATAGACGCAATAATATTTTTGTTAAATATAAACATCATAAAACCATACTACCAGATCCATCTGCGCTGTTAGTCCGCATTGTGTTGGCTCGTACAAGTGGCTGTTTTTTTGTTAAGTAAATTGATATTCTGAACGACCACCATTAAACTATTGTTAAAGAGAAAAAGGATCACAAATAACAAACCTGTCCTTGTGGTCTAGCTCTAGAAGAGTATGTAGTCCCTTGAACCTTTGCTGATTCTGGTTGACAATGGTAAACAGGTGCTGGTGACACAGAATCATGATATTCAAATGAGACAAGTTTAACTGTTCCTTTTTGTGGAGGTTGGCTTGAAGCTGTTTGACCTGCTCCCAAAACAGCTTGCCTATCAGTAAAAACATTAGGAGGATGCTGATACGCGTAGTACTCCTGGTTAAATATCAACTCAGCCTTGTCTCTCTCATCCGTAGTAATTTCATTTCCATCAATCACTAAACAGTTTGGAAGTTTATTTATAAGAGTAGGTCTGTACATTGATTTCCTGACAACAGCGTTACCTGATAAGTAGATTTCAGTGAGTCGGTCGAACCCTTCTAGTTTATCGATTTCATTTAAGTCAGAAACTCTGTTTGCAGTTAGAAATAATCTGTTTAGGTTGGGCAGAAATCGAAGACCGTCGAGATGTTTGATCATGTTCTCCTCAGCTCGAAGATCTCTGAGACAATGACAGCCCATGAAAGATCGCTCATCAAATCCACGAAGTTTGTTTCGGTCGACGATCAGTTCGCAGAGTTGCGCAAGATGCTCAAGTCCATCGATGCGAGTAATCTCATTTGATCTGAGATTTAGAAATTTTAAATTCGGAAGTTTCAAACAAAGACCAGACAATGATGAGATTTGATTTCCCTCCAAAGACAAACTTTCCAAACTACTCATCTGTTCTAAACATTTTCCAATTGGAAATGTCTTACCTGAAGAGTCTGATGTCAAACGATTGCTGTTTAGGTTAAGAGAGAGTAAAGTAGTACACTCTCGTAAGCCATTGACATCATTAAGAAGGTTGTGATCACACTTCAAGTGTAATAATGACGGAAAGTGTTCCAACAAACTCAATTCACGAATACTACAAGAGCTCAAGTTCAATTCCGTTACATTAACCCATTCGGTCATCTTCCCAACCTTTTCGGTTAGCAGTTCCGGACTCATCTTCCCAGCAAAGGTTTCCTTTGCTTTTGTAGTTTCGTTTGTGTCTATTGAAACGCCGTCTAAAACCTTTAATTTCTTTAAATTGAATACGGTGTAGAGACGGTACTCATTTTCATTACAGAGTGGGTTACCAGACAAGTCTAATATAATAAGTTTTGGGACTTCACGAAGGTAATTTAGTTCTTTGAGATTGTCAATCTTATTGTTTCCAATGTAGAGTTCCATTAGACCTTGGACCTTATGAATACCCTGTAACGAGTAGATATCGTTGTCTTCAAGAGAGAGTTGAGAGAGGTGAGGAAGTGCTTCGAGTCCTTCTATTTTATTTATTTTATTTTTACCGAGTTCCAGCTTTCGGATGTTCGTCAGAAATGTCAAATTTTCAATTTTAATAATTTTATTATCGTCCAGGTAGAGTTCTTCGAGGTTTGGATTGTTTTCTAAATTTTCAATTTTGCTGATTTCATTCTCACTCAGGTTCAGTTTTCTAACGTCCCTGCATTTCTCAAATGATTGAATTCTTCTAACCTTTAGTTTACTGCAATTTATTTCAACTGCCTTTGTCAATGCCAATTCATCACTAACACTTACAATTTTATCATCACCATCATCTGTTACAGAAGACTTCTCTCCGTCCCTACTCAATTCTTTCCAGTGCTTGCCACCTTCGTTGCTTAGTGGTTGTAGGCAAAGTGCCCATCCCAAAGTCTGTTTTTATTTGTTTTTTTTAATATTGCTTTCCATAAGAATGCTTTAGTATTGATACATACTGGTTGTGTGTGGCAGTGCTTTGCAATTAACGAGTGGCTAAGAGCACTTATACGATCTTGGGCTGACCTTAACTGTGTGTGAATGTGTTATTGATTTTTTCTGTTAAGAAGTAAAACAAAAATGAATAAAAAAAATATTAAATCATACGTCATCAGCTGTTACCGGTTTTCCATCGAGTAGCTTGAGACCTGGGACTCGGCGAAGAACAATATAACGATAACCTCTAACCTCACAAATTGCATTGTTTTGAAGAGAAAGATCGACCACTGTCGGTACTATCTTTTTAATAACATTCACATCTTCCAATCGATATATTAAATTATTGTTTAGCTCAAGTTTTGATAGGGATGGTAATCCTTTCAATCCGTCAACCTTTTTAATTAAATTAAACGACAAGTCTAAGTGAGTCAAGTGAGGAAGGTCTTGGATTCCCTCAATCTTTTGTATCTCATTAAAGGAGAGAATTAAATGTCTCATATTAACACAAAGGTGGACCAATTCAACACTGCGAATATGATTTCCAAAAAGGTTAAGATAAATAACTTGGTCTAGTTCAGTACATCTGGTAACTCTTTTAATTAATTCTAAGTCGATTTCTGATGCCTTTGGACGTTGAGCTGGTACTGGAGCGCTTGATACCAATTCACATGATGTCTCTTTGTCACTTCCAGCGATGAAATTACATTGATGGATATAAGACAGAAAATAGTGTGAATAAGATCGAATATCAGTAGCGTCAAGTTCTGACTTTGTTGGAACAAGTTTGTTTATAACTTCTTGTAACTCATCAAGCCTATCATCTGTTGAGTAGTCGACTAGTGTTGATATTGGTAATTTAGATTGAGGATCTGCAGTAGGGATGTACATAAATTCTACCAAGTATTCAGGCATAATACAAAGGTTATCAAAACAAAACCAAACTCTGTGCTGTTCATTATCAGATTTACATCTAAAAACAGAACCAAGTGAACTACTGTAATCCTTCCTACGGATTCTTGCAGCAGGTAAGCTACCTTTGCTGGCTATTAATTGTTCGAAGCCTTGTTCTTTGGAATCTATTTCTGATTTCCAGGCCGGGTCGCTTCTCGCTTGACAGCATTTCCCCAGATAGACCTTTGTGACTAAGAGTCTTCCCATTAGTCCGTCGTTTTTAAAATTTGAATTAGGACCTAACAAACCTTTCTTGTGTAAATCAATTAATCTGTTTTGCTCGGAGAGAAAGACGCTGTTTGTGAGTGGGATGCCTCCTTCTTTTCCATTGGCTTCAAGTTCTGCAGGGTTTCGGAAACCAGATTCAATTGATGATGAGAGTTCCCCAGGGAGTTCAGGATCCTCACCGTAGAAGAGGTACTCGAGAGCTTTCTTATAATTCTGATTGGAAGTATCAATCAAATGATCTAAACGATCTTCAAATCTATTCTTTGGAAACCTACTATGAACACGAGCTACTTTAGTAATCCTAATACCGGATATTCCAAATGGTGCAAAGTCTGACGCACAGAAACGACCTCTTACCAAATCCATGCAGGACTGATACCAAACATCTTGAGGCTTTCCTTCTTCCATTCGGATGTTACCACCAGTTTGTAATTCAACAAGTAGTCTGCTGATGTTGTCTTTGATTATTGTTTCTATTGTCTCTCGAAGTTGTTCGTACTTTTCGTCTATAAGTTCGATTTCTCTGTGCTTTTGTAAAGTAGTTTTCTTAACTGACTGAAGCTTTACTTCATACTCACTAATACTAGCACTGCTTCCTGTCTCCATGTCTGGAAGTCTCTTTGCTTCTTCCAACTCTCGCTCTAGTTCTTTAGCCATTCTACATAACACATTCAAGGCTAAGTTTACTTCTGAGTGCTTCGTTTGCCGGAATTGGTCGGCTTTCTTTATTAAGTTGTTAGTGTTTCTTTTTAAAGTTTTAATACGCATATTATAATACATCTTCTTCTTTACGAAGGTTGCTTCTGCTAACTGCCTGCTCTCATCAGATATTATGTTGTAGTCGATTACCCTAACCCTACTGAGATGGTATAAAGTGTATGTCTGATAATTACACAGTTGACATACTGGATTGTCACCAAAGTGAGGATCACTAAAGTAGACGTGAGTAAGATTTGGTAGTCTGTCAAGGTGAGGTATCTCTCTGAATGAACCAATCTGGTTTCCAGCAATATTTAATTCCTCTAAAGCCAGGTTAGCATCTAAGTGATGACCCATACTTACAAGTTGATTAGCTGCAACCCAAAGGACTCGGAGGTTTGTTAGTTTTGTCAGCCCACCGAGTTCTGAGATTTTATTATCCTGGAGCCACAATACTTCTAATCCAGTCAAACAGTCAAGTCCTTCAATCTCTGAAATGTTATTTGAGTACAAGTAAAGTTCCTTAAGTCTGGTACAGGATTCTAATCCTTGAATCTTAGAAATATTATTCTCATTAAGCCAACAGTACTCCAGGGACACTAATTCATCGAGCCCTTCTATTACACTTATCGACTGGTGGACTATTTGAAGTTTAACTAAACCAGGAAACCATGCAACGTGTTTCATCACTGGCAAAGCCATTAAAAATAATTCCATTCCTTCTACCTGATGACGATTATACAAGAAATCATCCCTACTGATTCCATTCACTTCACAAATGTCTTGGAGCATTGGCGTCTCTGACCAGGCGATTTGCGCTGCGCGCAGTTGATCCGACGATACATCCCTCCCTGTCATTGTTTTACCCGCCGATACGCCCCTGTAGGAATGGGCGTCTGTCTAGGAGGTGCTGTGAAAGAAGAAAAAATAAATTATTTTCACAGCTGTTTCTTAATTACAGAAATACTTCCAGCGGGACATCATAAAAAGATAAGGACTCACTTGAGCAAAAAGAAGTGAGCGAAAAGACTTACCTATGAATCCGTAACTATCTAGGTTAAGAACCACAACAGAAAGAAAGGAATTAATTGCACCAGTTCCGCTGTTCGAGAAGCAGTAGGTTTATTTATAGTATACAGGAAAATATATAGCACTACTTAATATGACAATCTAAAAATCTAAAATAAATAAACTCACCAGAACAACAGTACATCTAACGATACTTACGGCAGCGTTATTTGTTTGATAATAGTATTTGAAAAAAGAATTGGTTTAACGAACAACTTTCTTCTTCATACGGAAAGGTTCGTTCAGTTTTAAGAAAAAGGTACAATAAAAGACGTTGTGCTGCTGTTCTTCACGCACTAAAAATAAAAGGAGGAAAGAATTACAAGTTCCTCTTGCCCTTCATGGTTCTGGGGACTTGTTGATGTCAATTCGACTGTTTAATTATGTGATAAATTATTCCAAGATAGAAGTCCTTGAGGTTTGTTGTCATATACTTGTTGTTCGTACCAAGGCCAGTCTTGTTTCCAACGAGCAAACTCATCAGGAGGAAGATGTCTACTGAATCTAATTTTATCAGAAGACAATAATCGAACCCAATCAGATGTTGTGAAACAAGTGTTTGGAAGCTGAGCGGTGCTGAACTCATCGCGACCTTCTTCAGAGTGAACAATTAAAAGATAATATTTACTCCACCCTCCGAGGTTACGATCAATTCGATCAGTCAAAAACAACGTCCCCAAACCAAACCTACCACTCCAATCAACTTCATTATTAGAATGGAGAACTGATTGAGAAGCTCTTGGAGAACGAGCAATACTTCCACAAAGATGACAAGTAAATAATTCACTTGTTGTTGTTGAGTGATGATGTGATATCTTATTCTGATCATCAGTCGGGTTACCTCCCCATCTGATTTTTGAAAAGTCAGGTCCCGACACCACTGGAGCTATTGGTGGTGGCGGCGCTGGTTGTAGTGGTGCTGGTGGTGGTGTAACATTAGTAGGTCTTAAAGGAGGAGGAGGAGAGCGATACCTTCCTAGTTGTGGTTGTGGTTGTGGTTGTGAGTCCAACTGCTGTTGTAATCTGCGGGATTCTTCCTCTGCATTTTGTTTTTGCCGCTCAGCTTTTTTTAGTTTTGCTTCCAGTTCAGATATCTTTCTCTTATTCTCACCTCTGTGAATGCTCTCCGACAACACAGATGTCAGATCGTCTACTTTCTTTGTAGAACAACTACTAGCTTGTGAATAAAGTGTTATTAGCTCTTCTTCTTGTCGCTCTACTTGTATATTTGAATGAAGTGAAGCAGTAAGCATTCCCTCCAACTCTTTCTCGAGTATCTGAACTTTTGATTTCAAGATGCTGATATCCGTCTCAAAACCTCCTCTCTCTTGTAAGAATGTCTCCTCACGGAGTTCGTGACTTTGGATAGTTTCCTAGTAGGATATTATTTGTTTCAAAACAAACTCATATCTTATTCAAAATAGTGGTTCTGGTTAGGGACCGTCAGTTTCGAATCAGAAACGATGACTAATAAAAGAATAACGAAGTATACATACCAACATCTCTAAACGTTCGTATTCCCAGCCAGATTCTCGATCACCAAAGACTCGTTCCATAAGGCGCTCATGCTGTTTTGTTAGTTGATACTTATTAAAAGAACTGTCTTTGCGCCTCAAGTACAAAATGTAATTTTGGGAGTATAAATGTAATATTATTAAAATTGGGAGTCTACTCAGACAACTAGGAAAATTAAAGGAAACTGCAACTAAGACAGAATCAAACATTGTCTCTACATGCAAAAATCGGTACCGAGCATGCCAATCAGATGACTTGTAAACTAAATTATGCTCAGGAACATGATGAGACTATAAACTTAATAGATGTGATCAAATGAATCCATACGTCAATTAAAACGTGTGGAAGAAGTCCAGCTGATGGATGAAAACATTAGGATAAAGAACCCAACATGCTTTTTCCGTTAAACGAGTAAATAAGATGTAATAAATACATACATGAATATTGTTCATCATCCTTCGTTCACGCTCGCCAGTTATCGCTCTACTCATCTCTTCAGACAATAAGAAGTGTTCCTGCTGAAGTATTTGTTTCTCTTCATACGTCGCCTGTTTTAGTTATTTACATGAAATCCAATCCGTGTCGCGCATAAACTCCTTAACTTAATTGTCATAGATGTTTGTACAAATAAGTAAACAGATAACATACTTTGTGTGATGTTATTGCAGATTGTAGATCATTCACAAGGGAAGTATTCTTCTCATTCAGTTGTACTATCTCATCCTTGCTTGCTTTGAGTTGCAGACGGAGGAGCTCATCTTCAGAATC
Source organism: Flectonema sp. DT1601 (assembly GCA_964019425.1). Lineage (NCBI taxonomy): Eukaryota > Euglenozoa > Diplonemea > Diplonemida > Diplonemidae > Flectonema > Flectonema sp. DT1601. The sequence continues at coordinate 965,989 of OZ025783.1, forward strand.
GGAAGACGAGTCATTTTCTGTTTGCTGGAGTCGTTTGTTTTCTTCTTCGGACTTTTTGAGTCGCTTTTGTAGCTCAAGATTCTCTTCCTTTAATTTATCGGTTTGTCGATTTTGTTGTAAAACTTCTTTTTGAAGATTTTCATTGAGTTCGTTGAGGTTCTCCAGCTCTTCTTTTTTATCATCCCTCAGTGGGGACTCCGACCTTCGTATCTTTTCGGATAGAATAAGATTGCTCTCCTTTAAACGTCGTATCTCTTCGCTCCTACCACTGCTGCTTCTACTGACGGGTAGTGCAGCAGGCTGCTGTTCGGCTTCCTTAACTCGACCCTCAAGGTAAGCATTACGTCGTCTTAAATCTTCGAAGTCTTCCTCATTTGGTGATGCTGACCTGCTTCGTAAGGTTGCGGCCTCTTCTTCAGCAGTTTCTATTCTTTTCTCGAGAACTGCATTTCGGTGTTTGAGAATCTTAAGTTCTCGATCGTTAGGAGAGGTGCTACTACTACTATCAGAGTCGTTGTGAGAGGTTGTTATCAGAGGTCGGACGTCAACCTCTGCGATCTTTCGTATGAGACGAGCATTTTGCATTCGAAGTTTAGAAACCTCATCGTCGGATACATCACCTCCTGGTGAAGTTGTTTGTATATCTTCCCATGTGATTGGGTGTTCTGTTCTTTTTGTACCTGCCAGCTGTTGTTTTAACGAACTAGTTTCTTCTTCCGCATGCTTTGCTCTCCTCTCAGAAGCACCAACAATGTTTGCCATCTCTTCGAGTTGTCTTACTAATAATTGCTGTTGATGAGTTGTGCTAACATCTGATTGACTTCTTGACCAAGGCTGTGCTGAGTGGGATGGTTCTCTACTTCTGGCGTACAATGAAGAAGTGTCAGCAATTGATTCTTTTTCTCTTTGATTTGGATAGTAATTAGTTGCTGATATTTTATTACTTCGCACACCAATTGAGTCTCTGCGTCTACCTGGTGTCGTATGGTCTGAACTGCGTCTTGAATTCTGAAGTTCCGTGTCCTTCAATTTCCGTTTTAGGTATTCATCAGGCTCTCCAGAAGTTGACATCACGAACATGACTCGTTCATCGTCTGCGAATTGGGTTCGTTTTTTCCTTTTCTTTCTAGTTTTTGGAGTGTGTTGCTGACGATTTAAAAATGAACTGTCGGAGTCAGAAGAATGAGTTGTTTCATCACCCTTCAAGATTACTTTATAAGTCTGAGGTATTTCCCTCTGAGGTATTAACTTATAATTCGGAACTGAAGACTGAGGGGATGCTACCAAGCTAACGTAGTTACTCTGCGGAGCATTCTTTGATATTTTTGGTGAACTTCGAGTGCTACCCTGCAGGTCATGAGCTTGTTGATTACGATCAGTGTATGCTTGGTGAGCTTTATCTTTCTTTGCCTTTGGAGTAGTTAGGACAGATAAGACTTGTCTTTGTAACTCTTCAACTGTAGTTCCTGGTAGTGGTGTACCATCAGTTTCCTCCCAACTAATACTTGTGGGTAATAAACTTTTTCCGTGTTCTGATTTCACTACTGTACTCCCTCCTTGTTCAACTCTCCATCTTCCCTTCTGATGAAATAACCTTTTATCACCACATCCCCACATGGGTCGTAAATTATGACTTTCAAGCATCAGATCGTAACGTCCATCTATTTCGCTCCATTCTGAACTGCGGACGTCTAGCTTTACCGGAATGCTGGATGATTGCATGTGAACATTGCCTGGAAAATAATTGTTTTATAAAGTAATTTACTGCGCTCATAGATTCTGAAGAACAGCTTTCGTCGCTGTTTTGTATTTCACAAACTTCTTTCTGTTTATATTTTCTTCCTATCGATCCTTCCTATCGATTCACTCGCAGGGTTGAAGGAAATGGAAGGACAAGAAGGATAAATTGTATTACGAAAATATTTTCTTTTTTTTAATAGTTCTTATCGAAAACAAAACCTCGATTCCGAGGCAAAGAAACAACCGATTCGACTTTTTTTCGAAAACAAGATAATATAGACAGAGATAACTGATCCCAAAGTGGTGTTGCTGCCAGCTGTTCATCGAAATGGAGCAATTGGTAAGCTTCGATGGCCGCAACAGGAGATGCAATCCGGGATAGAGGTCTACATTGGACGAAAGCGAGAAGAGAAAAGCTATTCACTGACTCAACAAAAACGACTCGTCAATCTCTCTGCTCTCAATAATATATATTTTTTGACCAACAATTGGATTGTAACACAGATTGCCGCATTCTACAGAAAGGAATTCGGCCACATGAAACCTCAAGTCGGCAAAAATATTATTTTAAAAAAAATGAAACAAAAGTAGTCGAATTCTCATAGAGGGATGGTATACAATGGCAGTAAATAGTAATAAGCTATTTACCACCTTTCAAAAGACACAAAACAGAAAAAAAAAAGGAGAGAAAAAAGAAATGTGTGTGTGGTTTACCTACGCTCAACACCTCGATATTATTTCATCAGAAGTGGTGAGGAAATATTTGTTTGTTTTTTAGTTGCTTAAGATGTCTGTCTTGAAAAAAAAGCTCAACGCACATTTATGAGGCTTTCTAACAGTAAAAGACTATGAAGCAAACAAGAAAATAAAAAAATAAGAAAACGATAAAAAATAATAATAAAAAGCAATTAAAACTCTTGGGAAGTGTACCGTGAAACCTCGACGTCCGACCGCACGTTTCTTTTTATTTTTTTATTTCGAATTGGCAAGTGCTTATCGGCGGAGGTGTCACTTTTTCTTTTCTTTTTTTTTTTTTTTTTCATAAATCTCAGTAAGACGCATAAGTTAGAATATGAGTTTGTTAGATTATTTTGAGGGTGAGCAAAATGGACAAGGTCAAGAAGTTTTGAAAGAAGGAAAAAAAAAATAACCCAAAATGAATGAAAGAATAACGAAACCTCATAATTGGACTCGCATTAAAAAAACAATTACTTCCGAGTTGAATTTCATAAGTCGTTTCCCTCTGTACAATTTAAGTTGCCGCCGCGTCTATTTAGAAAAACAAAAATGACGCCGTACTGTGAGAAGGAAACTCGCAAAGCCCGCATCTGAAATTCCGGATTCTGTCAGCTGGGTTGCTCGTGTCGCTGATCGAAAAAATGGATTTCATTGAACTTTCAATTTTCGAATGAGATGCCAAAAGAGGTTCAGGAAACGATATTAAAATCAAAGCCATTCCAACACACTGTCTTTTGTCAATAAAATAATGACAAAGTCGTGCTGTAATATTTTAACCCCGTTTTTTATCAATCTGGTTTTTTTACGAGGAGGGAAAATATCCCCCGTAGTAAGAAAGATAAAACGGATTACCTTTTTTTATTTTTATTATTTATTATTTATTTTTTTTTTTTGCACAAGTGTTAGTTGAAATCAATCAAATGGGGTAAGAAAAAGGGGAATATAATAATATAAATAATTGAGGAAAACAAAAAACAAGAAAAAAAGAAAAGCATTCTTTTTTTTTTTTCCCATTAAAAAAACTGAAACCAGCAAAGCACCATTTCCCTCCCATAATCAAATATTTAATAGGATTTTAAAATGGGTTATGAATGCAACATATTTGCTGCTAAAAAATATAATTTACGATGGTTGAGGCGATTCAACGAGAACCGCCATATTATATTAATAATTATATCACCGTCAGGGTAAGTACAGCGCTCCCAGCCGTAGCCATTGCTCAGATTTTCTCATCGCTAATTCCGTATGGCTTTGAGATAAGGATAAAGAATTACTACTCTCTTTTCGTTTATCCGGTGGTGGTTCTTCACCGAGCTTCTTCTTCAAAGCAGCCTTAATCTTCTGAATGAAAGTTTTCTTCTTTATCTTCTTCTCAATTGGGAATGGGTAGTACTGTAGCAATGCAAGGGTACCTCTTGGGACAGGACGCTTCTCACCGCACATTGTTTTATAGGTTTTTAGGTTTTACACAGAGAGTGCTGTAGAAGATGCAAATTAAAAACTGTCGTAAAGGAAAAAGAAAACACAACAAGCCCAACATTTTTATTCCGAGAACTGAGAATCCTATGGAAAAAAAGAAATAGTCACACCCACAGTAGAACCGAAAGAAAAAAAAAGAAGAAAAAAAAACAAGAACAAAGCAAACAAGTCACTAGTACGCCTAAATCCTTTGTATTTTTTTTTTTCGAGCAAACCTTTTCTAACGTTGCTCTTAGTCTATCGAAATCTACTAACTTGGCAATAATAGTATTTCCCAACAACTTTGAATATTCTACCCCACAATAATAACAGTAAACCCGGTCATGATAGGAACAACAGGTGTTTTCGCAAAGAGAATCATCAACGAGGTGAGAACTCTTATTTTTGTGACAAGAAAAAAATATATACTTCTAGCAGGGGGTGGTAAGGGGAAATACAAAACAGAAAGAATAAGTAAGGATTCCTCACGCTTTCTTAAGCTTGGAATACAACAAAAAAAAAAAAGAAAAAAGAACAAAGAACGAAGTAAAATGAATTTATTATCACGCAAAAGCTGTGCTGCGCATTCACGCACATCTGTTTGTTAAGTTTATCAGCGTGAGCTTTTTTGTTTTAATAATCCAGTTACATGTGCCGGTGGTGCAGGCGCTGTTCCTATCTGTTTGTTGAGAAATTAACAACAATTTTTTTTTTTTTTTTGATCTTTAAATAATAGAATAAAGAAATATTTCATACCAATTCATGTTTACGAAATATCTCATTAGCCTGCTCCCTGAGTTCAGATGCCGAGAAGCGAGGAGTAGTTGAATATTGATTAACAGTTGGAGGTGGTGATCGACCTCGCACGCTAGCAGGAGGAGGTGATTTTGATGCAACTAAATACGACGGTACCTTTGACTTGACATATACTTTGGCAGTGTACTTGGCTCCATTGCCAGGCTGTTTTTTGTTACTTAAAAAGGCTGCTCTTTGATTTGTTCAGATACTTTGTTTATAAAAATAGCATACCATTATGTCACTTTCCGCTGGTTCAACCTCGACCTCGTAGAGAGTCTCGTCTCTAATTAATTTCATGTATACAGCTTGATCTGGAGGATGTTGTTGTAATACAGCTTTTAGACTTTCTTGACTTGTAATTTCTGTTCCCTCAACCTCAATTATCAAGTCTCCCTGTTGAAGACCTGCAGCTAGAGAAGGTCCTCTGACTTCAACGATTCGCAGCCCTCCATGTCCTCCAAGTTCAGACTGTTGGTTGGTAGTTTAATTTCGAAGTTGATGCCACAAAAAAAACTAAAAACGAATGTTCACAAAATGTACATACTCTAAGAGCTCCCAGTTCGAGTCCCAAGAAAGGATATTTCTTGGTGTCTGATATTTCCTGGAGCCGCTTTTTTCTTCTTTTCGCAGGCGTTCGGGTTTGTTTTCCGTTAGCTTCTTTCTTAAGTTTGCTGAGGGCTTCTTCGTGAGAGCGTTTTTGTAATTCCTGCTGCATGAGGTAGTTTTGGTGTTGGAGGTCAATTCTTTCTTGAAGTTCTTCAACCTTGTGAGTTCCTTCTGTTTCCTTTTGTTGAAGAGTTGTTATAAGACTACTGAGATCAGCAACAAGGTGACCTGAGTCGGTGTTGTCTTCCAGTTGGCGGATTCTCTCATGAAGTTCTTCGTTGATTTGACGAAGCTCGTTAATGTCTTCCTTGGATGCCAGTTCTTCATACGCGTCTTGTAGTTCAATTTCTCTATCATCAAGGACTCGTTGGAGCTCTTCAAGTCTTTCAGAGAGTGCCATGTCCCTTCCTTCACCGTCTTGCATTAGTACGTTTTCTAACTCTTCAACTTGTCGTTGTTTTTCATCATTTTGTTTTAATAATTCGTTTACTTCATCTTCTCGTTGTATTATTGTATTCATAAGTTCTTGAACTCGTTCAGTGTCGTTTTCGTTATCTGTGTAGTCAGTTTGAACAATTTTGTTGTCCATTCGCACAGACGGTTTCGAGGTTTCTAAACCATCATTTGCCATCGTCAAATCTTTAATTTCACTATGGAGTTGTTTATTCCTCTCACGTAACTCTGTCATCTCATCGAGGAGTTCTTCGAGGTGGTCCTGGTCAGTTTCGTTCCTATCGATAAGTTTATTTTCGTTGTTGTGATAATCTGATAATTGATTCTCTAATTCAGTAATCTTCGCAGACTGTTCACTAATTGTTTGATTCTTACCATGAATAAGTTCTGACATCTTTTCATTATCGTCTTGCTCCTCAAGAAGAAGTTTATTACTGTAGTTTTCCTTCTGAGATTCCAATCTTTTTAAATCCTCTCGGAGACGAGCATTCTCAGCTTCCAGAAGGGCACTCGGTGAAGCGCTTCCTCTGTTTATAAATGGACTGATGTTTGTTACTAAATATTTTGTTATTACTGAAAGGCGATCGATCTCACCTTCGGGTCCGTTGCGAACATCACCAAATCGAAGATCAGTTGTTGTTGAATTGTCATTCATTGATATTACTGTTGCTCTTAAGTTATCAACAACAATAGACAACTCCTCACTTGGTAGGTTTTCCCTTGCCATCGTCGCAAGTCGATTCGCTCGTTCACTTTCTTCGGTTAGCAGCTGCGTCATACCAACGTCTTCGAAATCACCCACACTCACTAATGAGCCAGGTTCGAATTCCCTCGAGTAACACATCTCAAGTTTGTCAAGTGCTAGTCGCATGTTATTCAAAACTGAAAGCTGTTTTCGAGAACTTTGATCATCTCTTCTTTGTGATGGTTTCCATTCCTCTGATTTCTTAGAGAGATAAACTCTTGTATTATCACCCTCATCATGATTAAGAGAGAGGAGATCACCAAGTAAACCTTTTGTATCTTGAATGTTACGAGAGAGTCGTTCGAGTTCAGAGCGAGCGTGGCCGCCTCCAGAATCTCGACGTTCGCTGTAGCCGGTGCGAACGCTTTCCCCTCTCGTAACTTCGGTATTTTCATTTCTTCCCGGAGGCAACCAGCCACGTCTTTCGTATCTCGATACACTACTGGTGGCACTGCGTTGGTCTAAGTCATTATCACTTCTTGTGTCAGCTGATCTCATGTTGTACTCTCTGTCGCGATCACGGTGGATACTTTCCCCTCTGTAACTATCACCATCTCTGTAGTCTTGATCTCTTCGATAACTTTGCTCACGGTCTCGGTCTCTTACGCTCAGCCTTCTGCTGGAAGATGTTTCGTAATCTCTCCGACTCTCTACGTCAGCATCTCTTTCACTTCTGGAATCACCACCTCGGTAGTCAGAGCGGTGATCTGATCGATAATCTGATCTGTAGTCGTCACTTCGGTAATTTGAATATTCTCGTCCTCTGTCTCTACTCCTGCTACTCATTAGGTCCTGTTGGGATAATTGAAATTAATAAAAACTTCTAAAATACATCAAACTGACAGAGCTACTCCCTCACAATAATTATGTCTGCCTGTAAAGTATAAATGATATGTTCTGGTGTTGTCAGGTAAGGAGGAATGGAAATGCCGCCTGAGTTTTATGTAGTGTTTTTCCCTTCAACCACTGATGGGTTTTGGTAGGGATCAGTTAGACATGTAATGAGTAATGACGTACAGTAATAACGTACGACTTACTCACTGGAAGTAAACTGATGACTGGCGGTGTGCTGATTTTTTTTTTTTGGAATCAAAGATACTTAAATCAACATTGCTGATTACAAGACTGTTGCATCGGTCGTAACTGACTGCTGATGGTAGTGCGCGCACGCACAGCTCTTTCGCACCTAACTTAACACTCTGTGACTTCTTTAATTTTATTTTATCTGATGTACATTGTTTACCAGGTAGGGTCCTTGCTCTTCTTACGTCCCTGGTCGGCCAACTCAAAGTGTTTACATCTTTTGATAGACGATAACTTAACTCTCTTACACTTGGTACATTGCAACTTGAGGGAGATCTTCTTAGTAGTCTTCGCCTTCTTGTGGAAGACTGGCTTGGTCTGTCCTCCGAATCCCTTCTGCTTGGCGTCGTAACGACGCTTTCCCTGAGCGCAGAGACGAGACTTACCAGACTTGTACTGTACAACCTGTTTTATTTTTATTTATTTTTTAGTTTTGGTTTTATTGATGTCAACTTGGAATTATCTATAAAAAAGAAATTAATAAAGAAACACACCTTGTGGTTGACGTAAGTCAGGCAGTTTCCTGCACAGTACGACTTCTTCGACTTTGGATAATTAACCATTTTCTTCTGATAAGATCCTAGAAAGAGATTTGGAACAAATAAATAAGAGTTAAGATACATAACGGAGAGTTAAACCACTGCTGTAGAATGGAAGAAGAAGTTATCAATTTTCTATAACGTCAGTCTGCTTTCTGTAGTTAACGCACGGGTAATAAACATCGTAAGAGATGTCTGGATTTTGCTCCAAAAAAGTTAAGTTGTTGTTTTTTTTTTTTTTTCTGTCGAATTTATTTTTTTCTCTTTTTTTTTCTGTTGTTATTTTCTGTTTGCTTTTTTTTTTTTTTTTTTTTAAATGTTTTTTTTTTTATTCCTCAGGTCACACCCTCCCAAAGAAATGCAAAGATGTCTTGGTCAACGGTCGAACGGCGTATCTATAAGAAAGGGCAATTGCTGACACTTGCGAAGCGTACAGTTTCTCACTTCCGGTTGATTATCACAACATCTATCAGACCTGGAAATGCCATTAACTTCTTACTAGGAGAGCTCCGCGGGTCGGAAGCAACGCTCGCGACGTTGCGCGTTTTTTTTTTTTTTTTTTTTTGGTTTTTTTTCGTGAGTCTTATGCTTTGCAGAGGGAGGGTAGTACCTGAGAATTTATGGTTTTTCTTTTATCGTTTCTTCCTTTTTTATTAAAAAAAAGGAATTTTTTTTTGTTCGTGAAAAAGCCTTAAGCAGGTGAAGCAAGGTTGTGCCCACAATCCTCAACGCTTAGAATAATAAGCATGAGCATCATAAAATTGGCGATCCCACACACGTTCCCAGATGTGGAATAAAATCTGTCTTTCTGCAAGTCCATTTGGAAGGACAACAGTTAACAGAGTTATAAACTACAACACGCGACTATAAGGCTATAAATAAAAACTGGTTGGTAAGTCCCTTCCAGGTGTGTTAAAAGGAAGCGTTGGAGCGAAAAATGCGGCTGCCACGCCTGCACGGCAACTAGAATATTAGTACTGGCAGTTGTTTTATAGAATTTCCCGACATAACTATCGTCGAGAGCTTGAGAGGAGGCGACTATGCTTTGCCGAGCTTCTTAAGAACGACGTTGGCAGCCTTAACTCCAGACATGAGCATAGCTCCGAAGGTTGGACCCATTCTGTTGCATCCACGAACTTCAGCGACCTCCATTCCAGCAAAGACAAGACCCTCAACAACTTCTTGTGTCATATGAAGAACACCATCTTCTGCGGTACTCATGTCAAGTGCGTTCATTCCAGGAAGTCTGTCAGGTAACATTCCGATTGATTCCAGTCTCTTAGCTGACGTTGCTCCCATTGGTCCATCGTGTCCAGTAGCTGAAACCACAATTTTCGCCTCCATCACCTGGGGGTCCATACATGACAAGTTCTCGTGATTCTGAGCAACTAACGACCAGTTAGTAACAACACCTCTTACTGCTGATCCACCCTCAACGTGTTTAATTAGAAGATCTTCAACTGCGACGGCGTTGAACAACTTAACGTTGTCTCTCAATAAGATAGCGCGCAGGACAGATGAGGTGAAGAGAGCTGCGTGCTTGACGACGACGTAATCTTCCTTCTCGTCGTATGGAATCTGTTTTGTTATTATCATTGTTGCCGTTTGTATTTCCTGAGACATTTGATGCTGACCATTAATTCACAAGATCGGTAAAGCAAATTAATTATAAAACACACCTCTAATTCATCCAACAGTACGTGAGCTGGCTTACGGCAAACCATCGCACTAAAGAGTTGCCCTCCAACCCAACAACCTCCACCTGGAGCAACGTTTTGTTCAATAATGGTTACCTTAATATCTGGGTGCTTTGATAGCTCATATGCACATGACAGACCAGCAGAACCAGCTCCGATGATAACGACATCTGTCTCTGCGTGTTCCAACATATCGTTCATGTATCTGGAAGTCATCTCTCTTGAAACAGTTACTTCTCTAATTGGTGCGAATGATACTTTATCTAAAATCTCCAACTTCTCAGTCACGCTTGTCTGTGTCTCTCTGAGTGCCAACTCCTGAGTGCACCATCTTCTAGTCGCTACCCCAAGTCCTCTTCTGAACATTCTTGTTGTTGCTTATAGTTACTTTGTAATAATATTATTTATGTTAAAATCAATATAGTCTGCTAATCATCTACAATTGAAGAAACATTTAAGTTGTGAACTGAGTTGACCTCACCTGTTGGAAGACTTTTTGTCATTTTGTTCAGCAAAACGAACTCTTCTCGACACCCACGCATACATCCCGACATTATTAGCTCCTCTAACGACTTGTTTATAACGAGCCTCCGCCTCTCGTCTGGTCATCGGAGGAAGTGATTGTTTTTGCTGAGTACTCTTTGTGGTCGCTGTTATCACCCATCCGGTGTTGTTTTCGCCTTCTAAATCAACGACTTCTCCAAATGACAATGAGCTTTTATTAATGTCATTAGCGGTAGTCACAGATGTTCTCTCTCCACTGCTTCCAATAATATTTACGAGCGGATTGTTATTTCCGTCAAACCCAACCACCTTCGCCTTCTTCACAACGCTGCGTAATTGCACTCTCAGCCGCAGCATATCGTAAAATCCTGCGAGTAGTAGTTGCTGGGTACTAACTACACACTTTGTTTAAAAAAAAAAAAAAGAAAAAAAGCTACAGATATTAAATGCTCCCTTTAAGGTGTCTTCTGTAACAAACGAAAGGGAGTATAAATACAGAAGACCGTTAACAAATTTCCAACTGATACGTAATAGTAATAAAAATGATTAGTCCACACGTTAATAGGATAGCTATTTGGGTCTACGAATCGACTACATGAAATCGGTGGTAAATAAAACACTTTTTTTTTTTGTTTCCCTTCTACTGCTACGCTAGGAGGTATTTGTTTAACGCTTTCTCTTCTTCTTTCCTTGCTTGCGACCGACAGCTCTTCCACCAATGCGACGGTTGCTACCAATTTGATCGAGGCGGCCAGATGCCAGAGAACGAGGATCATTATATTTATTGATATCATATTTATCATCCCACATCGATCCTCTTCCTGAAGATCTTCCTTTTGAAGATCCTTCTGCGCGTCTTTTGAGGGAACGAATTTCCATCTGCTTGACCTTCCTCCTGTCGAGAACGATCTCTCCTCGCTTGTCAGATCCCAAAGCAGTTCTGTGAATGTATCCTTCCTTAGCTGCTTGTCTCTTGTTTCGTACAACCAGTTCAGTTCTCTTAAGCATTCCTTCTCTGCGACGTTCCTTAACTTTAGAACCCTCCACCAAGTCGTAGAGACCAGTCTCTTCCTCGAGTGCAATCTTTTGCCGATTTTCGTCTTTTTCATTTTGAGCTCTTTCAAGATACTTCTTAAAGCTGCACTTGTTGCGTTTTAAAGGAATTCCACCCAGTCGGCAGAACTCTGCTTCCCACCGATCTTTTTTATTTTTTTTGGTCCAATTTTCTTCATCGAGTTCCTCAAGTCTTTTGTACACGTCGGTCATCTGCTTGTCAAGTTTAGCATTAAGTCCTTCTGCTTCTAGATCATCTTCATCTCTCTTTCTCTTCACCTTTCTCTTTTCCTCTCCCTGCTGCCAGTCTGACAGCGCACCTGAGTTGTGATCCCATCTCGTGTGCTTTCCCTTCTTTTGTTTTGCCTGTAAAAATTTCTCTACTTTCGGCATTTTCACATTCAATGGTTTATGCTGGAGGATGAAATAAGAAATCAAAATGAACAACACCATTCGAGACTAACTCGCACCGTCACGGTGTCCAGTAAGTATGACATTAGAGTCGAGTACACCTGTCTTTTTTTTTTTTGTTCTTGTATTTTTATCTTCTTTCGATTCTTTTTTTTTTTTTGTTCATTATTCATTCCTTATTTTTTTTTTTTTTTTCCATCTTTTTCTTTTCACTTTTTGAAGTAAGAGTCAGGGGAAGCTAATTGAGCGAAAGAAAAAATAAAAGGCAAATAATTTACCTCAAGGGGTAACGCAATATGCAAAACCGGAAAAGGGTGTTCCACCGATAATCATTATTGAGTCGCGTTAGAAATAAGAGATTTGTTTATGTTTCAGTGCAAGACTTTCTTGTTTTCTTTTATTGTAATGAAAAAACATAAAACAACTCGTCATGCGTTGTTCATTAGAGTTATCGAAATTATCAGACATTTGAAAACTGAAAAAACAAAACTTCTAGGATCGTGAGACCAAATACATGATAATCGTAATTCACGCATCTTTCGTAGGCTATCGTAGGCAAGCCGACAAAAATACTATAAAAAAAAAAAAAAAAAATTGAACAAGACAAGACAGCAAAAATTAAGGAGTGTAACTTGCTTGTAGAACTCACTGCTATTTATTTTGCAGTAATGAAGGTAAAGGCTGATGACGCAACGTTAGCTAAGCATAAACTCTATGTGACAGAAAGGACTGAAGGCAATGTCTTTTTTTTTTTTTTTTTTTTCTTTTAAAAAAAAATATAAATAAAACACAACCAAAAAAAAAAACAACTCGGCTGCGCTTTTAACTAAAAATTACAGAAACTTAAATCAAACGAAAAAAAAAAACAAAATAATGTTTTTTTAAAATTTAATGTTTTCCCTTTCCTTATTTTTACTAAATGCTACCAATACCGACATACGAATTCAACCATTTCATGTAAATAAATACTCATTGGAGAGATCCAATGGATAATATCCACCGCTAGAGGCAATCAATTCAAACGCCCAAAGTCGTTAGTTTTTCTCCACTTTTTTTTTATTTTATTTTTTTATAATAATCGTTCAAGACTGACATACTAAAACATTTATTTATTATTACTTTTTTTTTTTTTTTTTTTTTTTCGAAATTCAGAGGTAAGGTAGGGGGTAAATTGATACTGTGTTATCATACAGCGCAATTTAATTTTGATACCGCATTTTAAGCTCAGGGGAAAAAAAACAATCACCGAACAAAAAGAGAGAGAAGAAAAAAAAAAAAAAAAAATTATTTCTGGATTATTATTTTTTTTTTTTTTTTTTTTTAAATACGAAACAAAGAAACGGGGAAAAAAAAAAAAAAACTAAAAAAAAACTCACAAAGAAAAAGGGAGTTTTTAATCGTAGCAACGGAAATGCGAATGAGTTAGAAAGTGTAGCTAGCGGTGTACCTAAAAGGTTTTCCCCTTTGCGTTTCTTTTTCTGTTGGAGCCGAAATAAGAGAGGATAAGTAATTTAGAAAAACGACAGGAACAGGACTCCCGATCACCAACCAAATCAACAAGAGTGATCACTGTGCTACAAAACACGTTTAAATGTAACGTGAAATTTTATCTCTAAAAAATCACTGAAGAGGTGGTCTGAGCATAGTGTGTGCATCCTTGCTGTAGCTAAATCCCTGAAACATTGCTTGTTGTTCGGGATCGAGAGGTGGTCCAGCTGCACCCGGGCTGTTGAATGTCCAGCCTTCAATGTGGTCAGCATCTTCACTCGTGACCATTTGAAGCGGTGCTGTCCAGACAGGTGGACGAGCTTCTCCGCTTTCAAGAGCATACCAATCTACAGTTTTAAACCATGGCTGACGACGAATCACTTCACCTTCTAATCGATGATCTGGTTCCTGTTCTAAGAAGTCTTCAACAAAAGCACGACCTTCATTACTTATTCCATAAGAAGTTGGTACTCGAGGTTTTGTTTCTAAAATAGATTTCCAAATAGCATCACTCGGAACATTTCCATCAGCAGAATTACCTCCGTCAAAAGGTTGCTCACCAGTTAATAAATTATAAATAACAACTCCATAAGCCCACCAGTCAACAGCATAGGAATAAGGTTTTCCTTCAATCATTTCTGGAGCCATGTACTCTGGAGTTCCAATAAATGTCGTGGCTCTGTCTCCCCAGGCGAGAGGTCTGCTCAGACCAAAATCTGCAAGCTTTGCATTACCGAATTCATCCAATAAGATATTCTCAGGTTTCAAATCTCTGTATACAATTCCATACTTGTGTAGAGTTCTCAGTGCGATGAAAACTTGTGCAGAGTAGTATCTCGCTAAGTCTTCAGTTAGTCTCTGATTCTCACATGTGGACATGTACTCGTAAAGATCACCACCTGGACAGTAGTCGAGAATAAAACACAAGTGAGTTGGCGATTGAAAAGTATGATGTAGCTTGACGAGTCCATCGTGAGCCCACTGAGTGTGTTTCATCATATCACGTTCTCTCATGATAAGGTCTCTCTTCCAGTTTGGATTGTCGTCAGTTCCTGATGACAGGACCATTCTCTTATCGAGTGTCTTCATTGCGAATAACTTACGAGATTCTTTATTTCTTACTAAATAGACTTCTGAAGAAGCACCAGTTCCAAGCATACGAAGCTTCTCAAAGTCTTGAGTACGAAGATGTCCATCTCTCGCTTTTGGAAATAATCTTTCAAAAGTAGTTGGCGGCATCACTCCTCCCTGTGGCTTTACTGTTGCTTTGAATATAAGCTTCATGTGGATCGCTCGCATAAAGTCTTCTTGACTCTTAATGTTAACGTCGTCTATTTTCATAATTGTCATCATGGGTTCGAATCCTGCTATGGCACCAACAGATCCAGTGTTCACTTCCTTTACAACAACTGAGTTGTTTGTTTCTGATAAGACAAGCCCCAGTTTCACTTCCGGATTTTCTTTCTTAACTTCTAACTCAAGTAATATGCAAGGCTCTTCTTCTTCATGTTGAACGCCATGGATGGTTGCTTGATATTGTGCAATTTGCCTGAGTAGTTTTCTACGGTGGATTACTTTTGTCATACCGGATTGTTTTAAATATTCCTCATCTATGAGAATAAGGTCAGCAATACCGTGAATGCCACTCTTTGTTAACATTGGCATATATTCAAGCATACCTACACTGGTTAAGAAGGGTTGCAGTTCTTTTTCTTCTAAGATTTTAGGCGGGATAGCGTATTTTTTGGTTCCATTCACTGGCTGTCCTGCTGACACCTTCGCCTTTGATAAATGTCCGTAGTAACAGGTCTTGTGGAAATTTGATGTGCACGCGCTGCAACCCCTATTCCAACATGCACTCCCACACCACGCGCATTTTGCTTTATCACCGATTGGCAGGGCTGGACCTCGGTCCAGGTAGTGTCCGTTTGCGCAGGCTGGGTTGACCATATGGTAGTTTCTAAGAGTGGGAAGATAATAATTATTCAGGAAACATATTCATGACTGCGTTACTTCACACAACTAGTTGCTCGGTATAAAAGAAATAAGAATATATAAATCTATTCGGCCCCTAAGGAGGCCGTTCAACATCTAAGTTTCGTTTTTTATTTTTTTTTTTTTTTTTCCGTTTGAACTCTGTCCAGTGAACCTTGTTCTTTCTTTTAATGTATTTTTCTATGCTTTTCCCCCACGAAATTGATTCTAACTATAAAAACTAAACAAAACGACAATAAGAGGGTTGTTGAAGTGTTGAGTAAGAGGACTGCGCTATGCAGTTAAAGCTGGTCCAAGAAATCTCATGTTCTTCTGAAACTGTTGAGCATGTCTATTAAATGCTTGTACTTCTCTAGGAACTGGGATATTAGCAGTGGGAATAGAAGAACCTGTCACACGTATCGACTGAACATCATTTCTATTATTATTACTCCTAACCCGTTGTAAGTATGAGGCAGTCGGTGCCGTCAACGAATCGAGAAGTTGCGCAGAATGTAAATCTCTCTTATGACGGTGGTGATTAGGAATGGCTCGGGAAAGTCTTTTACGTTTTGGGGAGACAGAAGTGGGTCTAAATGGAGGTTTTTTAACATCCAACATATCGAAGAAGTCTTCTTTCCTTCGATGTAACTTAGCACGTGAACTAGCCGTCTGAACTGAAGCACAATGAGGTACTTCAACACTGTGAGAGGATCGTGAGCTGCGTGAACTACGTCTACTTTCTCCACTTGTGCTTCTGTTACGAGGAGTACGCGATCTGGTTGAGCTGCGTCCTGTAATAGGAATGTCTGTTTTTGTTACATCCACAGCAGTGGTTGTATTTGAAGAAGGTGTAATAATTCTTTTTGTTAATCTCCCTTTTAGAGGTTCCTCGTCATCATCACTAATAGCTAGCGGGGGTCGTGAGACTGTAGTTCTTTCAATCCCAACAGTTTTCTTATCCGTTTGTGTTTCTGAACTGATTGCTTTTGATGGATCACTCTTCGGCTTCGCTTGATAACCAAAACTTCCTCCCGCAGTAACATTAACATTTTCTGACACTCTCTGCATTGGGGATACTGCTGCTGCAAGAATAGGAGACCTGCTTCCTGGTAGTTGATCTGTTTCGTACCTTGTTGTGACTACTACTTTATCTATTAGACAGCCACTAACTTGTTTTTGAATATCAGTATTCAAGTGAATTGGTTGTTGTTCATTAGCATCCATTACTCTCAATGGCTCTCTCACTGGGACAGACATCAGACTTTCAGAATGAAGATGATGTTGATGAGTCAGCAGGTCTGATTGCCTTGTTGGAATAGTTGGAATAGTCAATGTTCTTGAATTACTATTTTGTGATTGATTATTTATTCTTTTTGGAAGTGTTAGCACACGAGGCTTTGTAATACTTGGTTGCTGCTGTTGTGAGTAATGTGCACTGCTGGTCTTTAAATCCCTGTTCCCTGACTCTTCATAACTGCAAAGGGGTACACCAGCCGAACTTGCCAACAATGTAACTGCATTACTCATGTCTTGAAGAAGGTGATTCAGTTCGATTCTGTCGGGAGATGCACTTTCAGTGTGTAATGCCTTATCAGTGGCTCTAACTGATGTGATTATTGGAGGATCTGGTTTTGGTGTTGATGCTTTTGATCGTCTTCTCATTTCCGATAATCTGACGTAGTCGCAGCTTTTCAGCGGAGAGAATCGCAGTTCACATTCAGCAATCTCTACTCGATTCTTTTCTTCTTCAAGTGTGAGGAGTTGACGCTGCAGCTTCTGACGTGTAACTGCTTCCTTCGCAAGACTTTCTTGTATCTGTTGAAAGCTTAGAGCAGTGACTTGTGAATGACTACTTATATCATCGTGGGACCGTACCGGGTTGGGATTGTTATCAACTGGAAGTGGTACGGTAGTACTGGTGTGAGGTGACATTGTGTTAATTACTTCAGTGTAAGAATATCCAACAGCCTGTTGTTCAATAAGTGATGGGTCTGTGTGTGAGGTTTTCGATATCGCTGTTGTTGTTTTGGTAATATCAGTGTCTGAAGTGGTGTTGATTTCCTCTCTTTGATACGTCGAGTGTTGATCTGATGTTGGAGATCTGATAGCATTAGAACCAGTTGATAATGGTGTTTTAATAGAACTGTTATCAGTCACTGCTATCTCTTCATCAGCAAACCCTCCCGGAATAACACCAGTGTGTTGCCATGAAAAGGAAGTGTATTGCGGTAATGCTTCCGATTCTTCTATTTTAGAATTAACTTCTTCCTGGTCAACTACTTCAGTTGGAAGTGTTGTAGTTTGAGGAGATGTGTCAGCCAGACAGATAACTTCAGTCGATCGAATTGAAAGATGTGACTCATCACTATTACGTTCTGGAGAATTGAATACCGTAGCAGTAGTATCATCAACTGATAAAGAAACATCAGGTAAGATATCAGATATTCCTCCAACTGGTGTTTCAATTGGAAGAATGTCTGTACTCAAATCTAATGATCCGTTGGATGATATACTCGCCGCTAGTGTTCTCCTGTCGATATGACTTGACCAGACACTTCCACACTCTGCTAACCATCCCATCTCACCGCTGGCTATTAAATCTATGTCTCGATCGATTTCTATTTTTTGTCTTTCTCTTCGCAGTCGATCCATCACGTTCTCATGTAGAGTCTCTTCTGAGTCATCTGAAAACACGGATGACATGACTCGTCTTTAGTGAATGTTTAACTTTGTGGGGAGTTAATAATAATAATATTAAAGTAAAAACAACCTAATCAAAACCTCCTAATAATTGTCGCCTGTGTGAGAACTAATATCAACTTCAGGAGTAAGCTATTCCTCTGAGGGATGAGCAACAATGAAGAAAGTCTTAACAGTTTCCATTTATTGAAAACCGATAAATCACACGTACAGGAAAATATTTTCTTTTCTGGTAACAAATAGTCTTGATAAGCACAAGACTGTAAGGGAGGTACAACCGAATAGAAACCTTTCATGTCTGATAGATTCCACTGTTCGAAGTATCGATAAATCCATCGCTACAATCACTACAGAGATAAATAATTAAAAAGAAAATAATTTGCGACGAAGGATTGTACAACACGGATAGGGTTGCCGAATTCAAGTCTGATACCCTTATAAAGTGGAGGAGCTTAAAATCAGACCCTACATGTAATCAGGTTCGATAAATTAATAAAATCATTCAACAGATTCAACACTGCTGAAGTTAGATATTCCCAACGCTGTTAAGGAAATCATTCTCAAGGGATTCATAAGCGCATGTTTGACTGAAGATTTCTGAGTGTGAAATTAAACATAAAATATTAACCCAACCACTTACAGTGTCGCAACATTTCGCAGAAATCCCGCGAGTAACTTGTTGCTGTTGATTAGGATAGTTGTCTGCTAATAATGTGTTCAGACGAAAGGAATTTAATAAATATAAACATCACTTGATTAGTTGAAGCAAATTAAGTTCCCCAACTCATTTAAGCCAACACTGGAACCCAGACTTTCTAATGCTTGTTGAACCAGTGCTGGAACAAACTCATCAGAAAGACAACAGGATGCACACAACTCCTCTGCAACTGTCGTTGGGTTGTCTCCTTCAAGAAGACGAAATACTGCTGAGGGTGCATCCTCGAGTTCGATTTCCATTTCGAGGAGTGTTTTTCTGCAGTCGGAGAGTTCTGTTTGCTGAGCTGATTTCATAACAACATCACTCTCAGTAGTTGGTGAGAGTAGCCTACGAACAGATCTATGATTTGAGGGATCAACAAACCAGGGTTTTGAAAAAGTCCAATAAGCGATAATCCTATCCTTTGTAGTAGTGTTTGCACCACCTCTATGCCATACTCGATAATCAAATAAGAGAGCAGAGCCCTGAGATAATTCTGGTTGTGAAATACTCTGATTAAGTGACGTCTCTGCATCACAGTGTTGAGATCCAATTCGGAATTCAGTTGCGCCATTGGAAGAGGAAACATCACAAAGAGGGATTAAAACATTAAGGCAGTGAGGAGGTAGATTACTATTATTAAATAACGAGGGACCATCTTGATGCCAACCCTGTGCATCACTATTAGGGGAGGCGACAATGAGTCCACTAAAACAGAGTTTATATCCTGTACCTCCAAGTATCTTTTCTATAGTTGGAATGCAGCTATTTAATATGGTAGTGTCAGTAAGAGGATCGACGTCTTCTAAGAAACGAATATCACTCCTTCCGCCAGGTCTCTCTACTACCTCACTGAAATCAGCAGACAATGCATTTCCATTCAGTTTCTGCTGCAAGAGTGCTGAGCGAATCTTTAATAGATGCGATGCCGCAGTAGTTTTACACTTTTCTAACAATTCTCCTGAAATTACATTCGGTATAAAACAGTATCCATTCTTATTAAACTGTGCGTAGCTCGAATCCTCCATGATGAATTAACTAAATGAAAAGGTGAGAATAATAATAAAAAACCCGCTCTTTTGAAGCCGAACACGTTGGTTTTTCTGCAAGGCCTGAACGAAGGAAAAAATATTATTTAATAATGGCAAATAATCTCATATCTCTAATAAAGTGAACTAGAAATCGTACAGCTTTTAAAATAAACCAACACAGATGGCTTACGAAAAACACACATTGTGAATGCTATTTAACAAGAAAAGTGAAAAAAAGAAAGAAAGAAAAGAAAGAAAACGGAATAAATCTAATTTCATTAAAACAAGTGTGCATCTAGGGCACCATGACAAGGGTCGCAGCTATCGTTTTTTTTTTTTTTTTTTAGCCACTTTTTTTCATTTCTAAAAAAATAGTAACTCAAGAGAAGGCTGCAAGAGTTTGTTTAACAAAAAAAATAAAAAAAATGAAAAAAAATACTTACAATCACTTTCTATCAATCTATTTTCTCTTTGACAGAGACTCGCTACACTTAGACTTGCATTTCACTAGCTAGTAGATTAATATGCTTCGTAATGACATTATTGAAATAACACGAACGGTGTCAATGTAAACGAATAGAGGCGAAGAGAAGCTTCCACGGAGGTGTTATCTTCTTGCGTAGCATTCGTTTAGAAAATGTCGTTGCTCTCGAAGTTTAGAAGCAGTTGCAGGATCAAGGCTCTTAGCAGAAGTATTAGTCGCAATAACAGATAACGGAGGTTGTTGAGTTGTAGATCCAGCACCCCATGCTTCTTTAATAGTTTTTATTGGTTGATCAGCTGACATATGTTTTCGAATAGTGTCGATATTCTGTCTCTCCTGATCTTGTTGTTGACGAGACAATTCCGTTGCTCGTCTGGCATCTTCAGCAGCCTGTCGGTCTGCTTGAGATCCTTGTTTCAGTGCTAAGGCACGTTCAGATTCTTCTTCAGCCTTTATCATCAGTGCTTCCACTTTGCGCTTTTCTTCTTCGATTAGTCTCTTTTCCTCTTCAACTGTTGAGGTAGTCTCGTCTTTCCAGATTTCCATCCTTCGATATTCCGTTTCTATGAATCTCTTCTTTTCGAGGAATCTCTGGCTCTCAGCAGCGACTTCTGCCAACGTCTCGCACGCCTGTGACTTGGAATCGTGAGCTTCTTTTTCTTCTTTGCGAACACGATCGAGTAGCTTAGTCATATCAGTGCGTTCCTTGCTGATTTCAACACGTTGTTCTCCCAGTTCTTTCAGCCATGAAAACCGTTCTTCATCTAGTTCACTCCGCTTCTGTTCAAGTGAAAGCATTTCGTTGTGCATTTCCTTAGCATGCTGCGCTCTCTGTTGTTCAACGATGTCTCTCATAGTGGCACTCTTCGCTTGGGCTTCCTGCATTGATTTCATTTCCTGAGCGTGTTGTTCAGAGTAGCCACTTATTGCTGACTCAAAGCGCGTAACGAGTGAGTGAACTCGCACTTTTTCCTTTTCCAACAGTTCTTTTTGGGTAGCGATTTGAATATTAAGTTCTTCTTGCACGCGGGTCTGCTTCTCCATGTGACGCTCCCGTTCCTTTAAAGCCTCGAGTTGTTGTTGGTGAGCAGCAGTGTTTAAATCTGATACTCCCGATATTGAGTGCTGTACTTTCTCGATGAGTTCAGAGAGTCTGCTGGAGTTGTTCTGATGACTTTCGAAGACTGTGAGAGACTTCTGGTGTTGCTCTTGTTGTAGTTTTAGAGAGTCTTGGTGTCTTGATTCCATATTATTAATTTCTATACTGCGGAGTTCTTTAATGTGTTCAAGTTCCGATTGCATTCGGAGCTGTAGCTCATCAGTTTGTTGTTTTGAAGCCCGTTGATATGTTTCTAACTGTTGCTTGAAAGATGCCTGTTCTCGTTCTCGAAAAGCTACTTCTTCACTGTCCCGACGATCTCGTTCAAGCTTTCCAACTCGATCGCTGTGGTCTTGCTCGCGGGTGAGTCGCTTTTCCTTCTCTTCCATTTCTGTAGTCAGTTGCTTTTCACGATTCATTTTCTCGCGGTGGACGCGTTCCTCGTCTGCTTCTTGTCGCTTTCTTTCGACGTCGTTTAGCTGATCCCAAAACCTTTCTTCGCGAGCTTCCCTGTCACTTCGTTCTTTTTCATCACGAACCATTCTGTCTTCGAACCAGGTTCGGTCCCTAGCTTCTCGTTCCTTCCGGTAACGTTCCTCTTTTTGATGTCTTTCTCGCTCAGCTGAAACAATTGACATATTTAGTTCTTGAAAGATTGATTTCACATCATTAGCGAGTCTCTTCATGACAGCTGATGCTGCAGCTTCCTCATCAGCGAGAAGGCGATCTCTGCGGCGTTCATTAGTTCTTCTCATTCTTCGCAACTGTTCCTTTTGCCAGCGAAGTTTAGAGCGGTCTGTTGGGCTATCGGGTTCCCTCTCTTGACCCTTTTGATAATAATATTCGTCTTCAGGTTGATATTGTTGTTGCTGTTGTTGTTGAGGTTGTTGTTGTTTTGATACAGGATGCACTTCCTGCTGAAACTGAAGTGGTATCTTCGGAATAGCTTGAGCAGCACTCCCCTGCTCCCTGAGTGGTGTAGTTGTTGGAGAAATACTAACATTTCCTCTCTTTGAATATCTCGGTGAGACTGGTGGCTTTCCAGTGTCAGCGGCAGGTGCTGGAGCTGGTTCTATGTGAGAGGCGGCTTGCTTAGAGGAATCACGATATTTGGATTCCCATTCTTGACGTTTTTTGTTGTATTCTTCCGCTTCCTGACGTTTGCGTTCGGCTTCGAGTTGTTCCGAAGTTTTGGATGGAGAGGAGGGGGCATCCTTGGAGGGAGGAAGTTCAACAGCGAAAGCATCACTTTCGAAATCGTCAACGTATTCTACGGATTCCTTACCAGGACTGGGAAAGCCTGTAACATCAAAATCATCTTCGTACTGAGCCGATGAGGAGTCTTGTGACTGCGATACGTCTCTTCCAGAAGTAGTTGTTACCGTAGTAGTTGTTGTTGTCTTTTCCCTATCAGATTGCGATTGAGACCTTCCTTGTTTATTCGCTGCCTTCAACCGCTTCTTCTCAGCTAGTTTTTCCTTTCTCCTCTTCTCTTTTTCTCGTTCCTTTTTCCTCCTTTTCTTTTCCTCCTTGTCCCGCTGTTTTTGTTCTTTGTCGAGGACTTCAGAAACATCGAACTCGTCTGTCAGTAAAACAGGATCCATGTTAAACGATCCTTGTGTACGAGTGCCCGGGATTGGGGCACCCATCAATGATGACATCGACATGTGTTAATATTTATTTCGTGGACACCACGGCTGGAATAGAGAACATGAATACAAAAGACAGAAAAGGTCTAAAAAATAATTGATTCATTATGCAGGGGATAACCCTCCTTTTTTTTTTTTTTTTTTTTTGTTGTTGTTGTTATTTTTCCGTTGTTTGCTTTGTCTCTCTTTCCCAACCCTCGAATTGGGCTGAGACTGCTTCCACTACTTGCTATAATCCTTTAGCAAAAAAAAATAAAAAAAAGCGGAAAAAAACAAGAAGAAATAAAAACAGCCCTTAAAAAAACAATAAAATAGTAGTGAAACAAAGCAAGCAAATAAAGCAAAAAGATGGGGCTGGAATGCAAAAATAAAATAAAATAAAATAAACACTATGCCGTGAACGTGGTAAGTAACTGGAATCGGTTGTGCTCATTATTCAACACCCTGACTTTCGGGAACGGGGTAGGGGAAAGTATCATTTTTCAAGCACTCTAAATCACCAAGCTTACTTCTTGCTCTTCTTCTTCTTCTTCTTCTTCAAGTTAAGGGACTTGCTGCAAGCGTCAAGAACCTCCTTGTCGAGGATCTTCTTGTCGGTTTCAATTGCCTGCACAGGGAGTCCAGTAGCCTGATTTGTTTATTTTGATATTGTTTGGTAAAGAGAGGATTCATTCAAGACACACTAATAATACGAACACAACAGGCTGTGGTGTGCTGTATTCTTAGGTTAAAGTACACAAAGTAAATACAAACCTTCTCAATCTCATTAGTCTTGATCAGAATGGTAGAGCAGAAGTGGGCGACGGTTTCACTTGGCTTTGACTTAAGAACAGGGTATGGGTTAACAAGGTCGTGCTTCAAGCACTCGTTGATTCCAAAGCGACCCTTCTTTGGGTCCAAGTGACGCATAGAGAATGGGTAGTTTTGAAACTTTTTGTTAATCTCTGAGTACACTTCACGGGAGGCTTTCATCTTCAAGTTGTACTGAACGAGAGCACTCTTGAAGACGTGGGTCTTGGAGTCTTCCTGACGAAGCTTTCCGGCGTCCTTAGAGTCGTGTGGTGCGCTCGAGAATGCAACATCAAGCGTCCATACGGTAGCCTCCTCAAGTTCGTGATCCAACACTTTTTGTTCAGGGCAGTTCTTCATCGCAATAACGTTGTGGTGGTCGATGATGTAACGGGTCATTTCGTGGGAAAGGACTCCTTCGACAGGGGTGACGTCGTAGTCGGCTGCGATCTTCTGAATGATCGAAGTGATGTCCTGATTCTTGGCACCAGGTCTGAAGCAGTGAGTCACAGCTTCGGCAGCGGCTGCAGCAGCAGCGACAACGTTGCTCTCAGGGCTAGCCTTTACTGGAGCTGACATGTCGGCCTGAATGATGACAGTGTGAGCAATAACAGCACAGAATCCATCAATGTGACATCCCAAGTCAATCTTAACAACATCACCATCAGCAAGTGGTGCGTGAGTGTCATCATTTTCTGGGGAGTAGTGACAAACATTCTGGTTAACGTTGATGCAGGTTGGGAATGACATTCCCTTCTCAATCTTATCATCACCCTTACCTTTGTTAAATACCTTCTCAGTTTGGTCAAGGATGAGCTGATCTCCTAGTTTAGCGAGCTCAAGTACCTGTTTTGTGTTTTACAATTAAGATTTGTACTGTATGAGTATATTATTCTTTTTGAAAAGATTAAGACATACGCTGGCACCGATAACACACTTCTCAACAACCGCTTTCATAGCAATGTTACAGAAGGCTCCTGCCATCTTGTACTTTTCGACGACACCGCTGTCACGAAGAGTGGTATCCTCCTCTTCGCTTCCGTAGGTTGCTTCATCTTCAGCCATTTTTGTTATGTTAACGAGTTGTCAGCCCTGATGTTATACAAATAATATTAAGAATTAGAAAAAAAACAAAAAAAAAAGTAAATAACAAACAAAAACAAAATAATTAAATCGTTTACGCTCAATAATTAAGAGAGGCAAGGATGCTTTTTAATTAATTCTAAGAAAACTGCGTTTGGGTTGTGTGTAAATTAAAACAAAATGACTAACTAAACTATACTTTAAGGGGAAAAAAAAAAAAAAAAAAAAAAAAAAAAAGAGAAGTTTCAATCAGCAGAATCAGTTGTATCACAAACTGCTGTAGTACCTCGTAAAACCCAAACATCAGTTGGTTGATCAGTTTCAATTCCAATTGAAAACAACGGAGTTCCACAACTCGAATGAATACTACGAAATACCGGACACTGAAAGTGTTTAGTTTCTGGAGGACACGCATTAATACAAACTAACTTAATAACTGGAAGAGGATTATACGTTTGTCGATTTGGAGGATCCACAACCAAATTAGAAGTCCTCTCCCAAGCAGCTGATACCAAATAAAGTCCATAAAAATAATGACATCCTTCTTCAGAAGAAGTGTGTAAATGAAGTGCTTCTGGTGAGACATGTTTCGTTAATCGAATTCGAGTGTAAACAGCATCAAGACTGATACTTGATAAATGAGGTCGTACATATTCTTGTTTAACAGAAGCGATTAGACTTTGAGGATGAAAGAATCCTGGGATCCAATAACAGCGAGGAGTTCCCTTTTGTAACCACTGAACTAATTGATCAATACGAAGCATTCCATGCATCACCCAAGCTCTTAGAGAATCACTATTCCAGCTAAACTTCTTCCAGGAGTCGGGTATCTGACCTCGGAGAAGCTTTTCTTCCACAGCGCTCGTTGTTATTGTTTCTGCTTCCATTCCAGATAATACTTTTTGAACTGTTGTACAACTATGAACGACTTGTACAATGACTTTCTGCATTAATGAGATTTCCCTCCTAAGAAAGATACCTAGAGGATTACATCCCAACTTCTTCAGACAATCTCTTACAAGGTTTTGTTCCAATGAGGTTGCAAACTTTTCTGATATTTCTTTACAAATCTTTATAGTAGTGTCAGTGTCACGTGGGGTTGGTGTTGTTTCTCTAGTGTTGGTCAACCTTAAAGATGATAAAACAGACAAGAACTGCTTACTAGTTGTTCGATTAACTGATATTTCAGCAACACAATGCATTCCTAACATCTCAGGTGTATCGTACGGTGGAAGGGATGAGATGTATTTCTTATATTCTCCAACAGTCACAAAGTCTCTAACCACATATCCAGGATAAAATGTGTAGCTGCAATGAGAGTCAAAAATGTCATCTCTAAGCCATCTCTCAGCATAGGCTAATAGTATTCTGTGATCGTTGTGATTTGTCACACGACCACCGTATTGAACATCAGCAATCATGTATTGAAGAGTCGGCCAAGAAACACCTTTTTTAATATCAGTGAAGAGATAATTATATAAAAATGATGTTGATGCAACCAAATCATGATGACTAAACTCATAAGGAGTACTCCATCCCATGCTACTGTATCTATTACGTTGAACAACAGCAGAGTGAAAGAAGCAGAGTGTGAACAGTAGTAGTCTCCATTCCCTTTGTTTTATGGAATCAAGTTGATCTTGATTTATGTACTGAAAGGATTTGTGTAAGCTTAATTTAACCCCACGAGGGGGTTCCAAGGCTATTTTAACACAACTGTGTAACGTTGAGATCGGAAACTCTGGATGAGGTAGACAAGTAATCCAAATTCTGCACATCGGAGATACCGCACCTGAATACGTAGAAAGAAATTCTGTTAAGTCGCTTATAAAATGTAAGTTTAGATGTACATTTTGAAGCACTACCCAACCACCATCACTTAGAGCCTGTTGAACTGATTTTAACGCGAGAGGTTCTTGTGATTCTCCCATAGACACTTGAGTCACGATAACTCGATGTTTCTTACTTAGAATATCAATAGTGCTGTGGCTATCAACTCCAGCTGATAACAAACACAGAATGGGAACTGTTGGTGATATGTGAGAGACGAAATCGAATTCATTTTCACTGCAGTCGATCAACGGTGGTGGTAGTTTTGATTTCGTGTGTCTGTTTGATGAACCAGAATGACTATCAACGTGTTTTGATTGAGAGTCTTCTCTCATTCTTAAAAACGATGCGACCCATTTATCACATGCTGTGCGAGTTCTATCTGGTCGCAGAGCGTTTATTATTAATATTTGATGAAATGGTTTAGTGTGATCTTCAATCCCCGGCAAAGCAACACTCTCTGGTGCCTGCTGTTGACACCAAGATTTCCATTCTTGTTCATAATGTAATATATTCGAAGTAATATGAGACAGAGCCTTTACTTCTTTTTCAAGCATTTTGAGATATTCATTTTCTTCAATTCCCAACCATAATATTGGATGGTCTTTAGCACTCGGAGGTGATTTTAAAAGGCATCCCACCTCTTCAGAAGTAATGATATCAGCGTGTTGTTGTATGTAAAGCACTACTAATACTGAAAAGATGTGTTTTTCTGAACTGTAGTATCCCCTAAGCATACATGTGTGTACATGTTTAGTAACCGACCCAAGAATATTAAGAATTCTCTTTGGAGGGTATGGATTCAGAGGAGCCCGTTGCATAGCTGCTTCAAACTCGACTGTAAATTGATGTAAGGACACGTGATACATGTGTTGGATTTCTGACAAGTCTGCTATGGTACTGTACAGTAGAGCACCTCTAACAGCTATTTCAAGGTACTGGTCTCGCGCTTGGGCGATTTTGTTGTTTGAATCTGTGCATCCGACTAGTCTGTCAGCGATTTCATTGGACTTTTCTTTTGTTGCGGAGAGCACTTCCATTAGACCTCCATCGTCAAGAAGTCTGGTCCCTTCTTGTAGTAATAGTCTTTTTAATAATTCTTGTTCACAATTAGATAAAACTGATTCACATGATAACATTTCTTCTAAAATAGAAAGTCTGTCGTCTTCCAGAGAGGGTTTTTCGTAAATGACAACAGCGCTTAAAAGTTGTTCAGTAAGGCCTTGAATTGTAACAGTGAAGTCAACTACTGTTAATTTAGTGAAGACGTCGGGGTGAAATGTTGGATTTCTCTCCATTGAAGAGACTAAGTAAATCTCAAATCCCTCAACTACTTCTGCTTCAGTATCCTCCAACAAGACTAACTGAACCTTTGTTCCATCTATGAGAGTTGCGGTGTTGTAATTCTTGTCTATCAAATTACTCAGAGCGCTAGGTATCGCTCGATGTATTTCCGTAACAATAACAGGTTTGCCTTCTCTTGCTGCTTGAATAACTGTTTTAAGCCAATCAGCCTTTTTGACGCTCGTTTTGTAAACCTTTCCACGCTTTGCTGACATGTTTGTTAACCATTTAATCCCCTGACCTTGAGGATCAATTATTAATACTTTTCTAATCGATTGGGTAACTAAACGAGCGTTTTGCATTGATTGCTCATCCGTAGGGAGTCCTTCTAACACCCAGGTACGTTTCAGTTCCTGAGGTATGAGGGCTTCGCTAAAGGAAGCGGACGTGTATGGGAGGCACAAGTCGTCAAAATCTGACTCGACTTCCCCCAGGATCATCCTTCTATATTTCTGATTAAAAGGAGGGCAGTAACACTGAAATGCTGCAAGTCTCGCAGTGTCTCCCAATAGTCGTTTTTGTAATTCTGTGTTCGCTGTTGTTTGAGATAACCAGCGCTCACGCTCACCATCAAGTCCAGATATGAGACTCTGTGCTGTCAGAAGTCTTCTTTTTGTTGTTTCGGCGTCGGTTTGAAGGATCGTTTTTTCATCCAAGGCCCGTTGAAATTTGGATCTCATTTCGTCCAAGGCTGCTTGTTTTTGAGCGAGCTCTTCTTCACTCTTTCTCAGTAATATCTTTGCCTTGTAAAGCTGTGTTTCTGCGATTGTCAGTCGTTGACGTTTTGGAGCAATGGCCTTCGCAAAAGAATGATAAATTGTAATCATTCTTATCCAGGTACATAATCCTGCTAATGACCCACATGCTGACCGAGCTCTCTCAACTGTGAAGTCTTCCATTCCTAAATAAGGAGCGAGAAGTTCACAATGTTCATCATTTACAGAGTCTTTAGGAAAGTCAACTAAGTGTTGTAAGAATCTAAAGTCGGTAGCCATTGCCTTTCCTTGAGTCCAAGAAGGCTTTAGAACTCTATTACCTGATGAGTCAGTCTCCCAACCAGCAGGGAAATCAACTGGAAAAGATCTCAACAATAACACTCCGTCAAGTATTCTTCTAATTAGTGGAGGTGGGTTTGGAAGCCTTTTAAGAGTAGCAATGTCATCTGGTCTGATTGTATTCAAAGCGTTCTCAGCTGCTTTCATCGCAGGTTCTGCTGCAGCTAATTGTAACTGCGCCTCATCCTTTTCAAGAGAAACTTTTGCTGCCTGCTGAGCTAATGTGTTTCTGGTGTCTTCAACAGTCGCTGTTTGCTCTGCTGCCACATCCGCTTGAACTTTAATATCCTTGAGAAGGATTTCTAACTCTTGTGCAGCTCTGTCAAGGACAAGTTGTTTCTTTTTTAATGATCTTTTCATATCTGTGATATCTACACGAGCTTGAGCCAGAACATTTATTCCATTATGAATACTGTTCTGTCTTTCTGTAATAGTATTTGATTTCTCTGAGTAAGAAGTTGTGTATATTTCTAAATATTGAAAGAAGTCACCCGGTGGAATCACAACTTGTCTCTTTGTTTCTTTATAGTATCTTGCTGCAAGGATTTGAGTAAAGTCGTGGATGCGAGCAGCGTGGTTGGCTAGAACTGATTTCGTATCTTTAGTTTTTTGAACTTTCCCAACTTGTTTAAGTACTGATGTCGTACTCGGACTCAAGTCTCCGAAATGTTCAATAGCAGTTGTCACGAGAGCATCAGCTGGCCATGTTGGGAACAAAATTAAAACACATTTATTCAACATCGCTGGAAATCTAAGTTTTTGCTTAAATATTGAATTACCAAACCCACCAAGTCCTGCTGAACAGTGAAGGACGATGTGAATATTGTTCCGAACTCGACTTCGATAACACGAATGAAGGTCAGCATTAGAAGGAGATTCTTTCTTAACGAACGGAATAAGATCGTCGTACAGAAGTTCTAAATCATCTTTTTGATGAAGACCAACAATCTCACCAGTAGTAAGTAAAGTATTAACAAGTTCAAGTATAAAGTCTTTGGTTAAGTGATGTTCCGATACTAACAACGTAACAGGTTGAGTAATAGCCGCAAGCTTGTGAAGTAAACGTAAATCATCAATGAACGATTGATATGAATAGTTTCCTAATGGCAGTTCAAAAAACTTATGTCCCATTGCATAGGCTGCTAGTCCAGTTAGACTTCTTCTACCTGATCCTGGGATTCCCAATAACAATACTGACGTTGACGGCGTTTGTAAGCAGCGGCTTATACGAACTACCCGTCTAACAGCATAGTCAAACAGTAATAGATTAAATGAGGACTTTGGGTTTGCTTCGTTATAGCGTTCGATAATTCTCTGAAGTCGGAATCGAATTTCAAGTTCAGAATCTGCTCTCTCATAATACGGTGGTTGGACGATAATTTCCCCATCATCCTCAATATCCTCTCTTAAGAAATGAGCCCACAGATTACTATCTCCTTTTAAATAACCCGCAGACTCTTTGAATAATTGTTCTATCCGTTTTGTGTATTCCATTGTCACCCAGTTGCTGTCAGTTTCTTCTAATTTGTCACAAAAAACTCTTCTCAACTCATGTTCGTATAGCAACAATACATCTAATTGAGTAGACAAGACATCAGGATGTGCCATTATCAATCCTAACGTGACTCTCGATAAGTCTCTAATGGTGAATGTGTATTGTTCCTTACCAGGGATTGGTATCAGTTTTGCTATTATGTCTTGCCAAAGTAATCTGGTAACCGGAACTAATTGAGAGAGGATGTTTATGTGTGAAGTAGTTCCAAAATGTCGTTCTAATATTGTACCGTAAATCATATCAAGTGATGGTGGCGGGGGTAAGATTGAATTAACAATAAAGAAGTGTTGACATAGTCGAGTTGGTACTTGTTTCTCTCCAGTAGGATGATCACACGCAGCGATAAACTGTGTTGATGTAAGTATTATTTTATCAGCCGTTTCAAGTCGATTCCTGCTATAAAAAAACCCGTAGTCAAGAACTTGTCTTATTAATTCAAGTGTTGGATTATCACCCCAATGATTAGCAGCTGGCATTGATAAATCATCGAGAAAGATATCAAGTGTTGTTCCTGGTGGTGGTCCCCAATTAAAACCAGAGATTCTTTCAACAAAACTCTGAATACTATTCTGTAGACCAACTGGTCCACTTACTGATGACAGGGCTAGTATCCTGGATAGAAATGATCCTCCAGTCTCTTCTCCACGTCTTCTTAAGTGATTGAGGATGCTTGATGTCTTTCCAATACCACTCTTTCCGATAACTAAAACATTTCTTTTAAAATTAACAACATTTTGAAGTCTTTTTGACGCCATTTGAATGACATAGTGTAGTTGCATGCTTTCAGGTGTCAACACAAACACTTCATGATGCGGTACGTTCTGAGGTGTTGCACTAATCAGACTGCTAGCGTTCCATGTTGCCCATGAACTGGTATGAGGATCAATGTAAAGATCAAATATCGAATGATTTGTAAACAATCCATCAGGGTCACATTGTAAGTCAATTACTGACTTGTGATGTTTTGCGAATTCCCAAACACGTTCCCGACAAGTAGTTTCTAATACTCCTGCGATTCCCCATAAGATTCCAAAGAGAGTTATTCTACTCAGAGTTGATTGATTATGAATGTTACTTTTACTTTGTGAATCTGTAAAGAATCCCTCCATTAACTTCAATGAGTTTAGAATTAGTTGACTATCAGTAAGTTTTATTGTGTGATTGCAATCTTGAGAAACTACTGAGAGAAGTTGAGGTACAAGAGCGTCATACAAATCAGAAATAGTACTTCCACCTGATCGTAAGATGTGTTTATATTTAGCCAACCAAGACGTCAACAAAGCATTCCATGACAGACATCCACTACTAAAGTAAATAGTACCAAGTCTTGAAACAGTTGCAGGAGAAGCCTGACTAAGACTCAACACTTCAAATACTAACAATAAGTTCTTTGGAAGTGACAGCCGTTCATTGTTTGGAAGAGTTAATAATTTAGTATCATCTAATACTGTATTTAATGATTCAATCCAATGAGGATCAACTGGACCATCAAGAATAAACCATGATCCAATATGATTCCTTTGTCTACGAGAACTCTTCCTCCAAAGTGTTGTAAAGACTCCATCACACCAATCACCTGTTTGACGATCATAACGTCCGTACATTTCAGTTACTGAAAGTGTCTTTGGGTTTAAATAAATGGTGCGCTGTGGGAATTCAAGATTCATCGCTGCAATCAGAACTTTTAGTGCGGAAGATTTACCAGTAGCGCTGGGTCCCATGACGCAGATTCCGTGTCTTGCTTTACTTTGTTCGTAAGTTTGGAGAATCTTTGCTTCCCACTCTGGAGCAGGTGAGTAATCAAGATTACTGAGTTCTCGTCTAACGTTTCGTAGTAGAGGTGATTGTTGAGGATCACATCTTTCTCCAGGGAAGATATCATTAAGAAGGTCTGAGAATAGTAAAGCATCCTCTTCTACTAACTTACTGAGATTCATTTCCCTTAATACTCTCACAAGTACACTCCGCTCTAGAGCAGCATCTTCCTTTATCACAGGAGTAGTAGTGATACTTGTTCTTCTTGTACAGCACCCCCTCAAGTCTTCACCACATCTTCTAAGTACTGCTAAAACAGACCTCAACCCGAAGTCATAGTGATTACAAGCTCCAAGTTGTTGTTTGCAGAGTGAGTAAAGAGATTGGAATTTTCGAGCCAGAGTTATGCAATCAAGGAAACCAGAAGCTGCGAGTCTGACTCTCATAATTGATTGACTGTCAGGAACAACAACAGCGATACTTCTAAAGAGAGCTTTCATATTCTCTGGTAATTCATTACGACCTTCATAACCTTTACCTCCAGGGTTTAGAGTTACGAATATAGATGCCATCGAGTCTAATTTAATAAATGCTCCATCTGGAAAGGTTACTTCAGCCTGTCTGTTTCGTTTACCGTGAAGCACGCATGCTACTTGAGCAGCGACTACAGAGAGAATCTTTGTATCAACTCTGTTGATTTCATCAAAACCACACCAACAACCAGACATAGCAATTCCTTTAAACATATTAGCCATCGTACCTATTCCCATTTGATCACTGCAGTTCATTACAATAACAAATCTTCCGAATGATCTTCCCATGTCTTTAACTGTTTCAGTCTTTCCTGTTCCAGCTGGTCCGATAGGATTTCCTCCGTAGCCCATTCCAATAGCCTGAGCTGAGGATATGTAAATCCTATCAGTCAGTTCTGTTACGACAAGTCGTTCCACGCAACCCAAATATTCAAAAGCATAGTCGAAGTCTGTATCAGTGACTGATGCCTGACAAGTGTCGCGATCGACCTGTTTTTTTTTTTTGTTTTTTTCGTTTGTTTCTTTTCTTGTTGCGGCTCTATTATAATCACAAAGAAACAGATAAGAATAACATACCTTCCAATAGAACCGAACGTGTTTCAACCATTCGAAGTCAGCTGCTGATCGTATTTTCTTACAAGACCGTTGTAATAACAACAACACATCAAATTGATGAATTTGAATAGTGAGCAAAGCTTCAATACAAGTTCTCTCTCTTGGTTGTAATTGTAAACGTGTTTTACTTATGAAATGCTCCTGGATTTGTTTGTGTTTTCTAACTTTGGAAGTCATGATACCCTTTTCAGTTTTTTGAACAGTTAAGGCAAATTCACAGTCTGCAGTCCACATTAATTGTATACCCAACAATGAGACTTGAGCTGAATACTCTTCCACTAAATCATTCAATGATGATACTTGAATGTGACCTTCAAATGATGACAGGTCGGAAACCATTCGATGAGTTTGCATTTTAAGAGTGTGTTGTTGTTCTGCTAATAAATTATGCAACCATTCCATGACATCATACGATGTTGAGACTGGGCTATCTAATTGGATCACTTCACCCTCAGCTGATGATAACGATGTAATACTCGCAGGTTCATCTTTACTAAAATGTAATTCATAAATATTATTTGTTATACTCGGCAAGTACTGCTGAACCGTCGAAGGATTTGACGCCTGTCCAAGAATTTCAAGCAACTGCGCGTTTGACACGAAGTAAAAACGAGGCTGAGCATTTCTTTTTTTAAGCAAATAACCAGATAAAGATTTCTGACACATATCAAGGTACAATCTTAAATGTGGTAACAAGTTCGATAACATATCTCCCTGGATGCATAGTTTCAGTACTTTTGGTGTTTCTGCAACTGATTTCATTATTTTGATCCACTGTCTGTCAATATTGCTAAACCTTTTAACTTCTGCGGGCATCTCTTTGCAAATATCCGAACTAGAAAAAACAGCTTCCAAATAAATCCATAAGTGTTGAACTTCAAGCCATTCAGAAATACACTCTTGAGTTGCAGTCAGCTTACTGATCCAAAGCATTATATCTTTTTTAAAAGGAGCATTAAATCTACTACACAAGAGTGATGTTAGCGTTGTTTGACCTTCTTCTACTTTTGATATTAATTCCGATGTTGTATCTGACTTTAGAGTTACCAAACCTCTGTTTTTAAAAGGGGCAAGCTGAAACTCTTTATCGAGCCACTCTTCTTTTATTTTAAGTAATTTCGCTTCCAACTCAAACTCCTTCTGAGCTGCAGCTATTATTTCCTCAACTTCCGTCTTGTTGTTTACTAATTTCGCTTCCATGATGTGACGAAGACGAAATTCTTGTAATTTCGGATTTAAAGTACAACCTGTCAGACTACTGAGTTGCTGCCAATGCCTCTCACAAATACACTTTGATAGTAATTGTTCAAGGATAGGAACTGTGTCAAGGAGCTCATCAATTATACCGCGAAGTTCTTTATATCCCAACCAGTCTCTTAGAGCTGCAGGCATCTTCTTTACTCTTTCATGAAATTGTTTTATAGTTTGTTTAACTTTATCAATATTGAGTTCAATCCAAGGCTTCTCTTCAAGAAGTGCCTTTGATGTGAGAACTTCAGTGTACAGATCGTACAGCTTTCCTAAGAGACGGAGTTCCTTCTCAATTTGATCTACTTCAGGGTATCTGGTAATTGGAAGACCAAACAGGTTTTCACCCATTTGAAAATCTAAAAGCTTTCTCTTGCATTCAACGAATTGTATTTTAAATACTTTGAGCCGTTCAACAGCTAGTCTTGGTTCAATATGATCAACCATTGGACCATTTCGATCGTAGTCACTTTTAAATGTTCTAATTTGGGAATTAAACTGCGACACGTCATGCAGTAATACTCCTCTGAACTTTGGACAATCACCCTGGAGGTGATCCATTATTGATCTAGACTGAGTTACTAAATCATTCCATTGAAAACCAATCCTATCAACTTGATCTTGTTCTTCTTTAGTAACTTTGATGTTGTATCTGTAGAGGATGTCGTAGGCGTTTACAATTGGAAGGAGTTTCATGTCAATTTCAGATTCATCTGCTCGAAGTCGGGAAATGACTGACATTATTCTATTCACATCTGATAAGTCATGAACAGTTCTACTTAACTTCGCTTGAATATCTTCCATATTGTGTACCAAGTTATCCATTTTTAACTTTACCATTCCATTAAGAGCTGATCCGTATGCTGCTTTCCATGCAGCAGCTTCTTGAGTCAGGTATGACTTTAACTTCGACATATCAATATGAATACAACCGATAACGTGACTGTTTGGTAACATTGCTATTGTCTTTTCCATGTTGTAGAATGAGGTGATGTTTTCTTCGTAGTCATCAAAATTTTTCGATTGCTGGTTTTGTTGATTCATAGTAAACGTTTCTATCACGTCAGCTCTATTTCCTCTCAGTAAAGTACCAAACTGACCAAACTGTTGTAAGAATGTTGACAACTGACTTTGAAGACCAGAGACACTTCCTGTTAGTTGTAAAAAGACTTTTGTCATTCGTCTGTTTTTACCAATTCGTAGGAATAACGACTTCAATCTACTTCGAGGAGCAGTGTCTTGATCACCCTCATCACTGCTGTCATGAGCGAGGACTTTTTCAAGAATCTGAACATCGGCTTCCGCAGATCTGGTCGCAGCTTCTGTTCGGAGGATTGCAGATTGGTGTTCCACAACATCATAACTTTGAGGGGATTTACCATCTTGCTTCCATCGATAGATTCCTCTTGCAGATTCTAATATACTCCTAGCCATTCTATTTAAACACTTTTGTAAGTCTTCCAGGGAAGGAGAAAAATCAACCGATCTGAACTTTATAACCAATTCTACATTAAACACAACTGGTGAAGGATGAATAAAAGCATCAGATGCTGTTCCAGTAATTCGACGTTTTAAATAGACTACTGACTGTTGCATTGCTTGTAAGAGAGCTTGAAATAATGAGTGCTCAAAAAAGCTAAATAGCTCGGCAATAGCAGGTGTAACACTTTGCATGTCATCCTCGGAATAACCTGAGGTAATAATATTTACAACTTCTCTTACTGATGATGCTATTTCACAGTTGAGGACATTCATCTGTTGACTTATGGAGTGTGCGTACGTCTGTTGAGCATTTATTAATTCTTGAATTGAATATGCCTGTCCATCACTAACTCCCTCATCACCATCATTAGTAGCAGCCAGACATATAAAGGAAGTATTTTCAACTATCTGAAGTGACCTGTCGATTCTGTATCTGAACACGTTGTTGACTCTTTTCGACATTGTTTCAACATTTTGAATAGCGTCAAAAACACTTCTGATATACAATCCGATGTTTAATGACCTCCATGTCAGTTGAACTAACCCAGGGTTAATATAAATATTTAATTCGTTTATTGTCGGTGTGATTATGCTGTGGCATTTTGGATTTGTTGATTGAACAACAGCATAGTAACGTGAAATCATGTAAGTCAGTTCTTCATTGTATCTGAATAAAGTGTTTTTTTGGGAATATAATGAGCGGGCCTCAGGTGGAACTGGGAGACATAATTTAGTCATGTATTCCACTTCGTGGATTACCTTCCGAACTTCACAATCAAAATTAACATAAACTTTCTTGGTATGCTCATCGCAGACTAACAGTGGCATTTGCATGCCTGCCAGTGCGTGTTCAGAAACTTGTTGATACCAAGCCCTCTGCCATCGGGATTCGTATGTCACTAACGTCTTTGCTACTTTATTAAATGTGCTTATGATCCTTCGTGCTTCTCTTGACATTAATAGATGTGATGTTTCTTGAAAGACTTTCATCGGATTCTCAATCTTACGCAATAACTGTCTAACCCAACTAATAGCTCCAGCAACAGGAGGAGAGTTCCTATCACAAGGTGGATCTTCTTTGTGTTTTTCATAAAGGGTTTTTATGTGTTCTAAATCTCTACCGTAAGAAACAAATATTGATCCGTGTTTCTCTTCAAGTAGCTTAGATATGTGATTGTTATTTATTACAGCTTTAAACATACGAAGAAGGTGCAATGCCTTTGCAGTGTTAGTAACAGTTAAGAAACAGTTGTTGAGGAAAACGACTAGTTCGGTGCTGAGTTCTTGTACTCTAACTTTATAGTCTTGATAGACGGCATCGAACTCTCGATTACGAGCTTCTAAGTAGTCACCGCTTTGCTCACGGAGATCAGATAGGATTGTGTCGTATTGGATACAAAGTTGTTTGCTGTTGTCTATATTAGCAGCTGCTAGTCGTCCAAATTGTCGTGTGACGTGCATGATGTCAATTACTTTTGTTAATCTCACACAAAATAAATCAAACCTCCCAAAAACACTCGCTTCTGAAAAACTAAATTGTGGTCCAAATATATTAGCCGCCATCTCTCCCTTTGTCTGTCTAAAGTGAAACACATATGTTTCCTTAAGTTCCGTGCAGGCTTTTAGGTCTTCAATGGCTGACGTTGCATCTTGGTCCCAAATTTCACCATTGCGTTCGAGGTATCTTCGACATCCTTTAATGATTTGATTTGTTATTTTTATGAACAAAGAAGTCAACCTCTCACTTGTGTTGTAATACTTACTGATGCTATGAACCATTCTTATGACGTTCATAATAGCAGGTATGACTTGTTTTATTGCATGTAGAGAAGCTGTTCCTGTGAATAATGGTTCTGCAAAACGTTCTAAGGTACCCAAATACTTTGAGTTGTCTTTACTTTCATTAGCGGCTTCGATTACTTTGGCTTCGACTTCTTTCCATTCAGATAGGACCTGTGGTGTGGTGGTGGTAGTGTTGTTTTATAGATGTGCTTTATAAGACATAATAACATACTTGTTGAGTTCTAGCGCCAGCCATCATTAACACTCCAACAACAATCTTATTTCCTTTGAACTGTAAATTATCAGTAATGTGATTGAGTTGGGCTGTTCTTTTCTTCCAATATTCAAGTTCTAGTTCAGGTCCACTGTCATCACCGAATTTTGCCATATTATCAGCAGCTGACCCTGATTCAATCGCTGGTAACATTCCCTGACTTAGTAGTTTCTTAACCTCTCTAATCCAATGGTATAGAGTCACTTCATAACATTCTATTACTTCTCGTTTTTGAGCTGCCTTGCCGAATGCCTTGTGATTGAAATCAATACAAAATCGTCTGGTAGGTTTCGTAAGTGTGACGGTTTGTTTCATATTATCACTTATTCGTTTTAATTGATTTTGGTATTGATGAGATTTTTGAATAAAATCACTGATTTCAGTGACATTTGAAGGCTTCCATCCTGGCTGTGATTCAGTCAGTTCACCGTAATCAGTACGCTCTTCTAGGGCTGGGAAGAATAAATGTTTGAGGTCTTCGTGAAGTGTTTCCAAAACATCAGTTTCTCCATTTTCATTTCCTCGAATACTTCCAACGAAGACTTTGTCGCAGATGTTCTTTTCTGTTATGAGACAAAGGTCTTCGGGATCTCTAATAAAATAAACACAATTATATCGAGAAAGGGAATGTAATTTATCACTTGTTACTACAATTGATTGCACTGCAGCAGCACTACTCGTGGTAGACCCTGATGACGCACTTGATGCGTCCTGATCGTAAGATGAATTAGCAGTAGATAACGTACTAATTGTTGATAATGTTGTGGAGTGACTAATACTTGCAGCATCATCCATTGCATAAGCTTCTACTGTTCGTTCTTTCTTTGCTGTGAACCAAAATAATCTATTCGTTCCACCCTCTCTTATAAACTGCATTATAACTGGATCAAAACTCTCTACGGTGTTGTTGAATGATTCTGCATCAAGTCCAACGTATCCTACTACGTTGGAATAAAAGAATGAGCGGATCCCAGAAAGAACACCTCCGACGTCATTAAATTGACTACTCATCAAATGTCAGTTGTTTTAATACCTTACGACATTGTGAAGTCACTGTTATTATTATTGGGGGGGTAATTACATTATAGGTGGTCAAACCTGCAACCAAAAGTGAAAGATGCTAATCATAAAAACATTATAAGAACATCGGTACGTTATTATGGTAACTCACATCCTCTTCTTTGAATTACAACAGCAGCGCATGAGTGTCCACTTGCAATAGCGCAACTAAAGTCTGATGGCATAGTGTACATCGATGAGAGAACACCTCCAGCAAAAGCATCACCAGCACCGTTAGTATCGACAATTGAATCGAATGCTACCTTCGGAACATCAAATAGCTTTGTCGGTTTACCAACTTCAAATAGCATAGTTTGTTTACTCCCATTCGTTACGATGAAGCTCGTATTCGGAAATCTTGAACGCGCATTCTCCAGACTTGAGAATTCGTGTGCAGTACAAAACGCCTCAAACTCATTAAAGTTTCCAATTAAAATAGCAGCTGAAGGAAGGATATCAATCAGCGCTTGTTTAACAACAGGTCGACTTTGTAAAGCAGCAGACGAGAGATTTATAACCAACAAAGACTCACTACTTATCAGACTCTTGGCAGTTTGAACAGCAGCAACACGTTCTGGTGTGGTCAGTCCAAATGAAGTAGAATAGAGAATTTTAGTTTTTGAAAGTGTGGGTTCACAAGTTCTTACTGCTGCAGAGGTTAACATACGACAGGAAGCAGGAACTCCAACTATCGATCTCTCTCCGTTAGTTACCAACACTAAAGACCTTCCTGTTGGAGCTGTTGAAACACAATGGAATGTTGAGGTGTCAACAGATACTTTGAGGCATTCACTTCTCAGGAAAGCCTCGTCAGAATCACTACCGACAGCACCAATCGCTGCGACTGCTTTTTGAATTCCCTTTTGTTGTAATGCCCAGCCAGTCACTCTCGCTGTATTTAGGGATGCTCCTCCCGCTACTCTTTCACAACGGCTTTTAAAAGATTCCAATAAAGCTGCAGCACCCTCTTGATCACCTCGATATTTCTCAGGACACTCTCCACCAACAGTCAATCCTTTAGAAAGGACCTCCTCTTCAGTGCTCTCTGCGATGTAATCCACCATCGGGTTACCAATAGTGACAATCATCAAAGAAATATATTATTTGATTCCTTCTCCTGCGAGAGTTGCTCTGAAGAATGAAAACATACTACGGTCTATATCACAAAGAAGATATTGAACTGCTGTGTCTGTTCACAATCATAATAAAGCAGTCAGCATATGTAATTGATGCTATGCGACCTATAAAAATAACAATTACGCACACGTAGTCAAATATATAATAATAACAAGATGAATATTTAGTACCAAACTTAGGAGATCACTTACAAAAACCTCAGCTCGTTAATGCATGCCTAAGACTGGTTGTGGACACGATATACACTTCACACAAAAATAATGAACAGACGACTTGTTAGTATGGTCAAGAGGGCAAATTTTGGTACCCACCGTGACTGTGACTGTAGGAGTGGATCCTATTGTCCCAAATAATGCCTGCACTTGGAAGCACAAAAGTAAATATGGAGGGGAAAAAAATAAAAATGTATACTATTTTCTTCATAGGAAACTTGCAGCCAAGAGACTGGGAAAAGACGGCAACAGCAATTTATATTATTGCTAGACTTGCCTGCGTTCTTTTCCTTAAATCTCAAGTATTACAGCGATTGAAGTACCTAAACATTAATTGTACGATGGCAATTAATGAGGAATAACTTATGGCAACACAGCCAGAGAGCACATGGGTTGGAGAGACCAGTGGGGGTAAAGGAAAGGAATAGCGAGACTACCAGATGGCGCATCCGTACTTCCAAGTACCAGATCCTGGAACACCCTTTCCTCCGTGAACACCAATGCAACGTCTCTTGTAGGAGACTGTTTCACCAGTAAGAGGATCCAGCAACCAGGTGAAGGTAGTCAATCTGTTCAAGTTTGGTCCAGCTGATAGAACCTTCCAAAGGTCCTCAAGTCCGTTGAAGTTTGCCTGTCCGAGGTTTTCCATGCAGTCGATTGCTGAGCTTCTTCTGTTGTCAAAGATTGGAGGCTTCTTCCAGTGGTCGTAGTTGGTCTCAAGAACGAAGTACGACCCGTTCTGAAGTCTCCCAGAAAGGTCCCAAACATCCAAAGGAATTCCTGTTCCTGGAGAGCGAGTAACAACAGCACCTTGTCCTGCCTTAACACCGCTCATGATAATGTATGATGGACCAACCGGTACGAATGTAGTAACGTGCTTCATTGCTTCTTCGTAGGTGGTAGCAGTCATCAAAGCATCTCTTGTTGCGAGAGTAAGAAGGGTGGCGCTGTAGTTGGTGGTAGCCCACTTGATAAGGTACTCATCAAAGTTGTTATCGAATCTACTGTCAACAGATAGTCCGAAAACACCTCCCTTTGAACCAGTGTGGATTCCAATGTATCCAGCGAAGTGAGTAGAGTTGAAGATAGTGATTCCTTCCTTCTGGAAGCTTGCGGTAAAGAGAAGTGGACGAAGGGCCTCAGTGAGTTCCCACTCACCTGGGAATCCACCCTCTCCGTCAGTCCAGTTGAATCCCGAGAACAATCCAAAGTCAAGGTTACGTCCGTGGAAGATCTTACCGTTGGCATCCTGTGCTACAATGCTAGTGCAAAGACCCTCAAGTTCGTAAACTGCCTGAAAAACGGTGGCGTAACCGATGTCAAGGTCGGCGTACTTTGCAATTCCACGAATCTCACCAGCGTACTCTGATCCAACTTTGTCTAACAATCTGTAGTGATCAATGTCAAGAAGTTCCTTTAGAAGGTGACCGAGTTTAGTGTTTGGTCCTCCGACAGAGTGGTTCAAGAATGTGTTGACGAGGGTATGGATTCCGGTCTTGTAGGTGGTGGAAATTTCCTTCCATCTCTCTTCTGGGTGAAGATCGAGGTTGATGTTGTAGTGAGGCATGGTCATGTTCTGCATAGTCGGTGGGTAAGTAGTTGGATACTTATCCATGTTGCACTTCTCAGGTAGCTGTGCCACTGCCAATAACGGCAGCGCACATAAGGCAGCGAATTTCATCATTTTGTTTAACTGATGGACTAAAGGTATTGTAATAACAAACATAAATTATTTTATCTTCCTAACACCACTTGTATCACTTCTCGCATTGTCTTTATTTAACCTGAAAAGAGTATCCATTAGTGTTATGGTAATGAGCGTAAAAGGAAATTTCCTAACCGCATGATACGAAAGTCTCCAGACACCCAGCTTGGGGATAGAGTGCTGGATGTACAGAGCAAGTTGATTACTGGGAGGGGTTCTGTTGGTTTTTTAATGTTTTCCCCCTTGTTTTTTTTGTTTTTTTTTGACAAATTTGTTGGATATTTTTTGGACTGCCAACTAGAAAAGAGTTGGCAAAGAAAGGAAAAAGAAAGAAAGAAGAAAACCAACTGGTAGCGACAACGAATTAAACGTAATGTACAACAGGGTAGTTTGCAACGTACTAAAAGACTATGACTTGGTGAACGAAGTTGTCCGATCCACCTAAGTTTCAACTTTTACATTATAACAGACGAATATGGATCTGAAGGGTGCTTATTA
The DNA here is from genome assembly GCA_964019425.1 of Flectonema sp. DT1601. Lineage (NCBI taxonomy): Eukaryota > Euglenozoa > Diplonemea > Diplonemida > Diplonemidae > Flectonema > Flectonema sp. DT1601. The sequence continues at coordinate 1,008,895 of OZ025783.1, forward strand.
TCACGTTCCTTCTCTTAACTGTTCGAGAGTTCAATGTCTGTTACAACAAAGCTGTCAGCATTCCTACGAAGCCATTGGATTACTTATTTAGCAAATCGATCCATCTTTGATTGTTGTAATACAAAAGCTGGTGAGACCCAGTGACCACATGAACACTGTTGTCCTGACCATTTATATGTTCCAACTTTCATCGTGCACTTTGGACACTTCAAATCCCCATGCTGCTCATCCGCAGCAGCAGAAATCCACTCAACAGAACCTTCTTCAACGAATACAGATCCACAGGGTTGAAAGGAGAGTCTGTTGTTACCATTTTTACGGAATTCTTTCTTCCCTTCCGACTGTTCGTGGGGCATAATGTCTGCCATAGAACAGAGTTGAAGACGACATTTCCTACAAGAATAGATTACTTCAGTTGCAGACTCGTTAGTAATTCCGATAGTGTCATCTTTAGCATTCTTCCTAAAAGAGACGTCATCAGTAGCTCCAGCAGCTGTTTGAGAGGTTTCCTCGTCTTCAGGGTCTTGTTTCTTTTGCTCTCCGAACATTAATAAAACTTTTTCAACGTTCCAGTTGAACGCGACAAGAGTTTGTCCGACAGCACTTATTGACATTTTTGGGAATTCACCGCGAACCTGTAGTATTGCGAGCTTCTGTTCTTCCCTCGTGAGAGTAACAATTGGTTCTTGTTCTTCAACTTGTTCTACCGCAGGACCAGGTTCCATAGACATAATCTCTTTTAGTGCTTCAGCAGCTCTTTCAGACTTGGTGTCAACTGCTACCAGGTTCTCTGTTGATATCATTCCCTTTGATCCGTTGTTGAACTTAATACCAGCCTTACCGTCTTTAATTACGACTACTGTTCCTGTTAAACCATTTAGCTCTGGAGTGTTTTTTAGATTACACGCTCTGACTGCTGTTCCTTTTGGGAACGTTGGTAGTAAATGTACCACGTCAGGAACATCGTAGAAGACTTCTACTTTATCCGCATCAGTGTCTGTCCCGTCTCCTTCACACACCATCATGGGGACGTGCATTCCTAATTTTCTAGTGCACTCATCGATCAGCCATTTTGAGTCACTTCCCTTTCTCTTGACCTCGAGAACGTCAGTTTTCGAGTCCGGCAATCTGACGAATACCCTGATACTCATATTGTCTGTGGTTCTGAATTATAAATATGTAATAATAATGATAAATTAGTATAAATTACTATTCCCATATTGTCTTAACAGATTGGATCCTCAACAGTAAGCCGTTTTCTATAAAACGAGGTCGACATACGCAACGTTATTTTTCCTTCTTTCGGCTGTTGTAAAATTCGCATGAAAGGCGGAAAGGGGAAAGGAAAACTTCAAAAAAAAAAAAAAAAACGATAGGACCAGAACTGAAGAAAACTTAACATTCGATTGAAATGAAACGATCGAATTACTACTGAAAATAAAAATAAAAAAAAGAAATGAAAATAAATGCGAAACTTAATGTCAGAATAAGAAAAGCATCAAACAAATAGGATAAGTATTAATTAATAAGAGACTGAGGGTGGCGAAGGTTCTCTCGCAATAATTAAATCATCTTCGTCAATGGCAGTCTTAGTTTGAGATTTTTGAACTCTTGTTCTAGCGAGTTGTATTCGAAGAAGGCTGTTGGTTTCTTTTTGAAGTCGCAGTTCACGTCTCTCAATGATGTGTTGTTTTTGTGATGGAGCTTCTGATGTCGTCAGATGTTTGATATTATTTTCTAGTTGAGATACTTTCACACGCAATTCTCGAATGGTCTGACTTGCTGCTTTCATGTCCGGTGATGACACTCGACGATCAGTTCTCTTCGGTGTTGACCTTCTATCTAACGACCCCTTCAAAATATCAAAAGAATTTAGTACTTCAACAAGACGGATGTTCTCATTTACAATCGCAGCTATTCCACAATCACCAGATTCTCTATCAGACTGAAGACAATCTGCTTCACAAGAAACTCTAGCAAGAGTCGCTTTTAAGTGAGTTATAAGAGAAGTATTCTTATCTGTTTCACCAACTCTATCAGCATCCTCAGCCGACATCATTACAGGTCTAGATGACAATGAATCTGTGTATAGTTCTGAACTGTTATCAAGTAGAGCGTCGCTGGAGCCGTTTGATGTAGGACCTCCGTTAAGTAGAATTCGAGTTTGAGGTTTTATTTTAAATTGTCCGATTCCGTGATCTTCGACTACCGCTGTTGATTCTCCATTCTGATCATTTGCTAAACAACGTCTCTTTAAAGAAATATTCTCACTTCGTAACCTTTCATTTTCAATCTGTAATCGAGCGACGACATCATGAAGACCCGAGGGGTCAATATGAGAGTCATAACAATTAGTTCCATTATTTCTATTCTGATCACCTTGATATTCAAAGGCTGCACTCGCTGACTGAATTCTAACCGCAGGACAATTCGTTATACACGAAGCCCTGTTTGCATATTTTAATGTATTTATTGTTTCATCAATGTAACAAGTTGCAGGAGATACGCAAGCAATCATAACAGTTTTACAAGACCCCCCTAATGAATCCATTAATAGCTTTGTTAACTTAGAGTCTCTGTAAGGTACGTATGTGCCTTGATTATGAATAGCAGAGCTTCTATCTGATAGAACAGATATAACTTGACCGAGTGCCAGAAGTGATTTATTTATGTGACAGTTTTCTACTGCTGTTCCACCTGTTGAACCAGAATCTTTGAGACGTTCAGAACCAGCCAAATCAACAAAATTAATTTTCCCTTGCGCTGTTTGAACTGAATCTTGACTAGTAGACTCAAAGTAAACTGTTAGTATTGAATGACTTCTTGAACTATCCTTATTAAGAAGGTGAGAAGCAGTAGCACGGTTTGAGACACCTTCTTGTAATATCGCAATCAAGTCATCAAGTCCTTCACAAGTTACTACCAACGCTGATTCAACAAAAAAACTATTCGAAGCTGCATTCCATCTAACTGGCAACGATCCCTCTGAAGGACTTAGTAAGTCGTAAGTCTGTTCGTTGTATATTTCAATAAATGATGCTCTGACTATTATCTTATGAGATGATCGAAAGTTTGGTATCATTTCCTCAAAAATATATCGAGAGCTTCTTGGTATTATCCCTGATAATAATCCATCAGGGGGTCCTATTAAAGTGTGAGTCTTACCACTTCCCGTTTGACCGTAAGCAAATACGGTAGCAGTGTAACCAGCAGCAGCATTGTTGCAAAGCTCTGAAATGCCGCTGTTTTCAAAAACATCTTCTTGACTTGAAGTCGAAGGATGAACTCTGTCGTATTTATGAATTTGGCTTTCAACTTTTCGGCCTCCTTCAGCAGCAGTGTGAGTTCGTAAAGTATTCACGCCGGTTACTTTTAATGCTTCTCTTGATCCACTAGCACTCTCAGTCTTGTTCAGTGGCCGTACTCGAACACAAACCTTCACTAACTGATGACTTTTACCATCACTTTGAGCACTTTTCGGTGTCGACACTACCGACATCAGTTACGAAGTACCTGTTGAAAACATTTTAATTAACAAGAAGGGGAACCAAAGAACAAGCAAAGCTTACTGGTAGGTAGCAGTTGAAACGTTTGTCAGCTGTCCTGAAAGAAAACGAATGAATTAATAAAAACAAAACTATAAGTTTCCTTTGATGTTATTAATATTTACTAACCCCAAGTATGATTGCAGACTCTCCAAAGTAATAATTACATCATTACGAGAGGTCGTTGATCAAAAATAAATACAGAAGCCCTTATGGTGTACAACATAAGAAATAATTACAAGTTCTAAAGTTGCCATCAATATGACAGCTCGTTAGGGAACAATGCCAAAGAAAAAACTCCACGGCATTCAATTATAGAATTAATGAAAAGAGGGTAAGTGAAAAAGGTATCATTCGTGTAAGTCGAGCGATACCATAGAAAGCCACATCAGAGTGAAATCTTCCAAAGCTTAGCGATACCATCAGCAGTACAAGACAGAGCTATTGATCCAAATGTTACACATTGATAAACAATACTTGATTGAGGTATACAACGTATTAGTGAGCTATCTACTGTGTTCCAAATAGAAATAGAAGAACCTGAAGCCGTCATAGCTACTGAAGAACTAACAAAAGTAGCCGACTGGACACTATCATCATGATGAAGTACAGAAGTACATTTAAACTGCGAAGATTTTGATGTCCAAAGCCGAGCTGTTTTATCCTTACTGCATGAGATGATTAATTTTCCAGCAGGGTGGAAATTTGCACACCAAACTGTGTCGGTGTGTCCTTCTAAAGTTTCCTTGAACGAAAGTGACGTCTGACTAACAACAAAAACTTTTACAACATGACTACTATAACCAGCTGAACAAACTTTACTTCCATCTCCTGACCAAGATATTGAATAAATTGGTTCATATTGTGTAGGTTGCGTTATTGTTTGAATGCGTTCTCCTTTCATTGACCACAACAAAAGACTACCATCACTAGAACAGCTGAGAAAACACTTATGAGTTTGTGGATTAGCTTTAAGTGAATAAAGGAATCCTCGGTGATTGATCGCAAAATTGATTTTACCATCAGCGATTCTAACACCCCACATACGACCATCAGAAGAACCACAAAGTACATTATCACTAATTGCTTCACAACTAAGTAGTCTGCCAGATGATTGAAGTTGCACAGCCCACAATTCAACTCCAGTTAAAGTGTTAAACGATCTCAAAATATTTGATTTCCCACATGTTATAACGGTGGCCCCATTATTACTCAGGGATACGCTGTATAAACTTTCTGTGTCTTTGTAAGTCTGAATAGTGAACTTTGATACATCAACTGCCTTAGTAAACAATTTCCCAGACCCTACCTCATCACTACTGTAAGTTGATAAAGGGGAAAATGGTTGTGTAGATCCTCTTGAGGTGTCAAGTTGGATGTAATTTTTTCTAATTTGTTCTTTTGATCTTAATTTGTGTTGTAGCTCTGATTGCAACATCGACAGATCTGATTCTGAATAATGAGACGAATGGTTTTCATGATCCCAGTAGATCCTCTCTGAGGTACTAATAAGATTTGTTGAAAATGAAGAACATAAATTAGATTTTGAACGGTCGGCTACGATGGGTGCGGATCTCTTTTTCCGACCACAACTGCTGTTGGGAAGTACTGGATCGACGTGGTTTGGTGAAGAGTTCGTATTATCGACAGTGTTGTTACTAAATGTTTCATCAGAGATACCACTCTCAACACATTGAGACTCCAGTACACTTGTTGAGGTTCCAGTTGTTGTTGTGTTCGATTCTGTTTCATCATCAGTAAGAACTGTATGGACTGTATGATTATGTTTGTTGTTTTTTATCTCACTCCTCAGAAATAAGTTTTCCTGTTCCAGTACGTTTGACTTTTGATCTGCCTCAGCTAGTTCTTCCCTCAACATTTGAATGATGTTTTTCAACTCGTGTATTTCAAATCTTCGATCATTATTAACATTTACCATCGCATGTTGAGTTATTAGTTTTGCAGTCAACGCATACTGCAATGTTGATAACGATTCTTGAATATTACGTGACGATGGAGATATTGTAGCCAACATGACTGCTTTACTATTTCCTCCAAAGACGTTACATAATAGTTTCGTTAAAACTGATTCCCTGACTGGTAAATGAGAAGCAGACTCTGAACTTTGACGAAGACACTTACTCAGAGTAAGAAGAGATTTATTTATGAATTCCGACTCTCTCAGAAGTTTTGGATCCGAAATTGATGTTTTGCCTTGTCTCTCAGACCCTGCTAAATCAACAATTTGAATTTTCGATTCTTTGTCTGGAGTCGCAGGGTCTGGTGGATCCAACACCTGCGATAGTGTAAAAGTGACAATACTGTGACTGCGTGATGAATCTGGGTTCATTGCCGTGGCATTTGTTCTCCTCCTGCGAATGCCTTGGGCTATGATTTGATCAACCATTTTTAATGACATTACTGTTGGTTTTATTACATCCACAACATCCCAACCCTTCTTGTCTTGTTTAAGTGATAGTCCTGGTTGAGTAGTTTCATTGGGTGATGTTGGTTTGAGGAGGTCATAAACCTTTTCTTTGTAAACTTCAACAAAGGAAAGTGTGATTTTACAAGTTAAGTTTGGTTGATTTGCTTGAGAAAGTTCACAAGCAGTCACCAAGTCATCAAACAATCGATAAAGGATTCCGTGATCTGATTGACTTCCCATCATTGAGTGGGTTTTACCTGAACCAGTTTGTCCGTAAGCAAACATACAAACATTGTACCCGGCTACAGCTTCTTCAACCATCGGCTTTCCAATAGTATTGTAACACTCTTCGTTATCTCCATCAATAATGTGGTCGTAGTTAAATTGTTTTTTAATAATTCTGTCACCCTGTTCGTGTTGCGTATGAATTACTCCTTCTTCTACTTTCACAGCTCTTTCTGACACTCCTCCGTCAGCGATATTAAATGGACGGATTCGAACAGCAACGCGAACAGACTCATCAGGTTGACTCATATTTATTGCTGAAGCCACTGAAGCCTAATAGTTATGAAATAACAATAGTACACTCACAGTAAGTTGATTTCTTAACTTAACTACTTCAGGAGATATCAGCTTCTAGTCTGGTAGAATATAAATAAGTAAGAGTTTAGTTTAGTGTCTTTCGATGCATACTGAGATGCTTTTCGTTAATTAATAACTCTGAGTGTAAACGTGAGAAGGGTATTGTGTACTTCACTTCAGAATACCGAATGTTGTAAAAGTTGTGTCGACTAGTTGTCCTTAACTAATTCATCTTTTTCTTCTTCGGAAGTTATTTTTTTTGATTTTGTTTTTCTGTGGACCATGCTGCAGCAGTTGGCACCACAGGTTCCGAGAAGAGCTCCACCACACATGCCGCAGACAGGGGCGGCCTCACAAGACACTTCTCTGATTATAAGTGTTTGTAGAATTAAACTTTGAGGATGACCACATAAAGGTAAGCAGTAGTCAACACAGCAAACAGCTGTGGCTCCTCCACCAATTGCACCCATACAACAGGATCCAGTGATGCGAGATCTTTGCTCGTCTTCGTCATATATTTCAGTGCTGATTTCATTATCGACTTCATCCTCTGATTTTGTGTTTGCTGCTAAAACCATTAACATTGCTACAGGTGCTCCAACCCCTGCTCCTAACAGGCCAGCCCACATGTATGCAGCACTGTGATAACCTAGTCCTTGTATGCTGGCTACAATACTTCCATTTATTATTGTTTCTACTATTATTTTATGGATTATCGCTGCTCCGACTCCCTTTGCAACGCCTACCTTTGCCCCGGCTGCTGCAGCAGCTGGAGGCATCCCTTACTATATCGTGGTGAAGTATCTGTAGGTAAAAGTTTTCATTAATTCGAACTAACCTATTAGTAACTTTGTTTTATACATTCGTTACTGGTTGTGACTCAGACTGTAAGAAAGAAATACTAGTATCTATCAACGATGACTGTGCCCTCAAAAACCATCGAACGAGAGTTGTAAAAGTCCCATCACCGCATTCTTGCGGTGAGGTCTAGGGGCTTAGTTTTCCCCTTTTTTTTTTTTTTTTTTTTTTTTTTGTTTTTTTTTCAACTTGTATGTACTTCTCTGTTTTTTTTTGTTTTCTCCCATCCGTTATTGCGACGGGCCAAAGAAGCATTTGTTTTGCATAAATTAGCAAAATAATAACAATACCACTCATCTCGATGATGGAATATAACCATTTACGATGTGATGACTATTTTGGCAGTCTTTCCTCGATACCCAAATCCATCTTTATCTGTGATTCAGAAATCGACTTATAACACGGCGTCAATAATCTTCAAGAAGTCTGGCTTTAGGGAAGCTCCTCCAACAAGGAATCCGTTGATATCCTGATGGGTGTTTGTTGGTTAGTTTCTTATTTTGTATAATGTAATTAAAAATGACAAAATAAATATCATAAGCATACCACTTCTGTGTAAAGTTCTGCAGCGTTTCCAGCGTTGACAGATCCTCCGTAAAGGATTCTCATGGCTGCAGCGATTTCTTTGGATTTGTTGGCTGCAATCCATGAGCGAATTCCCTGATGAACTTCTTCAGCCTGTTTTGGAGTTGCTACTTTACCAGTTCCAATTGCCCAGACTGGTTCGTAAGCAATCACTACATCAGACCATCTGTCAGATGGAATAACAGCACATATCGATTCTACCTGTTTGAGTACCACTTCCATTGTCTTTCCAGCTTCTCTGATTTCAAGAGATTCCCCGACACATGCAATTATCTTTAGTCCTGCCGATAGCGCTGCAGTTACTTTCTTAGCGACGTCGTCATCAGTCTCTTTGTAAATAGTTCTTCTCTCAGAGTGTCCAAGGATGACCCATTCTACACCAAAATCTTTCAACTGAGTAGCGGCAATCTCACCAGTAAAGGCACCAGTAGTAGCAACACAGTTCTGTGCTGCTAGTTGGAATCCCTCAAGCTGTGCGACCTTACCCAGGTGGAGATATCCAGCAGCAATAACACGATCAACACTGCCTTCTTGCTTACCGGCAGAAAATACCTCACAGAGTTCTGTAACGCTGCTTACAGTGCCGTTGCACTTCCAGTTGGCAGCGATCATTGGTGTTGGCTTTGCCATATTGTTGCTAAGCCGGTGTATTTACTGTTGTTGACAGAAAGTTTATTACTTCTTCTTACTGAACCAGAACCTTTGTCATTTTCGTAAAACATCTCTCCGTCAAAGAAGAGTAGCATAACCTTTTCCTTTTATTACCAAACGCAATTATACCTTGACATTGTGACAAGAAGGCAGAAAGAAATATTCTTCAACCAAACACCAATGTCCAGAGTTCACTTCTTCTCAAGTTAGACGGCTACGGTTCTGTGGTGAGATGTAATAAGTCAAGGCCACAAACCAAACCAAATGCTTAAAAGAAATTCTCTTCAATTCTTTGTAATGGAACAGCAAAAAACAAAAAAAAACAGCTAAAATATTTTTTGTACCTTTTATACCGTCCTTTCAATTTTCACGACAACCGTTTTAGTTATCTCAAAGTTAGTCGCCGTTAGGCAGGGTCTTCGAACCGTTCATAATGTACAAGAAAAAAAGAACGAGAAAAATAGAAAGAATCGTCCACCAACAGGAAATGCTCGCAGCACATCAATAAAAATTATTTAACTTCTCCGACAAATTCCCAGCTAAGTATTGTGCCAGGGTAACGCTACGACATATTGAGAGAATCGTACCACAAAATATTTCTGAACTCAGAAAGTGTCGTGTGTGTGCGACTAGCGATAATTTCATATAAACCTTGAGGGAAAGAACTCCGATTTCCGAATACAGTGGTCAGGGAAAGTAGAAGAAAGTATCTTCATTCGAATTTCAAAACGGTAACTCGTTGTGTCATAAAAGACTACCACCTTATTCAAGAACATAACACAGTGTCAACATATCCGGTAACAGCAACAAAAAGAAAAGTGGGGGAGGGTTTTTTCGCACTAACGTATAATAAATAATTTTCAGAAATTCCCAAAAAGGAAGAAGGATAAATTATAAACACACGCACGTTGCCAGCAACTAAATGTTTGCTCGGGAGAAAAGGAAATTAGTCGAATTATGAAAAGTAAAGAAAAGGAGGGGAAAAGAGGGGGGAAAAAAAAAAAAAAAAAAAAAAACAGATGACAAACTACCAAATCTTCTTCAATAGCAAGTGACCGCAATATTTTTTTTCGATTTGCTTACCATCCGATTTCGGAGTCGAGCGCCTTAAAGGCGTCCTCTGTGCTGTCAGTAGTAGGCACCTCAGCTGCTTTGGTGCTGTACTCAGCCACGTATGTTTTTATATTAAGCCTGTTGGTAGTTATTGGTGTTAAGGAGTTATGCTTCACATATGTTAATAAAGTACAGTATGTAGGTATCAACACTACTAATGAAGTAAACATAAGATAAAATGTAATAGGATTCCTGGTATGACTTGAGAGATGGATACGAACCAAGTTTCTATTATAACATAAAAAGGTTTAGAACTTGAGGAGAAATTCATAAACCTGAGACAGTAAGCCAATCGCTTACAGGATGGTGAAGACTAGAACACAATAGCTGTGATGATCAGACGAGACAGCACGACAGGAGAACGAATCCCAGCGACAAGCCCTCAAAACACAGAGGCACAAGGAAGTTTATTAAAATCAAAACAAAGCTCTCCTTCAAATGAGGCACCCCAATCAAGCCCTCAAATCAAGGAGGCACAAAGAAGATCAACGGTGATTATGAATGGACCACCACCGAAACTCAACAAGGAGCATTTTAATTGCAAGATCCTCCAGCCAACTGATGACCTCAACAGCAAGACCAATGGAATTATACTCTCATTGGCCCAACAAGGAAGAAGCCTGGACGAACAATACTTCGAAAAGGCCAGCAAAACGAAGCAGCTGACGATGGTGTTCACACGACCACCTCCAAAACGTGCCCTACAACACGCAACTGACTGCAGTCAGATACAGGCACCTGTCCAGTTTGATGGACAATTAAGAATAAGGAGCTGGTGGTTCGTTGCTATGTCTGGCACGATCCACCGTCCAACTCTAACGATCGCCAAGAAGATCAATCCACCGGTGACCCACGAATTAATTGCGTGGATGACAACTAAAGAGTTGACCAAGTCACAGGTCCGAAACCCAACAGCTGTAACAGCAATTGTCAAAGCTGTTGTGGCACAACACGGAAGAGTCGATCAACGTTCCTACAGATACGTTGAAAAAGACTTTGTGGAGCTCACAGTTCTACCGAACGACGTAGACGCAGCTCTATCACTGCTAACTCCGGTATAGGAAATGTTTATTTCCGGATTAAATCAGCGGCGGGACTCACCACCAAACATGGCAAGTTAGGATTGAGGGTAGTTTATCAAAAGGATGTTGATAAAGTTAGAAAGGGTGCTGGTAAATATGCATCCACAGTATTTGGCGAAGGGCTTCACCGTCTCAGTGGAGCACCATACAGCTGGGGCAACAGACTTCGGAACATCCTATTGGAGATAGGACTGAAGTCGAAGTTTATAGGATGGATTGAGGTGACTTTATCATCGCACTGGACAAGAAACCAGAATCAAGGTTTGTACAGTGTGGTGATAAAGTCGTGTTGAAAGACGGAATGAATCCGAGGCAAGCAGCCTACAAACGAGGACGGGATTCCATTGAAAATCTCTGTATAGTTACAGATAAACTAAAAAGTGCCAAGGCAATGGGAGAAGAAGCGATATTAATCACCTTCGACCTACAAAAAGCCTTCGATGCAGTTCAACCAGTAACTCTTCTAAATAAGATGTCCAAAATAGGACTACCAACGAAATATCTACGGTGGGTTCAAAACTACTTGACTAGTAGGAAGATTTCAACAAGGGTGAATGGAGTGAAGGGAGCATTCCGGAACATTCGAGTAGGAGTGCCACAAGGAAGCGTGCTGGGACCCCAGTTATTCTCTATCTTCATAAACGATTTGATAGATAAACTAGAGATGTACGAACCGACTGTCTTTGCAGATGATGTTGGAATAGTAATAACCGCGGACACTGTCAGCTTTTTAGAAAACAAGGTTAACAACGCAGTCAAAATATTTGAAAGGTGGGCACTTGACTCACACATCAAAATCAATAAGAACCCTGACAAGACGGAATACATCCACGTGAGGCCAAGTGGAACTCATAAGCCCAGACAAGTCCCTAGTAGTGGTATACTCTGGAACACACATTTAAATATGTGGTGGCCACGGCAGAACAAATGAGTAACCTTGTGAAGGATGATAACTCAACAACTGTAGTTTCAAAAGAAGAATTCGCCATCACCCACCTGTATGTCGTTCCAAAACACAAGATCAAAGTCAAGCTACCGAACAAACCGGCGGTACTGAAAACAATGAAGATGAGTGCCCGCTTCTCACAACTGATGAAAGTCCACGTACATTATGATGAGAAGTTAACCTTCAAGTCGCAAATTCAAAAGATGATGACTACTGCGTCCAAGGGCTTGCTGGTTAGACTCACCAGGATAGGCTGCAGAAAGAGGACACTCATCAGTATACTGGTGACGGTGGTGTTAGCAAGGGTGCTTTATGGTGTTGAAAGCTTTGCTTGGATGCTACCAAAAGAGTGCTTCGAACAACTGGAATTACTGGTAAACAGGGCAGTGAGGCTGGTAACTGGATGTCTGCGGAGCACCAAACTACGGAGACTCTACAAAGAAGCCGACACGCCAAGACTAAAGGAACACATCCAGTATAAGATGTGTAGAACCTATGAATGTTTCAAATTAAGTCCGTTCCTGCCGACTCGCAAGCTGACGAGAACAGGGAGTTCAGAACTCTATCAAAAATCAAAATGGGGATGGAATGTCTGGATAGACTATGTCTCTGGTGTCCCTGGACTTGACAATTACCGGAGCATTACCAACCTGGAAGTGAACCCAGAACACTACACTCTCCCTCCATGGAAAAGTACTAATGCGATGAGATTCACATATCCAAGCAACAAGGAAGAGTCTGAACAGCGAGAAACTGAACTACCAACTTACGAGATGAAAGTCTACACTGACGGGTCGATAAAACACAAACCCAAGACTTACATGACAGACTCGGCTGCCGCTGTGGTCATGGTTAACGAAAGCAAGATGCGCCTACTTGGATATAAAATACCAGTAGCGGGATCCTCTTATAGGACCGAGCAGATTGCAGTAAAACTGGCGTTGGAAAATTTAGTTCAGGTGGCGGATGAACATGAATCTCTAACAACAACGACGCACTTGTTGACTGATTCAATGTCAGTCATGCAGGCATTGGAACAAGGGCCATATAAACAAAGCTCCTCAGTGAACAAGAAGATCTGGAAGTTGGCAATGAAACTGGAGAAGAAGGGAATCCAAGTCAACATGCAGTATGTACCGGCACACGAAACGTGCGGTACAACGAAGTAGCAGACCAACTGGCGAAATTCGCTGCAGGCCTGAAGGAAGATCCACCTCACAAAGATGTTATTATTAAACAAGGGAAGCGTAGCCGAATTGCGTGAGCAGATGCAAGTTGCGAGTGCTGGAACACTAAAACATGAAAAACATAAAATAAAATCCAACTACATACCTAGCAGAACCCTCAGTCATACCTCTAAACCAAGGGTGAACTAATAGCTCCTCCACAGGAGGTCGATCAGAAGCATTTTTACTGACGCACAGTTTGTAGAAATTGAGAGCTTCTCTACTACAGTTCATATCATCAAGTGATGGTGGTTGTCCTTCTACAATCGAAAATACTGGAGCACCAACACCACTGTAAGGATGTTTTCCAGAGAAGAGGAAATACATAACTAAACCTAAAGACCACGTATCACTTGGATAGCTGTATGGGATTCTACAACACCTTTCAGGACTCATGTATAAGATAGTTCCCGTGTAAGTCATTGCGATGTTGTTACTTTTTGATATATTCCCTGACGAAGATCCGAAGTCAGACACCTTCACATGTCCTTCATTATTAAATAATATATTAGCTGGTTTCACATCTCTGTGTATAATTCTTCTTTCAACATGAAGGTATTTCAGAGCCTTTAATACTTGCCAAACTGTAGACTTTACACATATCTCAGACATTGGTCCAACCTCTTGGACAACATGTCCAACCGATTGTGTCATTCTTTCCATTGCGACCATGCAAGTTCCATGCTCATAAAACGATCCATGAAATCCAATAATGTAAGGACACTTGTTATCAAATAAAGTTGTTAATTCCTTAGAGACTTCCTCCATGTGTTGTTGTTCTTGAGCTTTCATAAGCTTCAGTGCAACCTCTGTACCTGTTGGTTTGTGAACAACTGAAAATACTTCTCCTGAGACACCAGCACCAAGTTTTATTTTATTATCAAGGTCTAAGTCTGAAAGATGTTCAATAATCTTATTAGTATCAAAGTTACACATTCTTTTATTAAGTGGAGGGGCAGATGCAACCTTTGCACCCTCAGTTCCAATAACAAAAGATCCTACCTGGAGTCGTAAGGAGTCAGTGACACCAGCTTTTATTTTTGGTTTTGGTGGTAAGTCAGCTATGCTTGACGCAGTTGTTTCGTGTGCCATCCAAGCAAACATATCTTCATTCGCACTTCCTTCATTATTCTTAGCTTTTGACAGTTGGTCAACAATAAGTTGTTCCATAACGCTCATTGATTTTCTTGGTTCTCCGAGACCTAAGACGGAGCGGAGTTTCGCTCGTGATGAGATACAATCTGGTCCCTTTTTAACTTTCTCATCGAATTTGAGTAAAACATCATGCATGTTATGTTTACTAAGGTATTCCCTTAATAACGCCTGAACCACATTATCAACTTCCGAGTCATCAACAGAAACATCATTCGACATATTTAATGAACTTAAGTCAAACTGAGGTATGTACCTTCCATCATTTATCTCCTCGTCTTCAAGTTCTGGTGGTAGGTCGGGTATTCCTTCTGCTTCACCCCCTAAAGGGATTAGCATCTTCATGTTTAGTGGTCGTCTTTTCATTTTTTGTTTTTTATGATATTATTTGAGTGTAATCCTGTGGAGTGATTGATTTATAACTTTTTTTTTTTTTTTTCCCCTCCAAGTTTTTCGAGTTAAAATGCTGATCGCCTTCTCATATATTTTTTTGCTGTGAGAGAAACAAAAAAGATTAGATTGCAACGCAAAACCTTTCTGTCAAGTCGTCTGTGGATACACAATAACGTGAAGAAGTAAAGCTTGTTTAGGGGAAACAACCCTTTCGTTGGCTTTATTAGTACAACAGCTCATTAAGAAAAAATACTATTGCTGATGCGTATGTACGACTTGTGTATCACAACTCATCTTTTAATGAAAAATAAAAAAAGGAATACAAGAAGAACAGCGGAGGGAAAACCGATATTTATTTTTCGTTTTTTATTGTAATATTTGTCCCTAAACTAAAAAAATAGTTGTTTTTTTTTTTTTTTTTTTTATGAATATTGAAGCAGAGGCAGTTGGTACACCGCAAAGTGCTACCTGATACTAAGACTTGTTGCCAAAAAAAAAAAAAAAAAACGATTTCAGTTTATATGAACTTTTTTTAACTGTTATAATGCAGGATTGAGGTATTGAACCTGCCATAAGAACAAGACTTTAAATCTACCACCCAAAAAAAAAAAACACAAACGATAAATAAATAATAAGCGGTGAAACTGATTTAATACTAAAAAAAAAAAGGGATTTTGGATATTGAAGATAACTACAAGTAACTGACTATGATTGATCTCACCAAAGGATGACTCTTCTTCCATTTATAAAATGGGTAGAACAGAAAAGTGAAACCAACATGAATATAAAAAAAGGAATTGCACAAACCAACTTAACGCAACGAAATGTGAATTCGAGACGTAAACCAACCCAAACAAGTCACAACACAAGAAAAGAAACATAAATAAATATTAAAAAAATTGAATTTCTGAACCAGAAGATATCTTCTACACAGCACCGCAACGATGCACTACTTTTGCTTGGCTATAAAACCTTTTAGTCTAGAATTCGAATAGGGCTAAAAATAAATAGTGATAGGGAATCACCTCAAATTCAATCACCCGGGTGTACATTCAAAAGCTGCTGTGATACACGAGATTAAATAACAACGGAAAGAAAGGGGGGGGAAAAAATGGTGAGTGAACCCATCTGTACATTCTCGTTGCGATAGTATTTCTATGCTGAACCAATGTGTCATTGTGTTCCTTGACACTAGGTGTGAAAAAAAGAATTGGCTTTTAATCAAAACTATACCGTTATGTTTTGTTCGTGTAAACCTTGAATTGACTGTAATAGATAACTGACGGAGGTTTTACGTGTGTTGCCCAACATTCATTTTAGCTCTTACAATACATTGTTAATGCAAAAAGAATAAACAGGAAAGGAAAATTAAAAATAACAGAATATTTTTCGCATCTGGGTTTGATGCTGACAACGCTTACCCCTAATAAGTTTGAGAAGCTCGTCACAAAAAAACAAATTGGTTGGTAGCGAAAACCAAAACTCTTTTTTTTTTGAAAAATTAAATCGGAAGAAAACTACGGCTGGGATTTTACCCGTTTTTTAATGAGTGACTTCACCAGTTGACCGCAGGTATATGTTCGTTGTTTGTATCAGCCTTTTTTTGATAAAGACAAAAGTGGACCACTTATAAAACACCCAGACTTGTTTTATATTATTAAGTGAATTAACAAAAATCGATTATAGAGAAAAATAAAAATAAAATTGACTACTTAAAATAAACATATCCCACAATACTGAGCGAGGCATCCATGATGACAAAGGTTTGAGACGGTTCGAACAGGAGGTTGATTACTTGGTGATGGTTCATCACTGATAGAAGTAAAGTCCTCATCAGAGTCGATGTCAGAGTGGTCTGTTTCATTGAGATCAGAGCTCCATGAACCACAGAGTCGTTTCCAATCACGTTCTGTTATCGCAACACGTGAATCAAGTGTTTTATTATAAATTACAAAGTTTGGTTTCCTCGTCCGCTTGTGAAGTTTTTTTAACTCAATCCAAAAAGCCTTCGAAATGGCTAACGAAACTCCATAGTTCTCAATCTCCATCACATAAGGATTGACTTCCCTGAATGTCGCAAGGTATGCGAATAACCATCTGTTTCCTACTTCACATACTCCACCAGTACTGCTCCTTATTTCAAACATTGGTCCTTCTTTAGAGCGATCATCTCTACCGGCTGCTTGTTGAATCTGACCCCAGAAAGTATCATCCGTGTGGATAGCATTTCTCTTTTTTATAATGTCACTCGGAAGTCCATCTTTTTCGAGATTCACATCAAACTGTTCCGCATCCCTTCCAAGCGGATCGAATCGTCGAATTTCCGGAAATACTTCTTTCATAGGATGTCACTGTTGTGTAATTAAAGAAATTATTATATCAAATCAAGAGAAACACAACTCTGACATGTGAACTCCTCCCAACTTCCATAAATTAAGTTGTTTTATTATTCTGTAGTGAAAACAAGATTACCAATCGTATCTGAACTCTCCTAAAGTAGAATAGCGGCATGAGATGCCGTTATATGAAGGCCGTCTTGCGGTTATGTTTAAGTGATTGAGAATGACGTAAAGTAATAATATTAGTCAAGGTCGACATCCATCGGTGAAGAGTCTTCAGTATTATTATTGGATTCATTATTGGTTTCCAAGACTGTTGCAATATCAATAACACCTAACAGTGAGTCTGCTGGTTCCCAACTACCATTCTTATTCTGAATGTGAACGACATTGCTTTCAATGTAAAGAAGTAACTTACCGAGTGCATAGACTTGTTTCCCGTCAACTCGCATATTTTTCTTCGGAGCAAAAACTAAATTTGCATCCTCAGCCAGTGACACGATATGTTCTCTAAGTGGTACATCTGTCGATAATAAAACATTGTCATGTGAAAGGGTTCTTCTTTTATGTTGTGTAGCAAGTTTCTCAAATGCTGTTTTGTTAACACTATCATAGTCCCAATTACCTTCCTTAATAAATTCTCGTTGTTCCGTGTTAGCAATCCACCAATTCTGTGAAGTCAGTAATAATTTAACACAAAGTGACAATGATATTCTTAAACCAGTAGTGAGTACTCTCGGACAAGCTGAACGGATTGACCTATAGAACAGACAAGCACCCCTAACATCAGACGAAGATCTAACATATGAAGCTAGTACGTATATAAGTCTTGGTAATAATGACAAGTTCATAACTGTGCAAACAGCATCACGAAGTGGAGTGTCCACATCGCAGAGCTCTGGGATTTCTGAGAGCCAACTTGGAGGTGGTTTTGACGGATTGAGATTACAACTGTTGAGTCTTTTCAGAAGAGGTTTTGAAACCATTTTTTGAAATAGCTGAGGGTAGTCTCCTCCAAGCATATCCCTCCAAGGAGCAATCACAGAAGCTTTCTGAGTCAAGGTTAGAGAACTGTTACTGTACTCAGATATGAATCGATTTTTAACTGCAATCCTTATTGGTTCATCATCTAATAAAGAAATATCTCTTCCATAACTGGTTGTCATGGTACAGGTAGGTTGCCAAACTTCCATTATGAGAGACAGTTCTGAAAGCTGATGTGTTAAAATGCTTTCAGCAACTTTGACTACGCATTGTTTTAGTAAGAAATTCTTTGATTGATTAGTTAAGTAGTACAGCCATTCTGAAATTAATTTTGATCTGCTACGATGTTCTTCAATATCACATTGTGGATTCCATTCAGTTATGTAATTTCTTAACTTTCCTCCCACAGGTGTCGTCACTAATTTCTGAATACTTTCTAAATCACTACTTCCATCAATAGACGTAATAGTGACCCAATCCTTTAGAAATTGAATTCCCCTTCTGGGAGATTCTTCTACGTTCCAATTCGCAAAGTAATTATCGAATGATGGGTAAGCAATACTTACAAGTAGATTATTAATTTCTTGTTTGTAAGTCGCATGGACCATATTAAACTTTAATCTATTGTCATCAGAGTCTAGGAGATGTAATGAAATCATTTGTGCGATATCTGCAGGAGTTCTCTCAGCGACGGTTGATTTTTTTCGCTTTCGACGAACATCAATATCGTCGACAACCTTGTCTGATGTTTGCTTTGATTGCAACTGAATTTTTTTTAATTTCTCAATAATGAAATTGAGGCTTTCCAGAGTGGCCTCTGGATCACCAGAACACCCTCCTCCCATTTGAGACTCAAGTATTTCTTTAGAACGGCATTCCTCAGTTAGTTTTTCATCGAGGTATTGGATTCTACGTAACACTTCCTGCTCTGAACGACGAATATGAGTGCGAAGGTCTGCTAAGAAAGGCCTTTTAAAGTCTCTTTGAGTTGTAGATGGTTTTCCTGACATGTCGACGATGGTGTCGGCTCCACCGAATGAGAAGTCGGTAGTCGGAATTATTTTTTTTTGTTTTTTGTTTTTTGCATCTTTACGAGAGATATCAATATTACGAAGAGCTAAGGGTTCATTACCATGTTGCTTCTTACCAAACATTGATAACTCTTCCTCAAGAGAAACTGGTTCACTTCGTGTTATTCCTTTAGATTCACGGTCGAGTCGTTTTTGTTGTTCTGTTAGTTCGTCGATGGAACCCAACCCAACCTTTGCTGGACGAACCTTTACATCGATTGCTTCCCTTATTCCAGTGCCATCCCTACCCATTCCTTGACCAGGCTTCCATCCTTTCATCATCTTTAACACTTTTGATGTTGTTGAAGCTCCCAGAAAGGAGGTAACTCTCTGGGCTTCACGGGCCTCTTGTCGAGCTGTTTTTTGGGCAGGAGGAGGAGATTCCGATTTTTTCTTTGGTGATACAAACGAAACGCTGTACTTCCCAGTCTTTGGTGCTACAACTGGCTCTGGTGTTGAAGAACGAGATTCCGGTTGCGGCGATGGAGATGGTGATGGTGATAGAGATTCCTTTTTCTTCTCTTCTCCCTCCGGTAGTAATTTCGCGGCTGACTTTACAAAGCTAATCCCTCCACTTGAGTTCTTATTTACGATTCCTGTGACTTCCTTTTTCTTACCAAACCAAGCTTGTTCCTCTTCATCCATTTCATCTGCACCTAACCATGATATGGCTGTTCCCTTTTTCGATTTCTTCTTTCTGGGTCGCATGTCTTCTTCTGCAGAGCTGCTGCTGCCGTCGTACCCCAACCCCAGCCCTGATGACATTGTTGTGTGATTGCTGGTCACTGCAGGAAAGGTAATTTCATTGCTAACTACTGTGACAGTTACATACATTCGTCTTTATCGACAGAATATAATATCGTCAGCAGAGTGAAAGAGGAATCAACTCAATCCGTGGAGGACTTGCTGACATTTCTGCTTCAACAGCAGTCATAGTTGTGTACACTGAAGAACATAGGGATTACATTACAAATAGAACTCTGAGATCGTAAAATGAACAAACTGATGACAAACCTAACGAATATTACTAAAGGACAAGACATGTATAAGATCGCTACCCAGGAAGCGGCGTTTTTTTCTTTTTTTTTTTTCCCGCAGCCATCCCCTCCCACTGGGACATTTTCAAGTACATTCCACCAATATAAGAGGAGACGGTCAATGCTTCTCTCTGAAAGCATCACCCACGGGTGACGTAGAATGAAAAATTAAAAGCATTTATTCTTAAACGAATGCCGTAAGAGTTATGAGTTCACTCTACAAACCACCGCAAGATTATGAAGAGTTTTTTAAAAGTAGTAGTGTGTCTCAACAAGGTAAAATCAAAACACACTACACAAAAAATTTCAATTGATCACACAGTTGACAATGCTAGAAGAAATCCCTGAATGGGAGCGAAGAAGCAAGAACTCCTACATCGAAAGTCATGTTGTCTTGGCTGTGATCGGTAAGACCATTGGGCTAGACGAATGTAGTTAATAATTAGTATATCAACAGTCGCAAGAGCAACTGACCTACTTCTTATCTGCTAGATTAGACAAAAGGAATAAACTGAATTCAATAAATCTTCACAACATTATATAAACAAAGTCACCCATCAGCCTTCTTTTGTGGTAGCCAATATCGATTGAGAAAAGAAAAAAATGAATAATTAAGAATAATATAAAAAAGAAGAAAAAAAACTACAACTCATACCTACGGGAGAAATACACAAAAACCAAATAATTAAAAGAACCCTAAATAAGATCTTTTATATGGGATCCAAAGAAAGAATAACTCACGGGAACGAATTTCTTTTTTTGGAGTATTTCCTCGAGTGCCAAGGAACACCTCAACAACAACAAAAGAATCGGCCAACTTCATTCTCATACTTTATTTTCTGCATCACTAGTTTTCAAGTTCAATTCCCGGTGGCCGAACCTTTTTCTGTTAGAAGCATAGAGAAGTCATTATCGGAGGAACTTTATTCAGGGCAGGGGGCTCGTCAACTAAGAAACAACACAGAATAGGGCACCGCACAGAACTTTCCTCAGCTATTAATTCCAGCAAGGTGCCCAGCACTTGTTGACTAAAGGAACAACGAAATCACCCTTTAAATTCGCTGATATAAACTAAGAGGAGAGAAACGCTATTAGTTTTCTCTCCATCTGTTATATTTCATAGAAATCAGTAATTGCGCTACTACTACTTTTCCAAGTAAAAGTTTTCTCGGCATTCCTGCGCTTAATAACCTCAATTAGCACCCCGAAAAGATTTAAAAAAAAAAGAAGAAGAAAACACACAAAACACAACAACACTCGCTAATACAATAAATACAAAATAAATACACTTCTTACCGTGGGAAAAATTGGAAAACTTATTGTTCTTTTTTTTGCTACAATTGCCGTGTAAAGAAAAAGTTCTTTCATTTTTTTTTTTTTTTTTTTTGTCTTTTTTGTGAAATTAAATTCATGGAAGCTAGGACAACTCTTCATCATTTATATATGAATGATGCTCTTTGTCGCGATGACGAAAAACACCAGAAAAAGAAAATCGGGGTTTTTACAACAAAATAAAAAAAAAACTAAAAACACTTTCCATACCAAATAACCATAACCCCCAGTTCAGAATTTTCCATCATTCAGCCGAGCAGACATGTTGCATGTGCTGTCTATATTGGGAAGCTACTCCAAGAAGAAGATTTTTGGTATATCTTTGTACCTTCGTAGTATCAATGAATTCCGTAAAAGAAATAGAAGTGAACTTCGATTTTGTTTTTATTTATATTAAAGTCAGCCTTCGTGTTGTTGGAGATGGTAACAATAAAAGGAATCAGGTCCAAGAAGGTGCAGGTGTTATTTTTACTATTATTATTTTTTTTATTTACGAAGCCTGGGAAGCCAAAAATCAGGACAAGCTCAGGGAAACGGTTAGATCGCAGGTATGGATTCATTAACAAAAAAAAAAAAGAGGAAAAAAATAATAGGGAACAACAACACTCGGAGATCTTTGAATAAATTTATTATTATTTTTTTTTTTTTTTTTTTTCCATAAAACGACAAAAAAAACGGGGAGAATTTTTTTTAAAAAAAAAAAAAAAATGTACAAAATACCAGAGAGGTGACTGTATCATACCTTTTTTTTTTCTTTTGTTTTTTTTTTTTAAATTGCCCGATGGAATTGAAAACATAAATTAAAAGAAAACGTTTTTTGCATTAAATTACAACAAGAAATTTACTCGCAACTTTAGTGGACTACCACCGTTGAAGTTAACCAACTGTTTTTTTTCTTACTTATGTATAATTTTTGTGTACATTATAATGATTATTTGCAGGAAAAACTTACAAAGGTGTATCGACGTTTTTTTTTTTTTTTTTTTTATATCGAAATTGAAATATCAATAAAACGGTCAGCTGATAGGTGAAAACAGACTTGTACTTACCCGATGTGAGTTTACTTGGCTCATTAAGGACAACCCTGATTTCATCATCAAAAAAAAAAAAAAAAAAAAAAAAAAAAAAAAAAAAAACACATTGAAGACGAAATGTATTATGGTGAAGTGTGTTGTATTTATTAACAATGCTTTCATCAGTTTAGTTGACTTATTTGGGCCTTTTTGTTTTATTTTTCTTTTCTCAAGTGAGAATAAAGGGGAAAATAAAAGAATAAGTACTACACTGTATGCAGACTTTGAGACTAGACAGGGAAATTTAGCGTCGTTTTGCTATTTTATAAGCGAATTCCGAGGTGGGAAAATAGAACTACAAAAAAGGACGAACACACACATTGTTACGAGTTTCGTGATTATTGTTGCTCACGTATCCGAAACTGGGTCGGAAAACATGTGTTGATTAACCATTTGGATTGCTTGAAAAATTACACATAATTATTTTCCACAAACAGAAGAAAGAAATCTATATTTATATTCATTGTTAGAATAATCCCAATTAACTAAAATAAGACAATATAGCGATGGTTCTTTCCCTCACTACGCTGGAGTACTGCCAACCAACTCGCTGAATGCAGAGGATAGTTTCCTCAAACACTATCTCACCTGACGAAAACAAACCGGGGGGAAGGGTTCCCCACGCTTGCTTTTTTTATTATTATTTTTTTTTTTTTTTCTTTCTTTCCTTACCGTGTTGCCTATTATGTTTCTTTCACAATTGCCGATCGATTTTTTTTTTTTTCTTTTCTTTAATAACTTTATGTACTTTATTATTATTATTATTATTATTATTTTTTTTTTTTTTAATCTCACTGTACTGAACTGAGTGAAAGATTCACTTGTTTACTAAAATGCGAAAATACGTACCGTGCTTCTTGACACACCCTTTTTTTTTTTAATCCTCCAACGCAGAGAAGCGTATTATAAAACAAGTTGGCTGAGATTCTTGGATATATACCAGAACAAGTATCTGAGGACAGCTGCTTTTTTGTTTAGGACAAACTTTTTTTTTTTTTTTTTTTTAAATCTCAAATGAAGCGGATGTATGTGTCAAGAAACGCGATAACAAAAAAAGAAAAAAAAAGTTTTAATGAAAAAAAAATAATAATAAAAAAAAAAAAAAAAAAAAAAAAAAATAGCGAGAAGTCACTTATATATCAGCTTTAAGTGTCTAAAAATTGCAACAAAAGCAGAATAAACAGCAAAGAAAGAGAACCCGGTACAAATACACGATTTTGTACCTGCGGACTCATCTTTAATGAAGGGAAACGGTAGCAGTTCTAACCACTGGCTAAGTTCAGCGATAATAATAATAGCTTACCGCAGTAAAAAAAACAGAGGTGAATGATGTGGCACCGTTCATGGCACACTCGCGTGGGTCAAACGAATAAAAAAAGAAAGAAAAATATATAAGCAAAAAATGCAACTGCAACTACAAATAAACCACACGTAAGAAGATTTGTTAGAAAAGACGTACTTTTTTTTTTTTTTTATTGACATTTCTATAACTTCTCAGATAGAAACTACCCAATAAAGAGTTTTATATATTTTGTTGATCGCAGACAGTGTGACTGACGCACGGGGGAAAAGAATAACAACAACAAAAAGAAAACATAAGCATCATAGGAATAGCAAAAGAACGGGAAGGAGAGGGGGGACTTGGATAAATAAGATGATAACCTCCTACAACAATAAAGAAAAAAAGAAAATACAATCTTTGCTCAACAGCAACACGACGTATATCGAAGAGAAAAACATGACACTCTGTCTGCCTAAACGCTTTGGTTGAAACCGTAAACTGAAAAAAATTCTCCTTCTTCACTTCAAGAACGCATTTTGGTGTGAACATTTAATAAGGTAAAGGAGTAAAAATAAAAATACAAAAAAAAAAAAGAATATATAAACAACCGATATTACAAAGCTACGTTAAGTAGTTGAGGTCGTTAGAGCTGCTGACCAAAATAATGGAAAAGTTAGCTGCGAAAGTTAATTATTTTTTTCAAAGTTTCCTTTTTTTTCTTTTTTCTGTTGTGTCCTCTCGTCGTCAGACCGTTCCTGATAGCCATCAAGTTATATCAAAAGAATATATGTCAGAAATTATCCATCAGACAACATTTGATTTTTTGCCCGACAAGGTGAGGGAAATACTTATGCCACTATCGTTTCGGGTTTTGATGGGTCATTTTCTTTCACTGGAGGAATGCTCGATTGCCTGCTGGGAGGAGGTGACTGCCCACTACTTTCACTCGTTATTTTAACGTGAAAATTATTCCCCATACCACCGACAATTCCGGACAACTGAGAAACGATACCTCCGTTGTGGGCGGTGGACTTCAAGTGGCTTTGGTTTGCTGTATGGCTACTAGTAGGGAATGCTGCTCCACTGGGAAATGGAACCTGTTTTTTTTTTTTTTTTCTTATTTTTCTTATACCTACAAACCCATTGTTCGGTAGAAAGAGAATTGTGGCAGCGTAACTAACCTATGTCTTTTTTAGGATCTTGTACCGGTTGCACACAAATAAAACAAAAGCGTGAGTAAAAAAGTAAAAAGTGAACTTTGCTGATTCTTTTTTTTTCTTGTTTGCACAAAATCCAACAACACACACACAATCTAATAAGTAACCACAACATTAACATACCGGATTACTATTCATTAGCGTAGCAGTTGCACGAGATCGGTTCGATGAATTATCGAAAGCCTGCTCTGAACTAATAGCCCGATCACCTTCTTGAATACTATTAAAACGACGAGACGAGGTTGCTGATTCCGGATGGTGTTCACCAACAGGTGAGAGGTTGAGAAGCGGATTATTGAGTATAGGATTTACTTTAGTTTCTAAGTCCGGATCCACTGGTAGCGGAGATACCTTTGGAGGAGTTAGCTTTCCATGTTTTAGTTTTTCAAAGTCGATCCCTTTAAAGAATTTCGCTTTTTTGATCTTTTTTGGATTTGTTATCCTCAAGTCTGGTTTCTTTTGGAGAAGTTTTGTAACTATTTCCTTTGCCGACAATGGGAAGTTGGCTGGATAAAGTGGATTACGCAATTCAATCAACTGAAAAGTGGTTTGCTGATCCATCGCAGCAAACGGAGTCGTATTCGTCAGCAATTCGAATATCACAATACCGAAAGTCCAGTAGTCAACAGCCTGATTATAACTATTATATTTAACAACTTCTGGTGCTAGATAATAAGGAGTACCACAGAAGGTATTCGACGTCAAACCAACAGTTGCTATTCCCATGTCAGTTAAGACCGCATTACCTCTATCCACGCTGTCTAAGATGATATTGCTTGGTTTTAAGTCCCTGTATAGGATGTTATTTGCATGCAGATGCTCCAACGCCAACAGCGTCTGTGCCATGTAAAATTTTGTTTGGACAAGTGAGAAACTACCATTTTGCTTTAAATGTTGACCCAAATCACCTCCAGTAAATAATGACATTACTAAGAACATAGAGCTTTCACCTTGAATTGCTTCTTCTAATCGAACAATGTAAGGATGCTGAATTAGCTGCATAATACTAATCTCATTGAGAATACGTTCTTTGTCTTCACTTGTGTAGCTGATGTGTTTTAAAGCATAGCAAGTTCCAGTCTGACGATCTTGAACTTTTGTGACTTTACCATAAGCTCCTTCACCAAGAACGCAGATTTCCATATACATTGAAAGAGGTCTCCTTGATAAACGTGGTCCTTCAGCTACGATACCAGTCGCTTTAGAACTAGACTGTCTCAGTGCTTGAAGCCATGATTCAAGGTCACTACCTCCAACACTTGATGACTCAGGGATCGATAACCGGATTGGGCTACCGTCTGATAAATCTGATAGTATGATTTGGTTCTTCTTTTGATTAAATTCAACTTTGACGAATTTTAAAATAATTCCACCAATTGGCATTCCATTATCGTCTTTGTTATAATAAAATAAATAACTTCCACGAAGCTCACACCAAACTTCATTTTTCTCTTTACTTCCAACTTTTAATAGGAGTTGCCCACAGTGGGATGCCTGAGTTGTGATTTCTGAATCATAGGCTTTGATGTTATTTTCATTTATTACAAAGTGAGCCTTTTCGGCATCTCTAGTGAGACCTGATGCTTCTTCATTGAAGATGATATGACGAACTCTGTAGACTGTACGACCTAATACGAATACAACAACGTTCCATAGCGCACATACTATTAACAAAACAGCATTCAGTACTAAGAATATGTGTGCTTTAGATTCACCTCCACCATGAAGGTCTGTTATGACACTTGCTATGACTCCTGCATTACACCAAGCAATAAGTGAGTGAAGCATGTTTGACCCACGACTGCTGTAGGGTTGCGTGAGGGTGACAACACATGCGAATATAAATACAAAAACCAGCATTACCCATATCTTAATTCGACAACTCTCAAAAGAAGCTGTCTTGACTCCGAGAATGACTGAATACGCTACGAATTTGAGAGCTTGAATTCCCAGAAAAGTCGCATACTCCTCATGGAATTCATCAAACAGAATACCACACCTATTACAGAAACCTCTATCAGGAAGATGCCACGAAGTCCAGAAACCCATATTAAGAAAGTAGCAAAGAGCTGCAGGCATTTTTGATGCCCTTTTAGAAGTATAAACTATTCGAAAAGCATTCCTATCGGTGTTAGCGATGTTGTGTGAGATGTATTGCGCTCGACACTTTGATGCCTTTCGTGGATTTGTTATGGTTCTTCTAATAAACCTAATTATCATGAAGGGAAGAACAATTCCATAAAATAACAACATAGCCATCGCTCCAATAATAGCAGCCGGGTGGTTTGGTTCCATCGCACTCACGATCGCAGATGCACTGCTCACGCTGTTGAAAAGCGTTAAAAACACAACGATGAACTGCAAGTTTGGAAACCAAACTGCCTCTTGCACATCCAGTAACGTCCATCCTCTCCCACGCATAATCACATAAAGGATAGCAATAACAATACCGTGTAAAGCAAAAGATCCCCCGAGTATGATGTATGAATGTAGGAGATGGGCTGCATGTTCTGAGGCAGGGTGTTCTGTTGTAATGTCACCATAAAATGGATTAACTATCCACGTTACTGATGATGATAGTTCTCTAATTTGAGATGGTGAACATACTTGAACTCCAAGTAGTACTACGAGTTGGAGTTGAGTAACCGTTGTTATTGGTGCTGCTGGAGAACCCCCCGCAGCTATTTCAAGGAATAAGGATCCAGCAGCTACTGATGTTGTTGCCGTACCAGCTATAGCAATAGCTTTCATAGACCCACAATCTGGTCCCTCCCATCCAGAGAGACATGTACAAGTACCTATTCCTTTAAATCCATCTGAACAACCAGAAAAACAACCCGCGCTTACCAGACACTCTCCGTGTCCACTGCAAACGTTACCGTCACCACCTGGGCAAGTGTTACATTTTATCCCAAAAAACCCATTCTCACAATCGCTGCAATCGCTCAAAATTGGACTAGCACACGTTTTTCCAGCTGGGAAAGGGGCCGCAATGGTAACCGAGCCACTGTTTTTAAGAGGAATCCCAGAAGTGACCAACTGCCCACACGCTTTCAAGTCTTGGCAAACTGTTAAAATTTCCGTAGTGGTACTTGGCAATAATCTGTAAGCAACATCCTTACTGATGACGAAAGATAATGTGTTTGGAGGATATAAAGTTGCGAGTCCTGGCAAGAGTGATCCACGCCTGGATTCAAACCCAAACGGCTGAAGACTTGATAAGATATTTGAACTAATAATTGTGAGAGCTAATTTATCAGATTTCTTCCATGTATCACCTGTCAACACAAGAGACACAGAAAACTTTCCCGATGCTAATTCACTACCCGAAGTTTTTACAGCCGACTGAAGCTCTGGACTAAGCGAAGTCGTAATAGAGAGCTTAGCCGGTGAAGGTTTAATTATCAACGGAGCTGATTCTTTTATTACAGCACCCCAAGGAACACTTTTTAATAATCCAGGATGGAGTGCGATATTAATAGTTTCCTCACTTGATATATCGTAAGTTGAGTCTAATAAGAAAGTAACAGCAAACTTCTGACAAGAAGTTCGATCAGCATTGCAGCTGCATTGGGCAGCTGGGAAGCCAGTTCCACAAGATGAGTCGCAGACACAATTTACATTTGATCCCACGGGATCGGCATCAAGAAGTTTTTTCATCCGAAGTTTGAATCCAGTGTCGCAGTAGTTGTTACCATTGCATGGCTTGTCTCGAGGGACGAATATTGTTGGTAGCGCTCTCCTCACGCTACTGATTTCAAATTGATCTCCCTGTATTTCCAACATTACCCGCACCCCAGATCCCAGGTGCCCCTCTCTCAAATACGATTCTTGTAATCCAGACTGCGCTGAAGTCGTTACATTTACGATCAGGTCCTGAGCTTCTACAACCACAACCAGCAGACAAAACAAAACAGCCGTCAACATGACCCGCATGTGACTACAGTAATTCAAAAGCAAGCATGTAGGTAATAAGCTTGCTGTAAGTTTTCTTTTTCTCCCCTTCTATTTTTTTGTTCTGTGGTTTAAGGAAAAATAAGATGTGAAGAACAATTTTCCAACACTCCATCTCTTAATCAACAACAACCAACCTGACTCATCACAATTAATAAGTTACTTATTACCTGGTTGAAAAATAATAACACAACCGACAAGGACCACATCCTCGAAATCAAAGCTATTCCAGTGCTTCAGGCAGCAAGAAGAAAGCCACTGGGCTAGCCATAACGTACAGAACAGAAATAAAAGAAAGCAGCAGGTAGCCACATGTATTATGGTACGGAAGGTAGGTTTTGTAGGGACCTCAGAGTGTTGGTTTTTGTATTGAGAAAATCACTTGCTTTTTTATCCTTATACATTCCGCCCATTTGCAACTACGAAGTGTAAAAAGAATTATTATTTTAATTCTTGTAGTCGGTTCATGCACCTTTCCATTGATTGTCCCTGTTGAGGTTTTTTATTTGCATTTAAGGAGATCAAAGAGAGGTGTGAAAATAATAAAAGGGTCGACAATAAACATACCGTGTTATAATACACGTCTACGACTATTACTGGATCAAAGTCGGGGAATTCCTCAAGAAGCAAATTTATGTCATCTTCCGCACTCCTAACAGTTGACGCACTACGAGGCTTCGAAGGCTCCTCTGTTAGCAATGCAGTAAGTGCACCGGGTTTACTGTTTTAGGTTATGATTAGACAAAAAACATACAAAACAGCAAAAAGAACCCCCTTGTAAGTACCTCATTTGTAAATAGTACGAACGAACATTCTTCTTACCTTTGTAAGAAGGGGATTGTTTGGTATTGAAACAAGAAACATACTTTTCAGAGAAATTAGCCTGAGAGCAGTAGATCTTAGTTATTTTGTTTTGAATTGAACGGGCTTCGAATTGCTTGCGGGCTATGTCTAAGAGCGCTCTATGGAATTGGCTGGGATTGATTGACCCGGAGCGAAGCCCTTGATCAAGAGCACGAAGAGCGTCTTCAAAGGCATTGTCCAGAGCCCAGTATTCGAGACATTGCTGACCAAGTGGACAATCTGGTTGAATTAAATCCATGTAAGTCTCTCCGTTATCGCGGATGAAATTCTGCGCTCTTTCCTCAGCTAATTGAGCATCTCGTACAGCTTCGTCTACTCCCGGCACTGCTTTAACAAAAGCTTCATATTTCTCTTTAAACATAGCCGTCTCTTCTCGTACTATCTCTTTTCTACCATTTTCCCAATCATTCAAACGAGTAGCAGAAGTCTGTTTTGCATCCGCTAAGTCCTTAGCGACTCTCGGTCGTAGCAGTGCTAACAACTCCTGGCGTTCCTTTTCATTGTTTTCATCATCGCCACCATCTGCTTGTCGAGGATAGAGGTCAGTAAAACCTTTTGGCTTCTGTTTTTGTTCAGCAATATTATTATTGATCGTGGCGTTGCACCTGTTGTTACTACTACCCTCCGGTGAAAATAGTACATGCAATGGGCCCGACGCGATTGGAGAACCCACTCCCGACTCTCCAAATGATGAGAAGGTGCCGAGTGGAGATGAAATATTAGTAGCAGCCATTGGATCAACAGGTAAGAACGCTCTTGATGAACCACTCGCAGCATTCGGTGAGTTTGCTGCTAGAGACTGTGCACTGACTGGGGAAGAGACATCAACTGCCCGATTTGGAGTGTTATTTGGTAGAAAGGTTGACGGCATTTGATTATTGCCCATCTGATTATTGCCTTCTACTATCGCATTAGGTACATGAACGTCAGGTTGCTGTGTTGTAGGAGCTATTGGATGCGCCACAGGTGGGTCAGTTTTGTTCGCGCCAACCGAAGCTGAGACCTCCGCACCATTGTTTGGTAGAAAGGCTGACGGCAATCCACCTATCTGAGTGTTACCTTCTACTACTGCACTAGGAACGTGAACATCAGGTTGCTGTGTAGTAGGAGCCCCTATTGGGAGCGCTGCAGGTTGTCCATTTTTGATTGCACTACCAACTGAAGTCGCCTGACCCGCACCGTCATTTGGGAGAAAGGCTGATGGCATTCCGCGGACTGCTATCGACTCAGGAACATGTTCTGATTGTTGTGTAGATGGCGTTGATATTGGGATCATTGCAGGAGTTTCGTTTACTCTCATCTGCAAGTCATCCGCATCAGGATCTACGTCTGCTACGGTTTCAACAGGAAGAAATGCTTGTGGCATCTCAAACTGTTCATGACTTGCTGGAGGGTTCTGAGAAGTTGAATTGATATTCTCTGCAGACAGGTTGGGAACATCAGTAACGATATCGAGATCCCGAAGTTGTAATTCAAGCTGAGAAGTGTCTGTGAGATTGGCAGTAGTGTCTGAAACACTGAAAGCCTGAGAGTTTGGAGAAGCCTTTTGTGAATTTGACTCGACTTCTACTATCGGATCATCAGTTTGCACATCAAGTTCCCGTAGCTGTTGTTCTAATTGAGAAGTTTTAGTAACGAGATCTTCAGGTGTTGAATCACTTCTCCAAATATCTGCCGCTGGAACTTCTGCCGTGTTCGGAACAGTTTCTTCAGAAACAACGAGATCATCAGTCGCAATGTTGAGTTCCTTAAGTTGTTGTTCTAACTGAGAGATACTGGGAGACGTGTTTTGAGGATTCTCACTCACAGCTGACTGAGGAACTTCAGTAGGAAGGTTGAGTTCTTGAAGTTGTTGTTCTAGCTGTGAAGTTGTGGGAGACGGTTGAAGATCTGCATTAATTTGTTCCTCTGTGTGAGGCTGACAAACCTCAGCGGGGAGTTGGAGATCAGGTTGTTGTTCCAACTGAGAAGGGGGAGAAACACGACCATCAGATGGCAGGCCAGGTGTTGAGATTATAGGAGATGATTGCTGATCAGTAGTATTAACTGATGGTTGTATTTCCTTCTCATTAACAGCAGCTATCACTGCAGGTTGCGGTACTTCAACAGGCTGACCTGATGCAGATGTCGACTCCCCAACAGGTGTGATAGGTATATTTTCAGAACAGCTCAATAAGATGTCAGAAAACAATGAAATTAGAGACCTCTCACTATCAGCTGCGGACGACCACTGAGACAACGTACCAACCGCAGCGGAGCAAAAAACGCCATTTGCCTGGACTATGGGAGAATTACCTACAATTTTGTAACCTTCTGGAGTGACAACTCTACAATAAGGAGCTGACAGTGGATAATCAGGTTTTAAAACAACTCCCACAGGTATTTCATAAAGATCAATATCATCCGATACCAACAACGCTCCCTCGATGGTTACTAATTTTAAACCGACCTGTGCAGCAGATTTCTTAGCCACCGCTTTCAATATGTCTGCAAAGGCCTCATGCGATAGCAGATTATTAATATCACTCTGAACTCTTTCTTTGTTACTATACGAGACAAGTTCTGCTATCTCCATGTTTACGATATTTTTATTATGTTTTCCTTTATTAGGTTTCTCACTGGTTGCCCCCTCCCACCTAATTGCAGAGGATACAATAAACATAAATATACATTACACCCAACGGATGTTTAAGTGAACGTAAATTGATTTAGTACGCACCGGTCTCATGGTTCGTAGCTTCACTACCTTTGAATAAAAAATAGATTATATAAAAATCTTAGAAAATAGAATCTTGACAGAGACATCTTCGACAGGACTACTACGGATTCGCTTTTTTTTTTTTTTTTTTTTTCCGCTAAAGAAATAGTGCCATACAACGAGCGGGGAGCGTAGGGTGGACAGCTTGCAGTAAAATGAGAACCATAAAGTGAAACATGTGAAACAGCCAACAAGAAAAAAAGTGACCGCGGATCTCGTATCGCAACTGAAAAGAAAAGAAAAATCAAATAAAAAAACTGACAGCTGTTGTCAAGTCAATCATGTGGATGACAAAGACAGGAGTGTAGAGCACTTCGCAAAACTACGGTGTTTTAAAACTGATAAAAACACGTGATTTCATTACGAAATAAAATTCAGGGGGGTTTCTGCCCTGCCTCATATACAAGACACACACCTCTTCATTGACTATAGAAATATAAAACTTTTAATTAGAGTTCTCTACAACAACAAAAGCACATCAGGATTTGGTTGTGAAACCGTCATCCGGTCTAACTGTGAGAAAGGATTGTGCTAATTGCCTCAGCATCAAGTTTTGACTGTTGACGCCGGTAATATTTTTGAGATAATTAAAACAACAACAGAACGGAAGGAATATTTTTAAAAAAACCGGTTAAAGGTAATTGCTTACCTCTAGAATCGGCAAGCTACGCTGTCAACCCTTTTCATTTTATTTTTTTTTTATCATATTTAGCCTGACAGTTGTTTTTTGCTTGCCTGTACCAAAATATTGATTATTTGAACGTGTCCCTTTTTGTTTGTGTGCACGAAACTTTAACTCAATATGCTTGTCCTCCAACAGAACCGGTCGAGGACTAAAGGGAAAAAAAAGGAGAGAAGGGGAAAATAAAACAGTTCGAGTTGACGTATTCTTCTCAGAAGGAGGAGGGAAGGAAAAAAAAAAAAGAGAAAAAAAAGAAAAAAAAAAGAGGAAAAACAGAAATCACACGTACCCAGCCATGGCCGCTAAGCGCAGTTTTCATGTAACGGCATAATGAACATTGGGAGGAATATTGATGTCCCCCCCCCTGTTATTATTATTATTTTTTTCTTTTTGGAAAAAGTATTAACTTGTGACACAGGTCATTCAAATATCAGAGAGAGAAGATATGGACAAAGGGGAAAAGAATGAATAAATAAAGACAATAACGGATAGCTAGTTTTACGAAATGGCTGAGGGCCACACTCTGAGAAAGACTTCCTTCCGCAGGGCACGTTTTTTTTTTTTTTTTTTTTTTTTTTTTTTAAATAATTTTTTTATTTCACTAGTAATTTTATCTTATCATTATTCAAGAAAAAATCTTCCACAATTGAGGGAGGGGATCGCTCGGCAAGAGAGGCAATAAGGGGTGCTGCTCGGATTTCTTTTTTTTTTTTTTTTTTTTCCCCATTTTTTATTTCGTTCTTAGGATAAAGGTATGCTTATAAATGATAGCAAGTAATGAGTTTTGGGGGATTTAACAAGTATGATTTTCAGCAATGTTAATGTAGTCACCAAACCAGTGCTTGTTTTTCTCCCCGTCCTCAATCTGACTTTTATTATTTTTTTAATTTTTTCTTCATTTTTCTGATGACTAAACTGCCGCCACTCCGGGTTTGGGAGGCAACGTTCTTAACGTTTTGTGTGTGTGTTTTTTTTTTTTTTTTTTTTTTTTTTTTTGCATAAAATTATCCCTTTCTGTTTTCGTTAATTCTGTTCTTTTTTTTCTTCCCTAAATACAAACGTCAGCATTTATGTCTGGAGGCGCAAAATTTCAGTTTCCGGGTTGGAAACAGCTTTGATTTCACCCCATGAGCAACGAGAAAATATTGGTGGGAGGGGAGGAGCACACCCGACTACGGCGAGGACATAGTTTCTAAGTGAAAATTTTTTCAACGTTTTTTTTTTTTTTTTTTTTCTTTTTTCTTCCATGTCAAGCAAAAAGGGATTAACCTTACGTTTTAAGCATTAGCTGGCTATAGTGTAAAACGTTTCTGTGGATATACACCACCTGATAGGACCACTTGGTCCTCGAATTAGCGTAATAATTGGCCGCACAGCGCAACCACTAACAGAACTTTAGTAAAAAAAGAAAGAACAAAAAAAAAAAAAGGACAAATTGCTTTTCTTGTTACGACACGGTTGTCCAAGCAACATAAAACTTAAAATGGATAAATACATCCGCTGTCACTGCTGCGACATGCTGGGGTACATCCAGGCAAAGAAACTTGCAGGCAAAAAGATTTAAAAAAAAAAAAGAAATGCACCTGTTTTATTACACTGGCCTTAAAAATACTTGCTTTCTATACAGCGCAGTGGTAAATTGAAAATAATAGCAGTCAAGAACACACCATCCCTACACCCGTTTTTTATCAGCTTCAAAAAAAAAGCCTTCAAACGCCGAGGGGGGGTAAATTTTTTGACTTAAAACGCCTTAGCAAAAGTTCTTTAAATAAAAATAAAATATAAAATAAAAAAGGGGTGTAAAAATATAACGTTATGGTTGACTGGTTTGCTCTTCATCTTATTGAGCTCGTTTTGTATGCTAACTAAATACACACTATGATCAAAATATGACACAAGGTATATATAGAATCGTTGCAAATCAACAGATATAAGAAAGGAGGGAAGGGAGAGGAGGGGGAAGGAATTAAGCGGAGGAGCTTGCAGGAAAAGCTTTTTTTTGATAGCCCCGTCCACTGATCGAGTTGCTGAAGGATAAAAAAAGATCAACATCGATTTGGTTTTGCCAGGATGATTTTTTATAACCCGCATAAGAATTAATTTGATATCCTTAAATACAAAGATCTTGTAGTCGAATGACAACATACAAGTAAGACAAGCAATAGTATATCCTTATCCCTTATCTTAGTACTACACAGAGAGGGTAGACAGTACCCAAGGCGAGCATAATTTCCTCAAAAACTCTACAAAGGTCCTTTGTCAGAAACCTTAGGAAATCTTCACGGATGAGGCTGAGGATGTGCCCCATAAGGAGAATGAACATTATGATGTGTTGGAGGGTACTGAACAGGTGGTGGAGGCTGACGGATATCAGAAAACGAATCTATTGGATGACCTAACTCTGCTGGGTCACCAGTTGGTGGAGGACCAGTCAGCATTTCTGAAACATGCTGAGGGGAGAAGTAAAGGGGATGAGGCTGTTGGATAGGACCTCCACGTCTTTCGTATTCTGACCAAGTCTGTGGTAGATACATATTTTGGTGTGGTGGCATTGGAATCCCAGGTGGAGGAACACCAGCTGCTGTAACGGCTGCTAGTGGAGGGTGTTGATGATAAGATGGCGTATGTAAAGAAGGCTGGGTATGTAATGAAGGAGGGTTAATGCTATTCACTGACAACGTACTCGATGCTGTCATCAACTGATGAGGATCATGAAAAGAAGATGTTGTTTGCAATCCCGACATCGCTACCTGTTTCTCAATCATAACATCCTTTGCTTGAGGAGATAATGGTGGAGTTGCTGGCTCAGAATCAACATCAGCAATATTCTTCAATCCATCAGGTACTACCTGCATCTGTGATGGAGGTGGAGGTTGTGTTCCATAAACACCAGTTGGAATCATATTATTCATATCAGGATGTCCATTCGGATCTCTTCCTTTTATCATTCCAGTTGGTACACCAACAGCTGTTGCTCCTGGATATCTTTTCTGTGCCTGCAATGGAAGTAATTCCCTTGGAACTGGTCCTTCTTGTGTTACTAAAGGAATAGCAAATGTTTCATTAATTGAATTATTAAGAGGCATACCCGTCACCGTTACACCGTCTTGGTGACCGTGAGGATGACCCATGCTGGGGGATAGTCTTGGGTCGTGCGGGTTCATTTTCTCGACAGGTTTTAACTTTCCACTAGGAAGTATCTGCAGACCCGGAAGTGAAGGTAGAGAAGTAATGCTCAAATTAACACAACTTCCATATATCGCATAGAACTCTCGGCAGATGTGTAAGTTGGCACATTCTCTACCCCACTGACACCTCTTTTCTTGATGTAGTCTGCAGACTCTATTACAAGCAAATGCCAGAGTGGTAGGTGACGTCATTAATCCACGAAGTCCCTTTGTAGTCATCAATCTATCAAGTGGAAGTGGACACCGTTGATTGTTTTTATTTATCATAAAAACCTTTCCCTTATAATCAACTGTGTGATCTGTACCGTGAAATGGACAACAGGGTTTGTTTGGTTCAATAATGAATTTTAAGAAAGCTCTGTCAGGATGGATTTTAGAACATGACTCTCCCTGTGGACAGATAACACCTTGAATAATTGAAGAACAGATGTGAACTTCTGAGGATAATCCAGTTTGTTCTTGTTGTTGAAAGAACACTCGTCTTCCAACAGTTTCTTCTGTTTTTAAATATGGAATCACAATACGCGATTGAGCATTTGTTGGCTCGACTACAACTACCTCAACAGCTCTCTGATGAGCAAGTGGTTCATCATTAACTGGATTCTCAACACAGCTGCCGTCATTTAGATGTTTAGATCTGAGTTCTTTAACGAGGTCTCTGTTAGCATGGATTTGATTACATCTTCCGTGACTCTTACATCTTCCTTTTTGATATAACATACACAAGTATGAGTCTCTCTTTGTTCCAATGTTATTAATGTAAGCAACTCTACCGTTTGTTGCTTCAGTTTGAGAGAACATGATAGGAACTTTCTGACGTGTTGCAGGATCAACGACCATCATAATAGTGTCAGGGTCGAGGATTAAATCATTTGGACTTTGAACTGGCTGTCCTCTATTTCCCATATCGTATTGGGGACCACCAACTCCCCTCCCCTTCTTGCCCATTTTAACTGTGTGGGGAATCCTGAACTGGAAGAAATAATTAACATGTTAAATACTTTGATAAACTTATCCTTCCTTTGAGCTCCATTTGACATTTTGTGTAGAATCTGAATTGTACTAAACATTTGAAGATTGGACTACCGCGTTCTGAAGAGTTTCTAAATAATATTTCTGCTTTTTCAAGTTGTTGTAGCCGACGGCTTTAACAACTTTAAGTCTAGTCCTCATTTGTTAAACTCTTTTAGTAAATCTTTGATAGGAAGTATAAGTTTTTAGATTACCTGTTCCTTTATATTCAGCGATGATGTCATCTGTTTCGTCTTCGAACATCCGCATGGCTTTCCAAGACCATGTTCCGCAAACACCTTCTTCACCTGCTTCTCTAAAGAGAGTTTGACTTTGTGTTACTTCGTTAATTAGAATCCTCTCAAAACCCCCCAACACAGTTATCGACATTGAATATACTAATCGAACACGAGAAGCTTGTAGCATAGTAGCTATTCCACCATCTCCTGCATTGTTCCATAGGTTGGATCTAACTTGGTGGGTATCACCTAGTTTTCGTATCAGTGTAGAGAATTGAACCCATGGATGATTACCAATAACAGATAATAAGAAATCATGTCTTCTTCCACCATATGAATATGAAAAAGCCGGAAATAGTGTCTTGTGGTCTGCAACCATTGAACTTAAAGCTTTATTCCAGGGAGGCTTCCCGTCTTGTAGACGGTTGCTGTCAAGCATGTTGCCACTGCTGACGATACGCTCCCATGATACTTCTTGTTTTGTATAACCAGAAGTAGGAGACATGTCTTCAATATCAGGTAAACCTCTTCCTGTTTCAACTATCCCACAGATGATATCCATCTTGTGGTGGAGTTCTTTAGAGATTCCTCCTCCTCCTCGCAAGTTTCTAAACCAGGTCCTTACCTTTTCGTCTACCACTGGAGGGCGTACTTCTCTGTTATAATCGACATTGTCTTCTAGACTGTTCTTATTATTAATGTCTCTTATATCACTTTTTATCAAATCGAATTCCCCTTCGTCATTATCTGTAGAGCAGAGAAGAGTATCGGATGTAGTAGTGTCGGTAATAACTTCAGGGGTTGCGGTATTGTTCTCTCTAGTAAGTCTTTTTCGCTTGTGAAGTGGAATGAGAATGTTCTGAGGAATGCCTTCAATAATAGACATTCCCTCGGTAGCTTTTGGTGTTTGAATGTTACGGTCAACACTGGTACAATCCAGTTCGGATCCCTCTTTGTTATTTTTTTCTGCTGATGAGGCTTTTTTAGACACCGGACGAACTATAGTTTCAGAAAGAGGGGTCGGACGGCTTTCCTGCTGTGCTACTCGACTGACTTCATTGATGAGACGTTCGAGTTGATTCTTTGGAATATTTCGGGTATCGAGATGTTCTAAAACAGAACCTAAAGAAGGGACATTATTACATTCAGATGCAGACTTTAACACATGCTGTAGATACAGCATCCACAGCTTATCACAATGGTCTTGTGCCTGTTCTCGTCGATTAAGGTGTTTTGGTGCAGCATATTTCATTACCGCAGATGCCTCTTGGGGAAGGTTGTTCGAGAAACACCTGCTAATGTGTATTCTGAAATGGCGATAACTGAGAGAGTGTTCATCCAACGCACGCATAAATATATGCTTTGCGATATAAAAATCTGTCGTAGACGTACCCAAAGCATACCATGAAGTAGCAGAAACTCTTGTTGATAGATCAGGTTCTATTTTTAATGCTTCCTCAAGTAACTTTTCTGATGAAAAAGCTACTGTTCTTGAACCAGTTGCTAAACGAGGCCAATCAGGGAAAGAAATCTTGCTCTGGATCTCTTTCATCGAAATCCGTGCTTGCGGACACATTTGTAAATTAGTTAAGTGAATAGAATGTCTCAAAGCTGTGAAGAACACCAACGCAGCTCTAAAGTCCTTCAAAACTGCTGCATAGTGTAGTAATGCCCTAAACAGAGCACTTGATGTTTCTGTTGCGTGAACTGGTTGTAGTTTTACTTTGTGTGTGAATATATCTGAACGGAGTCTTCTATAGATTTCAATTGGACATTCAGTAAGATGTTTATTAATATCATTAAAGCTATGAAGATAACAAAGACTACTGAGGAATGTTATCCTACACTTGACAGTGTATGTAAAATTCGGTTGCTTCGACAGTTCAGACGCTTCTTCTAAAAAACCAGTCTTACAAAGGTACGTAAAGAATAATTCATTTGTGTCTTGCAATTCAATAGGATCCAACTTGCTGTCTTGTAATATTTTTTTAAATAGTTTAATACCAGGGATGGCATCTGATCTTTCTGAGTAGTCCTCACTTCGATATCCTCTGACTCGTTCTCGGCATTCATTTATTAATTTGAACCTGAGAGTTCTATCTATCGGAGCGTTATCTCTCATCATAGACTTGTATATAACATATGGATGTTTACCTCCTCGACCTTCAATTCGGATGTTTCCCTTTTTATCGTACCACTCGATCCATCTCGAGTTTGCGGATGACCATAAGTGTGTTGTTGATCTTCGCAGCATTACGAGTTAGCTGTTGGGTTAGATGGGAATTACTTCATGGTATTTTATACTTTACCAAATCCTGTTTAAAAAAAAATTGAAATATTATTTTTTTACACAAAGAGACAACACATAACTGAATCATTGAAACAGATCTAAAATATGGTGACGGAAGTCACTCACAAAGTAATAAACAATAATATTATGATATTTCCATTTTCCTTCCCCTTTCCCTGGTGCATTCGACAACTTGACACAGAAACTGCCCCGTATTAATAAGAGCTGCTTTGCGCTAGTGACATTACAGCCGTGTGAGCCGATCCTTGAGGGAGGAGATGAACTTTTAGCGTGTCATTTATTTTCGATTTTATCCTTTTCGCGTCATCTGCTGCAGTAATGTAGAGCAGCTTCTCAAGACCACGTAACCACTCGTCTTCTATACGAGCTCGGTTTCGAGTGTGCTCGTTGACAACGACCTTCCTCTCCGACTCCATTACGCGTTCAGCGTATTGGACAACTTTTCTCCTTTCACTGATTTCACGAAGGAGAGAGTCGACGAGTTGCAGCATTTTGTTGTTGAGATGCTGCAGCTCGGTCGTTTCTGTTTTTATAAATTGCCCCCTTCCCTTTGCCTCCGACTTTTGTAAATGGATAAAGGCATTCGGATGCGGTGCAATGGGACCAGAGCTGAGCATTTCTATTCCCTGCTGCTGTGACCTTTTCCACTAATAGATAACTGATGAGAGACGTTAACAACGACTTCTTCAGTTTATTAGCACTGTAGACCTGCTTGCTAATGAATCTCACTAGCTTTCAAGTAAAACTCCATAAGCTTATTGTCACTTAAAGAATTAATTAAATAAAGTAAAAGAATAATAGTGTGAAGACAATACATATCTAATCATGTGATCTACGTTAGATTTCTGTCTGTGAAGTTAAAAAGACGATGATAATACCTAACACTCATTTTCAGAGAGCGGTCCTACAGAACCACTTGAAGAAAAAAAAGAAGAAAAAAACTAAAACTTTTGTCTAAAGAAACTTATTCATGTTTTCTAAATAATACAAAAAGAAACCATGATTCATTCTCGGTTTTCGTTCTTCACGTGCAAACAGAAACTAACTTAATACTCAAATAGAAAGAAGGCAACAGAAGAATTGAAAGCAAAACGCCTACAAAAAAGAAATTTTCGTTCTCACAATAACAACAACACTAAACAAGGTTATACTTACATAGGATATTAAAGGAAAAAATACCAACTAAAGGTAAAGAACTCTACTCTCTACAGGGCAACCAGGAAAAGGTAGTTTCTTTGCATGATTGGTGAGAAAGTAACCTACCTGGGAATCTCTTTGATGCACTTGTCTTCGTTGTTTGTTCAGCTGGTCTTGCGCTAATATTGGGATTGGGGAAATATTATAATGGCTTTAAGAAAAACCTTTCCCCCGTCAGTCAATAAGAGTAGACCAGAATCGTAGTGTTACTACGAGTGCTATTAATTAGTAGTCAAGTACAGGTACAGTTAATGTATTATATTATATTATCCTATAATAAATTCAATATCCTCATCGCTGCTGTCTTCAGGAATTAAAGATCTTCGGAACCTCTTTCTATCTGGTCTGATGACGGGTTCGTTTTCTACGTCATCATCAGTCTCATCATCTTCCTCCTCAGCTAGTCTTGCGGCTTCCTCTTGTTCTCGTCTTTGTTTTGCAAGTTTCTTGTCTTCCTGTCGCTTGGCTTCGGCTGCAGCTTGCTCTCGTTCCCTGGCCTCCGCTTGAGCTTCCTGTCGCATTACTTTTTTTTCGTATGTATTAAGTTTTATAAAAGCAAACTTCTTATCATCAGCAGAGAGCTTTGATCTCCTAATCTTATGAACTGTCGGTTCGTGTTTCCAAGTGCAATATGGATCAGCGTCGTTGAATAAAGTCTCAAGCCAATGACAAGTTGCACAGAATGGACATTGAGGAGAACCATGATGTTTTGGGTTTCCATAAGTATCATGAAAAGTACTTCTACAAGGGTACTTGAAACGAATATCAGGTTTTGGTGAGAATAACGGATTTGATGTAGTAGTGCGTCTCATTCGTGCATTAATCAAAATCTGTTCAGTTGAAGAAGCAGACGTTGCGACTACTTCTTGAACTGGATCCTTTGTAGATGTTGTTGTTGTATTCTTTTCTTGTTTTATAACAACATTCTTTTCCGGAGTATTTGGTCCTACATCGTCAACATCAATAACTGCAGGTTTTTCAGGTTGCTCAGGTTTTAATGATTTCTTTACTACGACCGGTGTTTTGTTGTTTGTGAACGCTCGTTTTTGAGCTTCCATTTTATGGCGTTTGGCATCTGCTTCTTTGTTTTCGGCGGCAATTCTCGTCTGTTGAGCTTCTTCAATGTTTCTTCTAAAATAGTTATTTGGTAATTGAATAATTCTACTGACTGGATCAAATGGATAAACTTCAATTGCTTGTCTTGTCCAGACGTAATCAATAACATTCTGTCGTTCAGCTTCTCCAGGAGGCATTTTCGTAGTAGAAATGAGTTGTCTGATTGAAGTATCTACAAAATCAATATCGTCAAGAACAACTACTTGTTTACCTTGAGCTAGTAACCTTGACTCCTCGTGAAGCATGTTTCTGTCACAAACTCCGTAACTTACTTGTCTGGTCTTGTCAACTACGAGGATCGCTTTTAAGAAATCGATATCGTTCCATTCTATTTCTTTATCCATTGGAGGTTTACTTAGTAAACTACTGTGAACAACACATCGACCACCAGATAAAAGTGGAAGAATTGTCTTTGGAACAGATGCAAAGACGTATCCGGTTCGTTTTTCTGATGTCGGAGTTCGCGGGGGTTCCAATTCACAATCCCGTCTTGAAGGAGGTGGTGGAGGTTGCTCAATGAGTTCCTCAAAGCAGGCTGTGATTACAGTGCTGTACTCATCGTTGAGGATCTTAAACTTTGAGGTGTTTATTCTATCAATGAATTGCTGTTCTCGTTTTTTTAGTTCTTCAATTTTGCGAAGGTCCTCCGACCTCCCACCAGTGAGTAGATCCTGAGATAGCTCCGCCTGTTGGGAACATTCTGTTTCTTGAGTTTCAGTTACTGTGACAGGTTCCTCAATCTGTGGTGGTGGTCGTGGTGGAGGTGGAGGTGGTACTTCCGTTGGCGAGTATTTCCCAACCTCTCCCGGTACTCTAATCTCACTGGGCGATATTAAAGCTGGTGAACGACTTTCAATACTCGGTCTGGTGTCCCTCTCACTGGTAGTGTCTTCTTTCTCTTTTTCCTTCATATCCGATTCAAAATGCTCCATTAAATACCCTCCATTTGGTTGATCCTTTCCCTCGCGGACACCAGCCAACAGGTCTAACGAGAGTCGCGGTTCTGCTTCTCCCTGAGTTTGCGACATCTGCTACTCCTGCTTAAAGATTTAAAATAATAAAAGAAGAATATCAAAACATTATTCAAATAGAACTCTCGAAGTAGACTGCTAGCCACTCCATGGATTGATCTGTTTAAAATAATTAATCTACAATTTGATAATACTCACAGTTAGACAAAACTAAATAACTTATACAAGATTAAGGTTACAGGTGGTTGTGCATAGAACATACGTGGTACTATCGATTAGTGTAGGCATCTGGGAATGCCTCAGCTTCTTCCTGGATTGGAATTTCTTCGGATAGTTGGGTTATTTTTAACATTACAGTAGCGGCACACTCTCTTAAATACATTAATTGTTTTCTTTTTTTATTGAGAGATTCGGACCCAAGTGTGTTTCTGGCTGTTGCGAGACGAGAACTGCTGTTCAGAAGACGAGAAACATAGGCTGGGCAACCAGCAGTTTGATTTATGATTGTAACAGGAATTGGGTCCTCAAGATGAGAGAGATGCGCAGGCTTGACGGTGCCCTCAGTTGGGATTAATATCCAATCAACCAACCGTATGGTTGAATCGGAATCTAGAAGTGATACTACACCACTGTTGGTGTTGTCAATGT
Organism: Flectonema sp. DT1601; assembly: GCA_964019425.1. Lineage (NCBI taxonomy): Eukaryota > Euglenozoa > Diplonemea > Diplonemida > Diplonemidae > Flectonema > Flectonema sp. DT1601. Next base: position 1,052,729 of record OZ025783.1, read on the forward strand.
TGTTTAGTACAGCAGAAAGGACTACGTTGTGATTTTCTATTGCCTTTCCTTCAAATAAAAAGCTGCAGTTACCTTCACTCAGGATATCAATTCCTCGATACAAATATATCAAATCTCTTTTACCGATTGCCTCAGTAAATACTTTTGGTATCAAGAGCATCATTTTTAGTAATTCTGATGTCTTTCGTTTATGAAATGCAACTTGTATTCTTTTACCTAAATCTTTCCAGTAACCTACAGAATCAGAAATAAATAAATCAGGTACAACCGGTAGGTGTAGTTGTGTTGTTAGTTTCTTCCAATAAGTGCTGATGATTGCCTTCTTGTTTCTGATGTTTGGGTTGAGCATACAAAACACATCAGTAACATGTTGTACATAATTACAGTATAACTTACTGAGTTCAACATTTGTATGAAATGGAGGAAGTACCTGCAACCAATCGATTGGAATTACAGAAACAGTTGATCGCTCTCTTGGAAAACACATCCGTCTCGCTATCAGTTCAGTGACGCTGCATAGCATTTCATCAGTTCCTGATTTGTGAGGACCTTGTAGAGCAATCTTAAGATGTCGAGGAGGTGTATTGGGAGTCATGTCATTGAGGATATGAAGAACCTTTTCATCACAAGCCTGCCTTATAAAGTCTTCCTTCGCAGGTTGGGCACCCATAGACCTCAGAATCTCACTCAAGTTGTGACTAAACTCAGCGTTTGTTGCCGACACCGCATTAGTATAGCGACTCGCAGCTTTTGTTGTCAGCTGTTCGCTTTGAAGTATTTCATCAAACAACGATGCATAGAACGGTCCAAGACATTGTAAAGGAAGAAGAGCATCTTCGATGTTAAACTTTCCATCAGCATCTGGTTGTTGTTGCTGTTCTCGTGCTGCTCTAATTTGAATTTTTCTCGGAGGAGTATCAGCAGCAATATTACTCTTTCTTACAGAAGGGGAGTTGCCAACAGAGGCAGTTGGTTTTGGGGATCTCGTTCTAGTCTTTGTCGGAGATACTAATCTGGAGTCAGATATCGTTATCGGATATGGTGAAGTCCCTCGAGGAGTAGTATCATCATCATCATCATCATCGTCTGATATAATAAAGGTTTGAGTTTGTGGAAGTGTTCCGTCCATAGACTCATTAATAGGTGCTATTGGAGATAGCCTTGGATGAGCTGTATAAGGTGCTGCTCTCCGTACTGCTGATGCTGTTATTGTTGGAGAGATTGGAGGACTTGGTGAAATCTTCGGAGGTGTTGCCAGTTCTCTCCCCCCACTCAGCGGAGATGGAATTCCAGCCAACACCGTCCTCCTGGGTGATGGCGATCTTGATAGTGTCGAAGATGTTGAGAAACCTTCTTTAAGATCATCATAATGGAATAGCTGAAGTGCATCTCTCGGTCCTGGAGGTGATCTCAATCGAGGACCTGGAGGAGGATTTGGTTTCGGTGACAGTCTGCGACCAGCATTTGTTTCTGCTGAATATGGTGTTTCCATAAACAACGTTCTCTCCACTCCATTCTCTGAATCCTCGCGTATCTTCTTCAGCAATGATTCTATCTCCTCCGCTTTCTCTCTTTCTTTCGCTAAGTTATAGCGTAGCACTGCAGCTTCCTCCATCTGCTGTGTACTGGATAAGAAGATTTAGTTTATTAATCTCAAAAACTAAACAGTGAATTGAACCCTCCCCACAGTCCATGTGGATGCTGTTTGAGAACATTATAAGACTTTCATCACAAGATACGTAAAGAACGATTTAAACAGTTGGTCGTTAGAGAGTTCTTTGACTCTCTTTTTCTTTCGGATCTATTTTCTTTCTTCTAAATCATATTCCGAACTGTCAAGGATTCTCCAGAAGAACAATAGGAAAACATAAATTATTATAAATAATTATCAAGTGGGATATACATGACCTCTATCATGTATGTGTTGTTAGTTTTTTTTCTTAGAAATCTCATAAGGATTACATTTGGTACAACAGATTCCTCAATAAAAAGAAATTAATTCGAATCATATAAGCATACTACAAGTACTAATGTATTAGTAGTACCATCGCTGTAATATCAAAATAGTGGAACTCAGGCAAGAGGAAAACGTTAAGATTAGTGATAAATTGGATCTTCAAACAGAGCGAGGTCTGCAATAGCACCTGCCCATTGAGCTGGTTTCCATCTGCCAAGTTGGCCGATAGTTTCAATGCCAAACCTTTTGAAGTCTTCATTAACACGAGGACCTACTGCTACTAGTGATGCTAGAGGTTCATTACATAAAGATCGAAGACTCTTAGTCTCGTGTTGCATATCAACAGCTCTGATTAGATTCATCGTTGATTCTTCACTTCCTCCTGATGTTCGTTCTGTTTGAGCCATAATACTTATGGAATGAGCTAATTTATAAACTTCCCACCTCGCTAAGTCTTCAACTGTTGCTATGCCATACCTTCTAAGAACATCGCAATCAGATTCATCAATTCCGGTTAGTATACTCGGCTTGTGTCGTAGTAGTGAATGGAAATTAGCTTTCTTCCCTCCCTTCTGCAGAGCATCCGAAATATTCAACTTCGTTGCGGAATAATCAACAGAGACTCGAGGTTCTGCTGTGCTAATTGATACTCGTTGTGACCTCGGTGTCTTGGGGGTCCTGTCTCCACCAAAGTCTCGCATTCGTTTGTCCTTTCCTCCTCCGGACTGCATGTTTACTACTTTAGCTTCCTTAGAACTGTTAAATAAATAAAATAATGAACAATACTCACATTTGGTCTTACACAGAAATCACAAATTGTTTGACTTTTCCTATTCCAGCGTATTCTAAGGCAACAAGTAACCTTCCGAAATCCCTTTTTACTGTTCAGTGCTTCAGTTGCTCACGAGTACATTATTGACTGACTCTGATATAAATGAGATGTACACAGAAATCATACTTTCACAACACGGTAACCAGAATCACGTGGGATTGGGAAGGCGTGGGGGTGGTGAGGGTGGTGAGCAGTCTTTACAAACGGCTCATTTTCAACGAAGCGAATAAGTTACTGGCAAGTAGCCAAACAAGCAGCACGGCGAGCGATTATCAAGAAAAGAAAAGAAAAGGAAAAACCAGAAGAAACACAACAATAGACAACATACAAAAAAAAAAAAAGAAAATGAATAACGGGTGGCTAAAGAAAGAAGCATTGCAGGGGGAACACGACTTGTTCGGCCTCTTTTAATCGGAAAAAAAAGGGGGTGAAACTTCGACTATCAGATTATCGTCCCATTCCCTGTAGTCCGTTACAACTTACAAAAGGGGGAAAGAAGAAAAAAGGCAACCCTGCTAATAGAATCTGTCGGTGGTATCACACTACCACCTGTCACGGATCACCATCAGGTACGTAAGAACTATCTTCGTACCATTCATAGAGTTAATCGGAAACAACAATAGTGTTTAATTTTTTTATTTTAAAAGTCATGGAATGTCAAACACGCTTGCTTTCAGAAAGAGAAGTTGTTTCCTTTTTTTTTTTTTTTTTTTTTTTGACAACCCCTCTTCGGATTAGAAACTAAAAAAAAATTAACCGAGACTGACAATCCAATACTTGTGTAGCATTTTGTGGGATTCACAGGTACACGAAAATACACAGAACCACATTAAAGATTGAAACTACCACCTGCTCACATACACATATCAGGTACGCAATGTACTTACAGAACAAAAAGCACAAACCGTAGTTAAAACTGCCTTTTTTTTGGATGAAAGGATGACCATTCTCGTGAAAAGTGCAAAGGCAAAGAAGGGGGGGGGAAATGAAATACGAAAAAAAACGGAAAGGCTCCATAATAAGGGGGAAAAAAAAAAGAGAATTCGTACACGCAAAGAACTATTCCGACAGACCGCGCTCAGGATGATCAGGATGATAGCCAGAGTACAGTTAGATAAAAGTCATGACTGAAAGGAATACGAAAAGTTTTTAAAAAATAAAAAATATAAAAAAAACATCGAGAAGGACTCGATACTTGCCCGTCTTGCACTAACTTACCAATAAGTTTTTATTGGGAATGAGGGCCTATGTAGAAATAGATTTTTTCCACATACATCATCCCAACAAGTGAACACGGAGTTCAGCTGCAAAGAAAAAAAGCGAAACTCTCCACTAACTTGTTTGATTGAAAAATCCAACGTGTCCCATTTAGTCGCTGGAATTATGAGATGAACCAAATGTCAATCACGAAATGGGACATCAGGGTATTGGTTGCCTCTTTATTATTATTCTTTTTTTTTCTTTGTTCTATTCCTTGTATGTTAGTAATTTTTCTACTATGGTGTGGTCTGGGAGTGGAATGAGACCCTTTCTTTTTTTTTTTTTTTTTTGGGAAAAGGGGATTATCGGCAGCAGCTTAACTTTCAATAGAGACATTGAGAAGCACATACTCTGAACAATAAATAAAAAAAAAAAAAAAGAACGGGGGAAAAAAAAATTTAAAAAGAATTATTCGCAAAGAATTTACAAATCGCCTACATATTTTATTCATACAAAAATCTGTGCGCAACTCTTTTATTGCTTCTCTCTTGCTACTTCCTTCATTACTGACATCATAAACACTCAATAATATCAAAAAAGACACTATATACTGGCGCATTAAGTGCCATTACAAGAAACTGGGATGAGCTGGGGAGGGGAAGTCACTTTAATTATCTCACTTCACTTCGTCTTTTTTTTTTTGTTTTTTGTTTTTTTTTTTTTTTTTAATCTTTCGTTTTTTTTTTTTTTTGTTTTTTTTTTTGTTTTTTTTTAATTTATTTTTTTGTTTTTTTTGTTTTTTTTTTTTTGTTTTTTTTCCCGTAAATATTGGGTTCATAATGATTAAAAAAAAGTGCCCTCCAGCAAAATTTCTTCAGTCTTACAAAATATTTCATCGGACTCTCTCTCAAACGCGATTGGGCTGTCGTAAGGTATGACATTCTTTTTTTTTTTTTTTTTTTTTTTTTTTTGCCAATAATTGAAACCATAAATTGTCTACTGAGTAGCAAATCACATTGAAAAAGGGGGAAATTTTTCGGACAAGAAGTTGCTCACTATTCGAAGTGTTGTAACGCCTGCTACCTGAAGGAATCAGAAAAGCCTTTCGGAAATTTAATTGAAAAAAAGTAAGGGGGGAAAAAAGAGGGGAAAAAAAGACAGAACAGCTTTTTTTTTTCAGTATTCCACTCTGGCCTCAAATCTTTCGGCCCCTCGAGCAGGTATGCTGCCTATAAAACAGTTTTTTTTTTTTTTTTTTTAAATTTATGCATCTACTTCGGCGTTTATCCGCCGAAATCAGATAATGACTTCACAGGCGACGCTGTTATTAAATTTCACTAAATACTACAAGTGAAGTCTCTGGTCTAACATTCAAATGGTCCAAACTGATCGTCTGGAGATGTGGTGCTTTCACGTTCCTAGTTTTAAGATCTATAATGGAACAGCTGGAACTGGTGTATCAAGACCCACACCATTAACTTGCATGGCCTTCGGTATCTGCGGAGATGGAGGTGTATTTAAGAATCCCCAGAAGTGCTCGTACTCCAATGATTCTATCATCGAGTCCGTTATACCGATTGTCGTCGCTCTGCCGACGGCCTTCTTTGACCAGACAGAGAGAACCAACTCACGAGTCTTATTTTCTTCAATATGTTCCAATCCTTGAAGTGCCTCAACAACGACTAAGTAACTGCCGGGTTGAACTTGTGGTACCTTTCGACATATATTAGCATGCGGAGCGAATGCACCATCTAACTGACCTGTTTCATCAAGTATAGTAGCGTGAGAGTATTGAACACAATTCATTTCACTTCCATCACCCTGTTTGATAACAGTGAATCTGAGGGTTGCAAGATTCTTTAATGGATGGTTAGGTGCGAGTTCTCTTCCAGTTTCCTGGTGAATAGAAACCCACAAGTCAGTTGGCTTAAGGATATCAAGTTGAACAACAAAGTTCAGAAGACCTGATTCTTCCTGAATATTTCCCTTCCAACGAACATTCGTTAACTGGGATGGCTCTGCAGGTACGTGTAAGAATCCACACTTCGAAAACCATCTTACGCACTCACTGTATTCCATCCACGATGTGTCAACAGCAGGTGGGTAGCCAACTGCTTTTGCTACTTCCGGGTGGTCCTTCCAGCGTCCACTTTTAATAGACCAGAGACCATTACTATCAGAGAGGTCTACCCAAGGGTTTCTAATCTTAACAAGTTTTAGTAGTTCTCCGTTGTTGAGCTTTACTTCTTTCATATCCAAAACACCAAAACTGTAACCCGCAGCAAGTCCAACTTCAGCGTAGTCAGCAGCAATATCTTGTGACCGAGCCATGGCTTCCATGTCTACACCATCAGTACTGAAGTATAGACAGCCAGGATTATTGAAGAACAACTTCTTTAAAGGATCCCATAAATGATCTTCAACATCACCATCAGGGTTTAGATAAGTGACAGGAAAACCTGACATATCACAAAGAGCATCAGCCGCTTCACCGAAAGCCAGCGCTTGGTAGTAACCATGAAGCTTTGCATAAGCCTTTTCTAGAAGTGACGCCCACGTGTGTTCGATTTCAGCACATGTTGCAAAACAAGGCAAGTTTCCCGCACATGGAACATAGTCATCAACGACTACATCATGATACCAACCATCTTTACATATCTTTATTCTTACTAAACCACATGCGTGTTCGTCTTGAATTTGTGCAGAGAATCCAGTTTCTCTATTGTAACCGAAGAGAGGATGGATAAGAGTTTCTGGTTTCTCACACATGATAGTTGTGGCGCAGAGTAACCAGCAATCAAGTTCTTGTGATCTCACTAAGTAAGGTGATGGACTGACTGTATCAAGAGCCAAGTGACTCGATGCATCAAATGAACGAGGTCGCCTCCATGGACGAGTTCCTTTATCGTCAAGTTGTAAACTACTGTCAGATGGAGGGAATTCTGGGTCGATGAACATCGTGTCAGTTTCCAGACATAAACTTATAAGTTCATCATAATCTTTTTTACACAATGGATTATCAGGTGATGTTTTACCATAAGCTGGGAATAACTGAATGAGTTGAGACAACTCATCCTTAATAGCGATATTCGCTACATCAGCTCTCACCTGCATAGCAACCTTATCCTCAGGTGCTGCATACGTTGGAAGTGATTCGAGTGAAGTAATTCCATTCGGGAACGACCCTTGAATAAATGGCAATGTCTCGTAAGGCATTACTATGATTTCAAACTGACCTTCACTGTTAACGCTGACATCTCGACGTGAAGCTGCAGGGTTGGCTTGTACTCCAAATCCAGCCTTCAGAGTAATTTGATAATCGAACGTTGCATTAAAAACATAAACTTCATGAGTAGGATGAGTTGGGCTAATCTCTTTTAGAATTAAGTAGAGAACATCTTTTCGTAGGACGGTTTCAGTTCCGCGGACATCAGGTTTCTTCCTCTTTTTTAGATTAAAACCAGATGAGCGGAGTCTATCAGGAGCCGGCCCGTCTTGAGGAGAATGAATTGGAGATTTGTTACCATCACCACCAGCGTGCATTCCATACCAAGTCTTCCTACCTAATGATTCAAAGAAACTGTTAACTAAGTCAACAGACTTTTCCTTAGCCCATCGCTCCATCGCATCATTCTTACGAGATTCCCACACCTTTTTGTTGTACCGAGCAAGTTTATCTGCAGGAACTTGCTCATCCAAAAGATGCCAAATTTGTATTTTCGACTGCGAGATCAACACCTTACTGCACTCAATAACAAATTCATTAAACAGACCTCTAAAGGCTGGTTCCTGGAGGGCTTTTTGATGAAATTTTGGCAGCTCTGATTCGTGTTGATCCAGTGCGCCAGCGATACAAAGTTCGTATTGGGTTTTTCCCGCATAGAATGTACGTGAGAAGTCCTCATTGTTACCAAAGTAATCTACGTAGACATTGCTGCCGGCTACATTTGCTGGGACGTCTACCTGTGGAGGGTTTATATCGTCATTCTGGGACTGTAATTTGTTCTTCGAGGAAGCTGCGGCACCTCCTCCTGCACCGGCTGCACCACCCGACCTGCTTGCTGGTTTTGAGTCACTGCAACCCATCTCCTGTTCTTAACTGTTAGAAGGAAGTTTAATATATCACATTACTTAGTTAATTAAATTATTAAATTCTTCTAAACGTCGTTGTTTGCTGTTTGATGGGAACCTAAGAAAAGAATAAAATAGTTTAGTTCAACACAGGAATCAAGTACCTCCGAAGTAGTCGTATAAATGAAATTTAAGATTAAGATAAATTAGACTGCAATGAAATATCAGAAAAGAAAGTAGCAAAGCGGTCAGCGATTCCAAGTAGGTAAAAGAACAAACGGTGGATGAAGGCAAAAAGTATAAAGATTTTCACAGTAGTAAAATCATTTTTATTTTGACTAGATAATTGCCGAGTAGATATATATTAGAGACATATTAAAAAAGGAAAAACAAAGAACGTTGTGCACCATAACCCCGTAAAAAGGATCATATTGTACCGCCAACTATATTAATTAAGTAAACGCATAACAAAAGGGGACTTTATTCAGCTGCCTTGTGAACCTTTAAAGCCCTGCCCTGCACATGACATGAAGAAGGACAAGAATAAACAAATTCAGACACATAATAAGGAACTGAACAAATTCGTTGTTTTTTTTAGTATCAGAAAAACACCTGCTTTCACAAACAGATAATAAAAATTAAAAAAAGAATTATTTTTGAAAAGGGTAAAGGGATTATTTACGTACTCCCACGTCAGAGGTGAAATTCTTAGATCGTGGGAAGACGAACTTCTGCGAAAGCATTCGACAAGAATGTCTTCATTAATCAAGAACGAGAGTGTGGGGATCGAAGATGATCAGATACCGTCGTAGTCCACTACTGTAAACGATGCCGTCTCAGGATCGAGAGATGCACTTTTGGCTCTCACGGCACTAACCCCTGAAACGAGAAATCAAAGATTATAAATTCAGGGGAAAGGGGTGAAATGTTTAAACACATAAACATATGTATTGTATCATAAACCTTACTAATATATGAGACAGCTACTCACTTTAGAACTGTTGTTTTTCTGGATGAAATCGGAGGTAAGTAACAACCGTCGGCATCGATGTCATCAACGACCTCAGGAACTGGGTCCCTACTAACTGTCGTTGTTTTAATTGAATTACTATTATTCATTAGCTGCCTGCTAATGTGAAGTGGTATCGACGTGTTTTGAACTCTGACATAACAAAGTCTTTCTCTGCATTTAATTAACGATTGCAGGTATCGTCCAGCAACAACAGTAAGTCGTTTGTTACCAGTTAAATCGATCTCTTCTATCGATGGGTGGTCCTGAATAGATTCACAAAGTATTTTAATATCTTCATTAGAGAGACCATTATCACGAAGAGAGATCTTTCTCAGTCTCGACGCCATTCGAATGACGTCAAGAAAAGGTTTTAAAGAAGCGATGTAGTTGGTGCTCAGATCTAATAGTTCTATTGAATAGTCACCTGGAACATTACAACTTGTCTTTGAAAAGAGGGAATTAGGTCTTTGACGATACCTTGAACACTCAAGTAAATAAATATCACGTAGCGAAACGTTTCTAGATTCATATTCAGTCTTCCTGACAGTGAACTCTTCAGATTCAAGTCTGGTGGCTGTGTTTGCGAGACTTGCTTCCTCTTCATCATCCCAGATGTGACTTCCCATCATTTGAGTTGTTTTCGGTATCGGTGCAACAGTTGAAGAACTACAATAAGATTTTATAGTAAATGGTGTCCAACCATCCATTCCATTATCTGCAGTCTGTCCCCTTCCAGGTGTAGATAGCTTTCGATTCGTTTCAAACTTTGCAGGAGTCAAGTTGATATATTTATTCCTCTGCTGTGATATGAGGAGGAGTTGGTCTCTGTCACTGCTGCGAATGTCTTCTTCGACACATTGAATTTGAGCTTTTAGTTTCTCTGCTGCCTCCATGTCAGCTGTACTGTCTAACTGATCCATTCTCTCCTTTAAGAGTTCTAATACTCTTCGATTTTGGGATTGTCGTTGTGTTCTCATTTGAAGTATTTTTGTAGTCTTTTCTCTTCTCAGTCGCATTTCTTCATCGTGTGAGTGGTGTGACAGCGATGCTGTTCTGCTTCCGTCTCGCACCTGTCGCTGACGTTGAATTCTATTTCTGGAAGCTTCTTGTCGCTCTTTTACTTTTTGGATTTGTTGATCTCTCATTCTCTCGTGTCTCGCTAGTTCTCTTTGCTCCCATTCTAAGATTTTCTGTAATCTGTGATTTTCTGCTGCTTTATGTTTAGCTCTTAAAAAGGACAAAACCCTATTCTCATTTTCTTTTATCGCTGCTGCGAGTTTCCGTCTTTCTAAATCTTCTCGGAGTTGCTTTGCAGCAAGTCGGCGTTCCAGTTGCCGTCGCCACTCTTCTTGTTTTGCTGCTAAGTCGCGTAGGCGTTGCAGACGTTCCTTCTCTCGTTTTATATTATCCAGACGTTGCTGTCGTAGCCATTCTCTCCACTGAGCTTCTCTTTCGAGTTGTCCTTTTTCAAAAATATTTAAATATTTCATTCTGTCGGCAGCTTTGCGTTCGCGTTCTCGTTGCAACTCTTCTTGGCAGAGTTCCCATGCGCGGTCACCTCTTTGTTCAGATAAAGCTATATGTTGTATTCCTGTCTTTGCGTCTTTGTAAACTGGTAGACCATCCCAGTCAGAGAAATACTGTGCTCGGATGGCTCCAAATTTCATTGAGCCCCAACCATTACCAAGTTGGGTTTGTTTTGGATTATAAGGATCAGCTGTTGGATCGTGATGATTAATATTCGAAGACTTTCTATCAGTTGGATGTGACCATCCTCCTCCATGTTGCTTTCTATGAAATGAATCATACTGTGAGTCCTTCGCATTTATACTTGAAGTTCTTCTTTCTGTCGATTGTTTAAAAACCTTTCGAATCCTATCAACTTCTTCTTGTTCTAATTCAATGCGGGAGTTGGATGCTTCATCGACATCCCTGCGATTCCTTGCAGCGAATAGTTTATTTATCTCTTTGTCTCTCTCTGATGATTCTGTTTGCAACCTCTCGTTTCTTGTCTTTCTGTAATCCAACTCAGCCTGTCGTCGGTTGCGTAATTCAGATAATTGTTGTTCTCGTTGATGTTCGTAGTCGCGTTCTGCTGCAGAAGTTTCGTCTATTTTTGATTTGATATTGCTGTTCGGAGTTCGTTTATACGCCTTTTCGAGAAGCTCTCGTTGAGACTCAAGATCTCGCTTTCGCTTTGTATGTAATCTGTTGAGGTATCGCTCTTCACGAGCATGGGAACGGTCTTCTTCATCATCTAACTGTCGAATAGTTCGATGATGTTTTTTATCTTTACGCTCACGGCTTTTTTGAAGTTTTTTAATAGCGTTGTGCCACTCTGTAGTACCGTACTTATCGTCACCACTGTCGATTGGTACTTTTAATGTTGTTTTTGTTTGGTTTCCATCCTCTTTATCGTAGTGAGTCTCTTCAGCTCTGTGCCTCGCTCTTTGAATGTCTGTTTGTAGATCGTCTTGTAGTCGGTCTTGTAAGTCTTCCATCTTACGTTCGATATCTCTTGCTGTGTGTTCATGGATTTCAATATCCTCTTCAAGAGCTTGTTCTTCGTCCGTAATCTGTCCTTGTAGATCTTCAACGTCTCTGATATTTCCGTCTTTCTGAGCTTGGTCTCGTTTCCTTTTAAGTCTAGATATTATGTGTTGGCCTTTGTGTCGTCGACGTTGACCAGTTTTCTTGATCGCCTTGAGAGCGTTGGCGTCGACTTGTTTTCGTCTTGAAATCCGCTGACGTCGTCTGGCAACGGAAGCATCAAATTCGTCTTCGATAACTGACAGTAAATCGCTGTCTGGACTCACAGGAATTTCTGAACCCGTTGTTTGGTCCCAAGCACCTGCCCCATGAGGAGTGCTATCAACTTGACGTTGCAGTTCTTTTAAAGCATCGTCTTCCTCTGTAAGTTCCTTCTCATTTCTCTTTAGCTTTCGTGCTAAGGCTTCCTTTTCTCGTTGACCAGCTGCTAATAAGTCTTTGGTTTTATTTTCTTCTTCCTCTGCTATTTCGTTGTCAATTTCATTTATCATCATTGTCAGGGCGGATATTTCTTCATCGTCTTCTTCTTCAGAAAGCTGGATTTCAATCTCTTCTTTTTCTTGTTGTAGTTCTTCAATTCTAGAGTTGTAGTTGATTGTGATGTGACGTCGTTCTTCTTCTCTTTCAAAGTCTTCAGTTTTTTCTATAGCGTCTATCAGCAGCTTTTGTCTGCGACGATCGTGGTCTGCTATAGACTCGGAGTCATCGCCCAACGACGGGATCTCAGAGAGATCCGCTGCAGTGTTGTCTGAGTGCTGCTGTCGTTGTTTTGAGTTTTCTACTGCAGGTAGATTATCTGGTTTGTGTGGAACTTTAGGATCGTATTTCTTGATTGGTGTCTCAACAATGGATTGGTTCCTCTTAGCAATATTAGCACTTCGAGTTGATGTAATGTATTGTTGTTCATGTTTTGATTTATTATTAGAAGTATTACCGCTACTGCTACCTCTAACTGGTTCTAATTCGAGATTTTCATCGCGAAGTGATTTCCGATGTTTACCAATTTCTGATCTTCTTCTTGACGTCGGTTGATTTCTCGCAGCCTTCAGTCCTGGAAGTTCATTTTGCTCGTTGGTGGTCGACTTTCCTTTTTGTTTATTCTTGGTAGACTGTCTGCGATCTCTGTCTGATGTTGATGCCCACGTTGGAGTCGATTCATTAGTTGACTTCCCTTGTTGATTAGATGTACTGTTTCCATCTGATTGGTCATCTCTCGTCTTATCACGCTGAGTGCTACCTACTGAGCCAGCACTGGATCGTTGATTGTGTGTTCTGCTGTTTCTACCTTTTGATTCCTGATCGCTGTTTGAATGTTTTGTGCCACCTCCTTCCGCAGTAGCACTCCCTCCTCTGGAGTTGCTAGTCCTGCTTCCTTTACTTGTTCCTTCCCTGTCTCGAGGGCTCTGTTTCGGTGTCGAATATTCATTGCCGCTATTTTTTGACTTTCTCACATCTCGTTCTGTGGGATTTTGATGACTTGTTGGATCAGACCTATTGTTTGAGAGTCCAGGACCAGTTCTGGTCTCCCCGCTAGACTTTCGTGAGTTACTATCGGAGTGCTGTCCCGTTGTTTCTTTATTTCTATCGACGTTAGATTTCTTAATACCTTCTCGATTAGTATCCGCATTGCTTCTTTTTGTGTTGTAATTCTTGTCGCCAGTTGAAACCATGTTAACTCTATTCCCTTCTGTGTTATGTTTAGATTCCTCAGTGGTATTGTTTGAGGATATTTTCTTCCCAGAGTCTCCTACTACTCGGTCTTTAGAAGGATCAATGTGTGCCGTAGATGGTTTTTTAGATGCTGTTGTTATTTCATTAGTTCTTCCAGCTCTTGTACCTTCGTTGTTGTCTGTGTTTCCCTCTCTGGAGTTGAGTTCTGTGTTTTTGATATCTCTCTGTCTTTGATTACTACCTTCAGGTGTATCGTCACTGGAGTGTCTGTTTAACGTATTTGGATTCCTTTTGTCTTTCAGCCTCCTAGCAGCAGACTCGTCTTCGATGTTGCCCCGCCCACCGTTGCCTGAGGTGTCACCCTGTTCACGGTTGTCTGCGGTGTCACCCTTGTCTGCAGTGTTACTCCGCCCACCATTGCCTGCAGTGTCATCTTGTTCACGAATAAGTGCAGTGTTACCGATGTTACCCTGCCCACCATTGCCAGCGGTATTAGAGTTACCCCGACCACTATTGTCTGCGGTACCTTCACGATTGTCTGCGGTGTTACTCCGCCCGCCATTGTCCGCGGTGTTAGAGTTCCCCCGACCACCATTGTCTGAGGTACCTTCACAATTGTCTGCGGTGTTACTCCGCCCACCATTGCCCGCAGTGTCACGTTGTTCACTATTGTCTGCGATGTTACTCCGCCCACCATTGCCTGCGATGTTACTCGTATTATTAGGTTCAGCGTTCAATATAGCTTCTCCCTCACAAGGATTGCTAGCTGTATTGATAGACTCCCCTTCACCAGTAGTGTGCTGTTGTGATGCGACAGCGATGCTTTGGTGACCACCATTCCCGCCGCCATCTTTACGATGTTTGTGAGCTTGCTGGTTGGGACTGTTCCCACGATCTGCACCGTGTGGACGAGATTGTTGATTAGGTGCTAATCCCGAGCTGGGAGGAGTAGGATGGGAATTATCATGTCCGATATTACCACTAGGATTGCTCTTGTTGACACTGACACGGCGTTTTGCAGCCGATTTTTGACTTTGGGGTTTGCGTGGGTTTCCTCTCTGTGACGGGGACATGTTCGGCTCATCAGTGCGATCTACTTCATCTTTACTAATAGAAGGAGGAATAGTACCGTAATTGTCATTTGATGTATTGGATATTTGTTTTTTATTTGATTTACTACCTGCGACAGACTTTCTCTTTTCTCCGTCACTCTTCTTTCGGGGCTTTCGCCACCTTCTGTGTTGTCCGTCTTCATCATCATCATCATCATCTTCAATAATAATATTATTATTTTTATTATTATTATTATTATTATTATTATTATCAGATTGTATGTTTTCATTATAATCATTTGAGGTATGTTTTGGAGATGGTTGTTTCGTTGGTTCAGGAATTGTTCTTTTGAAGGGCTCACCCTGAATGCTAATACGCATGCAGGCTTCCAAGAAGTCTGCGTACTCTCTGTGGTCCGAAGTCTCACACCAAATATCAGCAAATTGAAACATCGCATCGTTAAATAGATCTGTGCTCATGGTAGACATTCCTTTGGAATCAGTCTTCCAATCTTCTTCGATGCACATTTCGCATTCTCCTTCAGAAGCATTCGGAACAAACGTTCTAAATAACTTCGAAGATAACCAAGAGTATATGTCTTTATCAATTATATCTGTGTTGGAACATTTTGGTAGTTTTGCCCACCAGATTTCGAGTTTACTTAAGATAAGCTTATTTGTTTTATTGTTCTTTCTGCGGGTTTGATTGTCGGTGTTGTACATTTCGAGGTTTCCTTGTAGCCTGTATGTGTGGTTGAGATCTTGTTCTCCACTTACTTCACATATAATTCCATAGTCTTCAATGGTTGACTTAAGCTCTTCACGAATTCGTTCATATCGTTTTCCCTTGTTGCTGCCGAGCTTGTCAAGTTTACTGAGGTTACTGCTTAGTTTTCTTGAGTTATAATTCTGTCTAAGCCTCTCTGTAAGTTCTTCATTACGAGATTGAATAACGTCCATGAGACCTGTAAACTTTGCTTGCGCGGCTTTAACTGGGTCGTTGTATTTCTTTAAAACGATCTGCCAAACCGAAAGTGGAACTTTTTCATCCGATTCTGGTTCTGGTTCTGGTTGTGAAACTGGTTCCTGTTGCTGCAGCAGAGCCGGGTCGCTATCTCGTAGTTTTGCTTTCACTGGTGACAGAATTGGTGATCTTTTCGGCTTTGGTTTCTCAATAGAGAGTTGCTTTCTAAACACCGTTGGTACTGGAGATGATTCATTTCCGATTTCCTGAGCTATTCGGGCAGCGTCGCTGTTATTCGTCGTCGACATCGACGCGCCACCGACTGTGAGATCCATCTTGTTGTTCTCCCCTCCCACCAACTGTTGTTTTAAATAATTTACAACCGAACAAGAAATATAACTTTTTCAAAAAGAAAGAATGACACCATATAAACCCGTCAGTGTTTCCGTAGAATAGCTCCTGCAGAAAGTAAATAAATTAACTACTTGGTATGAAGCTTTCGACTAAATAATCTTCACAAAGCCAAACGACGACGACACGCGCAAGTGCTTCGCGAACCTACTAACACAAAGTAACGAAGGGGAAATAGACAACAGCCTTAAAGTACCATCGTTTTCTGAGTTCCGCAAAGAATTCAACGCCGTGGTTCCTGATACAGACCAGTAACGGTGTTTTCTTTCCGATTGCAATAAACTACAAGCAACATACTTCTCAGAAGAGGTAGGTGCTGATAAAGGATTTTTCTTCTCCTCCAAAGTTGGCAATAAGATGACCATCCTCAGTAAGACGTAAAGCCTTTCCTTCAGCACCACGAGAGCCATCATCACACCTTTCATAAATAGGAGTGTTCCAGTCAATTCTCTTAGAGCATTCAGCCACTGCTTGGAATTCCGTAGAAGGTTGTGACAAGATTTTTCTTAAACTGTTAAATAAGAATTCAATAACAGTCTCCGGATCTTCGGAAACTCCAAAGTTAGAGAAACACGTTGCTGTTCTCCCACCATCACTAATCTCAGGTTGCACTAAAACATTAATCCCAATACCAACAATGTAATGATTGAGACTGTCTTCAATAATGTTGCCGGAGATCTTTTTTCCGTTGACGAGGACGTCGTTCGGCCACTTTACGTTGACCTGAGCATCGGAGGATTTTAAAAAGTGATGAACTGTATCATGCATTCCGACAGCGGTGTACATTGGAAGGAACCTCGCCTTGTCAATACCAACTTCACTCTTTGGTACGCAGATTGAAACATAAACATTTCCAGCAGGACTTACCCACTTTCTAGCTGAAGTACCTCTGCCTGATGCTTGTTGCTCAGCTGAAACACAAATCCAGGTATCATTTTCTTTCGAACAAACCTCTTTCGCTACATCCATCGTACTGCTGACCATCGCATGCCTCTCAAATAGCACTCCCGCTTCCCGCTTTCTAATTACGTCTCCCATGCGAATAACAGTTCTGACAGCCCCGCGGTGCCAATTGGCGACAATCTTGTTTATCCTTCTGAGAAGAAAATAATATTAAAAGTATACACAAGATCACTTTAGATAAATCAATTAAACTAGCAGCAGAAATAGCTGAGAGGAATTTGTGCTTCGAGTTAGAATAGCACAGCAGGTGTTGCTTCTGTTTATCTCAAATAAATGCAATCGTTCGGTTGAAAAAATTCGCGCCCAAAATATAGCATTTGATGAAAAGGATACTTCGAACAGGATCGAGTTTATATAAAAGAAAGAGATTTTCGCTATTGGGGGGTCCAATAATTCCATTTTCGCTATTCAGTAAAAGAATTTTTTTTTTTTTCGCTGTTCACTGAATATGACCGGTGCACTCCTGTTTCTGACCGGGTTATCAGGGTATCTAACTCATGCAGGCATGAGAGCTTTTTTAAGGCTACTTTGAATTATCAAGAGCGCAGTACTGCCCGAAGGGTTCCCGCGTGTCAAGATGCATTTGCATGTACTGAGCAGAGGTTCCAGAAAGATTACTTTTATCATTTGGGACGGCACAAAGCTTTTGTCCAAGTGACAAAAAAAAAAAAAAAAAAAAAAAAAAAGGGGGAAAAAAAAATTTTGGCAGTGGAAAAAGTTGTAACTTGTAGTGAACAGCGGAAAAAAAAAATTTCTTTTACTGAACGGCGAAAAAAAATTATCACTTTTAGTGAACAGCGAAAAAAAAGTTACTGCTTTTAGTGAATAGCGAAAATGACATTATCAGGCACCCCAATAGCGAAAATCTCTAAAAGAAAACTAAAAAAAAAAAAAAAAAATTACAATTCAAGCTTGGTTAACGTATTTCAAACATCAACGACGATTATTGAGCATTCATTACCCTCAAGGGAGTTGTTTGATTCAATTCGTTCTTTAGTAAGCCTGTCTTGTTCAGTAAACTTCTCAGCGTCTTCATACATTGTTTCAATGTCTTCGTCTGTTATCCTTCCTTTGTCGTTTGAAATTGTGATGCTTGATTTGATACTTGATGTTTTTACCTCTGCTGACACACACATTATGCCGTTGGCATCGATGTCGAAAGTTATTTCTATCTGAGGAATACCACGAGGAGCAGGTGGTATTCCAGAAATAGTAAACACTCCCAGTTGGTTACAACCACTTGTGAGTTCTCTCAATCCCTCATACGCTTGAATACGAACAGTGTTTTGGTTGTCTGAATAAGTAGAAACCATTTTAGTCCCCCTGGATGGCATTGAAGAGTGCATCGGAAGTATTGGAACCATTATCCCACCTGCTGATTCTATTCCATAATTCAGAACAGTCCAATTAGTAAAAGCAAATCTACTTACTTTAGTATTTGCTAGAATAAAAGCCTGCACGGCAGCCCCGTGAGCGACTGCCTCGTCAGGATTGATTGACATGTTGAGTTCCATTCCACCAAAGAAGTCACTAATCATTAACTGAACCCTTGGGATTCTTGTTGATCCTCCAACGAGGATAACTTCGTGAATCATTCTTCTGTTTTGTATTCTGCAGTCTTGTAAAACTCGTTCAATAAATTTTAAACAGGATTGAAACAGGTCAACACAAAGCTCCTCAAAACCCGCTCTCGTAATTGAAGTGTAGAAATCAATTCCTTCATACAATTCGTTTATTTCAATTGAAGTCTGATCTAATGATGATAGAGTTCTCTTTGACCTCTCGCATGAGGTTCTGAGTCTGTGAAGTGCGTGAGGGTCCTGTGAGATGTCTTTTTTGTGCTTTCTTTGGAACTCTTCAACGAAGAAGTTGACCATTCGATTGTTAAAGTCTTCACCTCCCAAATGGGTGTCACCAGCAGTCGCCTTCACCTCAAAGATTCCCCCGTCGATGGACATCAGAGTGACGTCACAGGTACCACCACCCAAATCAAAAATAATAAAATTCTTTTCAGGCTCTTCGTGCTTATGGAAACCGTACGCGATAGCTGCGGCTGTGGGTTCGTTGATGATTCTCAGAACTTCAACACCAGAAATAGCTCCAGCATCCTTAGTAGCAGATCTTTGAAAATCATTAAAGTAAGCAGGTACTGTAATCACTGCTTTCTTAATATCCTTTCCTAGGTATGACTCAGCAAGGTTTCTCATCTTTGTGAGTATCATGGCTGAGATTTCTTCAGGTGTGAACTGTTTAGTCTCACCGAGGTACTCAACTTCAATTAGTGGTATTTGGTTAGAATTTGATGTTACTTTAAACGGCCAGTATTTCATATCTGACTGAACAGAAGGATCTAAAATTTTACGACCTATTAATCTCTTCATATCAAAGATGGTGTTGGTCGGATTTAAAGCCAATTGATCCTTGGCGGCATCACCGATCAGACGCTCGCTGTTATTAAAAGAAACGCATGACGGAGTAGTTCTATTACCTTGATCGTTAGCTACGATCTCAACTCTTTCATTTTTCCAAACTCCGACACATGAGTAGGTTGTTCCCAAGTCGATACCTATCACTTCATCATAAGTCATAGTAGTGTTATCTGATTACGAGAAAATATTATCAACAACGAGTTTTTTTTTTTATAACAACAACAATAACAACAAGCCTTCTTCCTAAATTAATGTCACTGTTAAGAGTAGAACAAAAACAGAATGGTTTTTTTGATTTTCTTAGGCGTAGGCTTGATCCCTTTTTTTTTTTTTTTTTTTTTTTTTTTTTTTTTCTTTCTTTTTTTTGTTCTTTTTTCCACAAAGAAAGAAGACAGCCATCTCCAATAACCAAAGCAACAAAAAAGAAGGAAAGGGGGAAAAATAAAACAAAAGAAAGTCAACGAAATACAACTAATACAAAACGAACCAACAGTGCGACAATAAAAAAAATAAATAAAAATAGACTAACAGAATGAAGTAACTTCAACAACGAATCCCACGCGAAAACTTTGAGAATCTCACGGGATGCAAATAGCGATATCAAGGAAATGCATATTTGGTATCCCAACTTTAATTCAAAAGTAAATCAGTGTGATTTTTTATCTGAAAACTAATACCAAGTCTCGGCATTAAGTTGACAGAACAGAGCAGCAGAAATAATTGCGTCCTATTCACACCTTTTACTACTTTTCTTTTTTTCCTTTTTTTTTTTTTTTTTTTTCGTTCCAAAAATTTCGGTTAATTAAAGTGTGTCAATTCGGACGAAGGTGTGGCGTTTATGTTTTTTCCCTCCCCGTTTTTTTTTTTTTTTTTTTTCCCCCCTTCCTGTTAATTTCATACGGGTGGGTCGACCACAGAAGTACTGTGAACAAACCAGCGTGTCCAAAGCAGGCGTTCGTCTTGTATGATAAAACATGGAATAACAAGGGATTGATTCTCTCGGTCATTTTTATTGTTTCTTAACCTAATTTAAGGTAAGGCTCCAAAACTGACACTCGTGCCGCCCCAGCGGGATCAATTGGGACTGTCGGGGTCGTACTGATAGTAATAAAGGGAAAAACAAAACAAAAAAAAGGAGGTGCTTTGGTTTGTTTAGCAAAGCAACAAAAAAAAACTTTTTTATCTAGCCAGAAAAAATGTATGCTGTTTAATGCGAAACTTTCTTTCTTTCTTTCTTTTTTTTTTTTTTTTCTTTTCGGGATTGGTTCGGGTGCTCACTTAGTAAGTTTTTATATTGAGAAATGTCCCACAATAATAATAATAATACAACCCTGACTCGAGAACGACTTAGACCAGGTAGAGCTATTCTAACGGAGCACCTTCCTCCTCCCTAAATTCATCATCTACAGCAAAACTCAAATTGTTACTCTGAAAAGTTAAGTAATGCATTTTTTTTTTTTTTTTTTTTTTCCCACAACACACATAAAAAAAAAAAAAAAAAAAAAAGTATCAGACTCGACAATAAAAAATTAAAAAAAAAGAAAATCGTTAAAGTAAATAGTGAAAATCAATCTTCCCAACACAAGATCGAAACTTTTTGTATTAGAAAGGATTTTCTAAGTAATTAGAAGCAACTTAGCTGCTCGATATATCATAGATAGCATTTTATGTACCAGCAGAATAGTTCTCTCTCTTTGGTGGTTGTCGTGTTATAAACAACAAGTGTTGTAGAAATAGTAATACCGTATGAATCGAGAGTTTTTGTTTTTTTTGTTTTTTGACTCAATCTTACGATGTGTGTCCGCAATCACCTACCAACCACCAACTACTATGAAGCTCAACTAGGAACATTTGTTATTTAAGTTTAAAGTTAGCAGTTGCAGGTTTGTACAGCAGTATACCAAAGTCATGGTAACGCTTACAACGCAGACAGGACCGCAGCAGCTAACTCAGTTAAAAGTTTGCTTCTGATTTTTAAAAAAAAAAAAAGAACGAAAAAATGATTCGAAGATGAAGTTTTTTCATTCTCTTCACAACAACAACAAACAACAGATACGTATATCAAACAACATAATAATAATAATAATAATAATATGTTATTCTCACAAGAGTTGTCTACGTCAAATGAAAGGGTGTCCTTCTCCAAAATAATTAAAGAACCAATCACTAAAAGTTAAATAACCGAACCACCAATCCCAACCTACAAGTTGACTGGAGGAGAGTCAGGCTGCTCATCGTCGTCACTCTCACCATAATTTGAACATTGAGGAGTGTGAAATGAGCAAGCAGATGAAACATCCATGTCTAGCTGTTGAGATGGAGAGTTGACGATCTGTGGAGTTAGTTGAGTAGATGACGGATTGAAAGAAGCGAGTCTTCGAACATCAACAGCCATTTCCTCCTCCACCATCTGTTCTCGTTTTCGAAGTACTTCAAGAAAGACGTCCATGTCCCTGTCAGATTTTGCAGTAATAGTTAAAGTAGGTATAGCTTCACCACTAATCTCAATCGTATTGTTTTTTAGTCTGGTCACAGTACACTCAGACACGTCGTAAACGGCGTTTGGTCGCTCTCCGAGTAGCTTCCTTCCGTAGATCTCTAAAATAGAACCTCCAGAAGTAAGTTTTAACCATCTCTTCTTGGTCCTTAAAAATCTAAGCCTCTTTCCCACAGCAATTGACATACTGCAAATCGCATGCGTTTTACGATCTTCGCAGAGCTTTAGTAATGTAGCTGCTTCTCTTGATCTACCATTAGTAATTCCCATTATCCTATCACATATATTTATAACACCATCAACTTCCCTAAGTTGATATAACCCAACGGCTTGGTAATGCAGGCATCTGAGTTGAAGAGTTAATTTTGACTCGTCGTGGCATATTTCATATTCTAAAGCTCTCATTTTTAATACGCCTTCCTTGATGTTATTTCTTAACCCAGAATGAATAAGGAGCAGGGCAAGGTTGAATGAGGCGCGGAAAGCATCTTCGGTACCGTGGGCCGAGACTTCCTCAAGACGTGCATGATCGATTTCGGACAGATTAGGTGAAGCGTCTAAGTCTTCTAAATACGTTTCCATGGTCTCGACATCACCAGCTCTCGGAGTGAAAAACTCATCAGATCCGTGCGATGTGATGGGAGATCCTAAACCGGATTCACTTTTCTTGTGCGCGGCATGTGTCTTATGTAACTTATGCTCTCCATTACTAAAATTATTTCCGTTGCTGTGTAGTAGTTCTGGCCTTTTCACAGGCGGCCTTAATTTTCGTGGAGATGCATCTGTTTGTTCTGCTGTAGGTGACTTCGACGCTTTCTTCTTTGCTGCTGCTGCTGCCGCGGCTTCTGATTTCTTAGTTTTTGCATCCTTTGCTGGAATTACTTTAACCACGGCATCCTTGTTGTCGCCGAGTAGGTCTTCATGCCAGAGTTCGAGCCTCCATAAGTATTCCCCACTTCGAGTTTTAGCGAGTATCGGAAAGGGTTGGCTGTTTAGAAAACGAGCGAAACGAATGGTCGTAACGCCAATAATAGCACTGAAGTCACTGAACATTAATTTGTCCCCGTTAATATCAAATGTGTACTCTACTCCCGGTTCAAAGTAACGGGACTCTATGTGTTCTCGAATTTGAACTTTTCGATCTTTTTTTGTTTTCCATTTCGAATCAAGTCCCTCAGGAGTTATAACTTCGATAATATTCGGAGCGGGTGATTCCTGATCGCTGTGAATAGCATCAGCAGCACTACAAAGGTTATTTAAGAAATAAGGTTTTTCTCCATGCAGATCCAGATCGAATCCCGGATATATTTTTCTAACTATCGACATTAATGCTCCAGTTCCCCATGGTAGATTAACAAGAGGTCTTTCCCATTCCCATCCCGTAAGAACTTCTGACCAACAGAGCCGTCGCTTAAACTTCCCCTGAACTGTTACCACACTGCACCGTTTCTTAGTACCGAATCGTTCATTCTCTCCCCACGGGTTTTTCTTACAATTATTAGCTCCTTTAACGCATACCATCAGTCTTCCTTTGAACAAATCTGATTCAAACTCCACTGGTTCATCATTATTTATTGGTAACTCTTCAGCTGCTATGGTTCCACCTCCCCTGTTTGGATGCCCACGAAGTAGAATTGGTCCATGTTTCCAATCCTTAGGATGGGGAAGCGCACCCATTCGCCCTGACTAAATAATATAACGTAACAGTTATACAAAAAACAAAATAATAATAAGAGACGTTGATTCTCTAATTAACACGCCGATGTTGGTCTTCTGTCTAATAAAGTAGCAAACACGGCCTGCTAACTTTAATGACTAATGTGTTGTTTTATTGCGCAAGATTAGAAACAAAGGAACAAGGGGAAAAGAAAGAAAAGAAATTTGTACACAACAAGTTTAATAATTATCACTTAGGCATAAGGCAGTGGTGTCCCACCGATAGGAAAAGACGACCTAGCAGAATCGTGAACATGCGCCCAGAACATTATACGATCAAACAAAAAAAAAAAAAAAAAAAAAAAAAGTAGCGGATGGAACCCGGGATAAAAAGAATAAAGTATAGCAATAAAAACAGACTAACTATTTCTGAGGAATTGATAATCAGACAACATTCAGCTAAGAACGTTGTCGAAATAGAGTCCAAAGAAACTAACACTCCAATTAACAATCTTGCGACCAACACCGATCGTTGATTTCACTGAAAGGATACGAATACAAAAAAAACTACAACAAAAATACAGACAACAAAAAACAATGATGCAGATAATAAAAGCGAAAGTCAACTGTAGCCACAAACAACAATCTCCTTAGACTGCTCTTTGTACAAAAGTTGGTGTAAAGAAAGAATACTTTTATCTTTTTTTATATGTGAGAATGCTAACCATCTATACAATGAACCTTAACCTCATATTTAGAGATTAATGAATATTTTTGACAGCGAATTATTATACTCGGTGAACAAGTACCCTTCACGGGGTCACACAATCAGAAACAAGAAAAATAATGAAAAGGATTAAGTCATGGAAATATTGTAACCGAAAGAAGAAAAAAAGTAAATCGGTGATCACTTACCTTACTTATCATCGAAAAAGGATGTGCGATATGCCTCTTCTCTTGTGTAGTAGTCGAGTTGTTTCGCTACACAGCAAGGAAATGATGTGATTTTTTTTTTTTTTTTTTTTTTTTTATACTTCATTTTTTTTCATTAGTTTTAATTTGATACGTTGTCGTTGTCGTTGTCGTCAATAGGAAACATTTTATTTATAATTTTTTTTTTAGAAAAACTAAAAAAAAAAAAAAAAAAAAAATGAAAATGAAAAACAGTCATTCTGAATACCAGAATGGAATACCTGTCTTCGCTATGAACGCAACTGTAAAGCAAAGCAAACTCCTCACGACAAGAATGTTGTGAGTTGTTCCAACCAGCCATGTGAATTAATTATAAAGTCATGTTTCCTTTGGTGGATTACTTACAGATAATCAAAGAACTCATAATTGTCGTACTGTTACATCGAACCTCGAAGTCGACGTAAAACAATTTGAGATACTTCGATAACTTCTGATAGGAAATCACAAAGAATAAAAATAAAAATATACAAAAAAAAAAAAAGGAAAAGGAAATACATCGGAGTTAAAAAATTCTTTTCATTAAAAAAGATTTTTTTTTTTTTTTTTTTTTTTTTTCTGACTGAAAGGAACGATAAATTAGACAGAACATGTTTTATTGATTGGCGATCAAATCTCTTTGTACTCGCACTGGTAAAACGTAACCACCAAAAGAAGGTACATTATCCCAATTTTTTTTATATTTTTTTTAAATTGATCACGACGTTACTTGTGAGCGAGTGACCGTTGAAGCTTTATGTCTTCCGAAAACAGGGAGTTTAATGTATTCCATCAAAGGATTGTTAGGCAACCTCCACATATCCATAAACCAAATTATATTCATACCATAAAGAACTCCAACTGAACCAACGCATAAGAATTCTAATAAAGTTTTATCAACTGGTCCGCTAACTAGAACAGATGTCAGCATCGCCGCAGCTAAACAAACTCTGATAAGAAACCAACTTGTTATACTTGCGAAAATGAAATGAGGTTCCAATGGTGATTTAGTTCTGTATGCTATTTTCCAACATAAAATTAAAAGTTCCGAAACGTCAAGTACCGGGATGAAAACTGCCATCCTAGACATTCGTAACCTGACAGAAGTGTTAGAACCAGCTGAGTAAACTAAGAAAACAGACATAAAATGATGTGTCATCATCATCACGTAGTCGAGTCTGTCATATTCAAACACACTTTCAATTGTTAAATGAGTATACCACGCAACGTGATAACACATAAAATAATTCAACCCGTTCATTTCCAACCCTTCGTTCTCATTTTTCCACATATCAAATAAAACCCAATCTCTATTGAGCAATATCATCGCACCCCATATCGCCATTACTGATAACCCGAATAACCTCCATATATTTCTAACTGTTTTTCTATGCATTGTGTCCCCAATATACTTTCTCAGTGATGCTCTACCGATTAAAAGCGATACCACCATCGCTGATATGATTTTGATATCCATTTTGATATGATGTGATAGGGGAATCTGTTTGATAAATAATTACATTACAGAGTGCTTTACTTACTTTCATAAGAATAAAATAATAGAAGGAGATTTCGAGAAAGAGAAAAGCTGAAAATTTTCAAATGCCCTTCTTTTTTAACTAGTTTCTCAATAATCATAATAAACAGACGGCACAACACAATCACAAAAAGGGTAAATACGAAGGGTAGCTAAAAAAAAAGAAAAGAACCAAAAAGAAGTTACACACACAGATATAATGTAGGCTTCACCGAGCTATCAAATTACTCAGTCAGCACATAACCATAAAGGACGGTAATAATCGAAAGAAAGAAAGAAACTAAAAAAAGTGTGTTCTGACCTCTTCTGCCCATTGTTGTAAAAATTGTACAGTTTCGGTGTTGCTTTTTCTTATTGCGTGACTGAGAGCTGTCCTACCTGAATAGTCTTCTATCATAAAATTAACATCCCATTCCTTCAAAATATTTAAGGTACGAACATCATTATGAAGTGCTGCTCTGTGGAGAGGTGTTTTGCCTGTTGAGTCTCTGTGCTCTGGACCAACGTTGTACTCGCGTAGGACTTGCATAGTTTCTACTTCACCATTCCATGCAGCGCAATAAAAAACATTTCTCTCGAAATTATCCACCGCGGATAGGTCAGAACCCAATTCAATTAAAACCTTTACTTCTTCTGTCATCCCACACCAGGCAGCTTTTAGAAGTAATGTCCAGCCATTTACTTGGAGACGCTCTTCGAGATCAGCACCGTATCGATGTAGTATTCGCATTGCTTCATGTTGGCCATTCATCATCGCTGCGTGCATTGCAGTTGTCATGGTGCTGATGATGACCTGTTATGTATAAATAGAAAAATATAAATCAGAATTGTTGCTGTCAAGAGAATAAGAAGCTTTCCGCGAACGCAAAACAAGGTTCCCCGTGGTGGAGGAGAACTAGCTGCTCATGTTTGCATTCTTTAAAAGCAAAAACATCGAACGGTGTGTTCCATTTGTTTTTTCAAGTTTTTGTAATCGTTTTGTTTTTGTCTCGTTTTTTCCGATGTGTTTCTTTTGTCTTTTCGAATGTTAGAACGTTTGACCAGTCGTATGCATTCACAACTGAGAAACGGAAGGGAAGGAGGTGCAATAAACGCGTCAGTAACAAACGCGAAGCAGTCACGAATATTGACCCTCAATGGGAAAGAAAGATATACCTCACAGGTATCGTGTAGAACATTAATCTCTACAATACCTGACTAATAAAACATAAAATACGGTGAGATAATTTACAACTTAGCATCATCCTTACCTTGGAATGGAATAATTAAATCTTGTGATATGTTTTCATATAATTTAGTAACGCTGTGCCTAGTGATTGTAAGTCTGTGAAGACCTCCTGGATGAGGATAGTGAGAATGCAATGCATCACCAGGATACGCCATAACCATTTTAGTAATTTGGTCTTTTCCATGTTCAAAATCACTTGGAACTAACATGCAAGGTTTAATTGGATGATTCCTTATGAAAGCTCTATCTGGAGAGTCAGCATAAGAATCAAGAGTACTGATTAAAGGCTTTTCAAGTAACTCTTCCATAATACAATACTGTGGTGGAGGTAACCATATACGTCCATCGGAGTAAGCCATGAGAGCTTCTTTAGGACTGACCCATACAAGTGAAACAGTCTCTTTTCCATCACACTGCATAGAAGTTGCGTCGGTTAGACTTGTTGTGGTTAAGTAGAATGTGGTGTCAAAGCCACCCTTTTTGGTACGGGCTGCCTCACCGTCAGGTGTCTGAAATGAACACCAGTAGTGCATCTTACTGATAGCAGGATCAGTGTTGTGATGATTAATAAACTTTTCATATTCATTAGAGTCCGCCTGAACCTTTTCTTGCCATTCTCTACTTCCACTCTCTCCATTTTCAAGAAGGGCAGCTCCTGATTCTTCGAATGCTTCTCTTAGGCAGCAAAGTACATCTGGTTTTGTTCCGTATTTGACAGCAAGTCTCTGATCAACTTCCTCAAATGATCCTCCAGGGAATACCATGGCATTCTTCATGAATGAACTTTTACTCGATCTCTTCAACATACAAATTCGGTAATCGGAATTGTCATTCACCTCCAGTCCTTTACATAATTCCGTTGGCGATGGAGTCTTCGATTTGGGAGCTGCTATAATTACACTCGAAGACTTTCTCCATGGCTTGGATGGAACTGGTCCCTTAAAAAGTTTCATATTTCTCATTAAGTTTAACGACATTCGTTAAAATAATCTCTGTTAGAAGAAAAACTTATCATAACAAAGCAAGCAGTGAAGAAGGTTTAATAAATAACAAACTCAAAGCAACGGGATAGGACTGCCGAATATGTCAAATAATGTTCCCTCGCTGACACTTCGTTAAAGTGTCAGCAACAAACTTGCGATCGGAGAAGGAAATAAATAATAAATTTGTAACTTCTAGTGAACAGCGAAAAGAAATTATCACTTCTAGTGAACAGCGAAAAAAAAAGTTACTGCTTTTAGTGAATAGCGAAAATGACATTATCAGACACCCCAATAGCGAAAATCTCAATAATAAATAATAAATAGGAATAATAAATATCATTCACGAATTTGTGTAAGTCGCATTCTTCTTTAAGTACCTGTGAGGTCTGCATCCGTTCCTGTCGGGGATCGATGGATCAGCACCGAGTTTTAGAAGTTCCTCAATTAATTGAAGGTTTCCATTCCTAGCAGCCAACAAGAGTGGAGTAGCACCAGACTTGTCAGGATGGTCAAGTAACGAAGGATAATTATGCAATAAATATTTAAATAATTTCATCTTCCCTGACTTCGATTTGCAAGTCAAGCTAAACGTTCTCTGAAAGAACGACATCTCAGGAGCGGCGACTCCAAACTTCAATAGTAACTCATAACTACTAATGTTACCGGCAGTAATTGTATTCATAGCGGCTGTATAACCAGAGTTGTCAGCCTTGTTTGCAAAAGAAGGGGAACAGTTGCGGAGTAAAAGCGATAATACATTCTCATCGACAACACTCCCGTTGCATGCAACATTAAGACAGGTTGCGCCATCAGGATTTGTGATTTCTTCATTTAGTCCTGCGCTGTCTATTAATAACTTTGACATTTCGAAGATGCATTTACCAGATCTGATCGCATGGTACAGAGCATCAACACCATCTGAGTCTCTGCTCCTCAGGTCTGCTCCCTTACTTATAAGCTTCTTCAACGCACAAATGTTACCCATGCAAGCAGCATGCATAACTGGGGTCATCTTCTTGCCATCTTCAATATCAATATTTTGTATATTTTCAAAAGCAATTTCACAAAGTTCTTCATCAGCGTATCTGGCTGAATAGAATATTCCAGGTATCCCTGCGCCCCTCACTGTTTTTGAGTTTAATTTTTTAGTTGCTCTGTTGTATAGAATAAACCTACTTGTTGACAAAGAATAGAATATTTATTAAGAACCAACACATACCTGAAACTGTAGGACTCTTGAAATCTAAGTATCTTACTGGGAATGATTTAATAAACTGCTGTGCAATAGGTAGGTAATGAGAGACTGGTAGCTTCCAGCCGTACTGAAAGAGGAGGCTGATGAGATCTGCATCAGACTCTGAAAGGTTTTGAATACAACCAAAAGGCACGTCATATTTCAGTAGCATTTCAATTACTTTAATATCACAACGAATGGGGATGGCAAGTGCGACGGTAATTCTCCTGACATCAGCAGGTATGTGTTTCAGTAGGGTTTCTAATATTAATATATTTAGGTTCCTCCGACCACGCACCAATCCCGTAATTAATAATCTCTGATCAGTCACCACACCCGATAATAAGAAGTCAGTCACTAAAGTAACGTCACTCGTATCCGCAAGAATGCTATTAAAGTGTGTTTCAGTCACAAGGTTCTCATCACCGAGTGCTATCTTCAATCTATGTAGAGCACCAGCTTGTCTTGTTAGTTCAACGTCTACGAAACAGTCGGGTACGATTCCTTGTTCTATTAGCTGGATGTTATCATTTAATATGTTTCCTTCAAATATTAAATTGAAGCTTTTTGGATCCGTTGCTGTCATTTCTGATAACAACAATTTCAAGTCATAGTTAGTAGTGGTGGTGGATACTTCAACAAGGTGATCTTCGATGTTAAAAAAGTTTATATTTACGGTAAACATTTTTATTGGAAAATCTAATCTTAAAGTAAGCTTAAAATCACATCTACCGATCGGGTTTTGGGGCTCATCTTCGCTAATCAGCACATAGGACTGTATAAATAAATTAACATTATCAATGTTTTGTTTTTTTTTTTTCAAAAAAAAAAAAAAAATAGAAAGCAATAAGTTACTGTAAGAAACGAAAAGGTCCAAAAGGAGGAGCAAAAAAATAAAAAGAATGGGAGGAAGAAAAATACATGCGAGACCGAATCGCCGAGCAACATGGAAATGTCTTCGGCAAAAACGTTTCTCTTCTATTTATCCATTCAGGAATGCATCGTGGATGCTTTTGTCGGAAGGAAAACGCTAGTGCTGAACACGTTAATTGAATTGCACATTTGCGTGAACCGATACTTGAGTTCCATTTGAGATAATTCAAACTTAATGTGTACGCCTGCGTAGTGTAGTGTTTCATTTTCTTTCTTTTTTTTCCAAATGCAATATTTGTTAGTCGCAAAAACCAGTAAAAAGCCTTTCAGATTAACCTTACATATTCAGTTGAGCAGACAGAATCCCGCGTAAAGGGAAACATCACAACCATAAGAAATGTCGGTTTTCAATCTGAATAGTTTCTTCTCCGGCTACGTTGATACAAAAATATAAAAAAAAAGAAGAAAAAATAGGATAGAATAAGAAAGCGCACTACCACAACTATTGCTTTTTGAGGTAAGGCTTCTGAGCCAATGCTTATTGAGCCGTACTGAACGGACTTTATGCGTCAACTACACTCGTTAGGAATCCCTCACAAAGAGTGTTTTGGTAAAAAAAATTAATTGGATATCGGTGCCAATATTTGCAATACTGGTTGCAATAAATAAATACAAAAAAGAGAATTAAAAAAAAAAAAAAAAAGTAAGTTGTGTTTACACATATTAAACGGCTACACGCCTTCAGAGTCAAACTCCGCTGCCATCTCCGCTGCGGCCAATTGGCCTTCAACTTGACGAATTTTCTGTTGTCTTAATTCAATTTGCTGCAGACATTGCTGTTTTACAAGTTCCTCAGCAGCAATCAGATCTTGTTGACGTTGACGAAGAACGTTACCAAGAGGATCAATAACATGACTGAGCTCTTCATCAATTAACGCATCGACGTCAAGTTCTGTTAGATCTCGTGGAGAAGGTGTGAACTTTAAGGGTTCATTACCCTCAACGCTTTTCAGATTCATGACAGCTGATACTGGAATATGATCGAGTGGTTGTGGTTCCCAATCACATTCATCTTCTTCTTGAAATGCAAGTGTCGGTACCTCTTTGTCTTCATTATATTCAACTTCTGTAACATAAGTCTGAGGTAGTTGCACACCAACAATCACAACTTCAGATTCTCTTTCAATGTCTTCACTGGCTGCATCAGAGGAAGACGAAGTCGACTCATCTTCAACACCTTCCATCACAATTATGATGTATCCCCTGCTGTGTGGAATATTAATTTGTGGAAAGGGAGATAATCAAAACATCTGATCGACGAAGGGACGTCACAATATTATTACCAAACTGTGATATCAATAAGAATAAGAAAAGTGTAAACTAAGGTTTTCAGTACGAAGTGGTGTAAATTAAAAGGTACCGCCAATGTGCGAAGAACAATGACGAATAAATATAAGTAGAAATATACATCACGTCGGGCTGTAGAAACAACCGACTTCGTCGTGTGAACAGAAACTATTCATCAGGAGCATCGTTAACTATTACTCTGTCTTCCTCTAGCTCTAAGTTAGTTAGTACGTCTTGAAGGTTTCTAATTACATTTATAGTTCCATCATCTGCTGAGGGTCTACTTTCAAGAAGTCTCTCAGTCATCTTGTTATATAATTTATTTAATGAAATCAGCTCAACATATTCATCATCAGTAACACCCTTCCAGTCTATTGGAGGTGAGTGTTCCGATTGTTCAGATGGTTCAGGTGTCGGGTCTGGTGTTGGTTCTGGTGTTGGAATAGCACAGAGAGTGAGGATATCAGAAACGAAATCAACAACTACACGTGATATCTCTATTTGTTTTTTATTGTTAAAGACTTCTTCAATCATTGGATATAATTCTGTATCCCTGAAAGCCATAGCATCCTTTCTAGCTAATAAACATCCAATCTCAAGGACACTACAGAAGGCGATATCTTTATGTGGAAAACTACTTTCTTGAGTAGAAACTCGTCTTAGAATTAATGAAATCGAACGCAAACATGCAGACAGTTCATTCATCGAAATAAAATCTGCTAATCTGGCAATGCAACGACACCAAAGTGAGAATTGATAATAATTAGTAGACGGGAACATTGATGATTTTATACTTTCAGGCCAGCTATTCTCTAAAACACCAGAATTCACAACCGATCGATACCAACTCTTATCAATATCAGTTCGTAAAGCAGCTACTAGTAAGGCTGATTCCACAGTTGATTTATATTTTGGAAGCAACGCAAGCT
Organism: Flectonema sp. DT1601; assembly: GCA_964019425.1. Classification (NCBI taxonomy): domain Eukaryota; phylum Euglenozoa; class Diplonemea; order Diplonemida; family Diplonemidae; genus Flectonema; species Flectonema sp. DT1601. The sequence continues at coordinate 1,085,073 of OZ025783.1, forward strand.
CAAATATGTTTGTTGAATAAAGCGTTTCTCTCTGAAGTTCACTTGCTTCAGCATGCGCAGCAGCAATTCCGAATAACGAGCAGTGTACTTCTTCAAAATGTGATGAGTTGGCTATTAAAGGTCCGATGATGCCCTTTCTCCACAAATGAGATTCACATTCTTGATTGTGATTACACATAATGTTAAGCAACATTGACCACGTATGGTTAGTCGTGTTTAGTTCAGTAACATGAAGGACTGCTGACAAAAATAATTTTCCAGAATTAAAGATCTTCGCGAAGTCAATTAATTCCAACATATAATCACCATGAAGCCCTTGTATATGTTGAGATGAGTTGTGATATGGGTTTGAAAATATTTCACAGAAGAGTTCGGCTGATTCAACAGTTGCGCAATTAAGACATATTTTTAATAGGGAAGATGATTGAAAGATGTTATGCTGATGATGTTTTGACAGACATTTGAGACAAAGAGATATTAAATAGTGTTCGTTAATGTCGTCATCAACAGCAATAATAACTTTTAAAAGCGTGTCTTGAACTGCCTGTGAAACAAACGAATCAGAATCAACCTCAAGCTGATAAGACAGTTGTTTTACTAAAGCAGGTGTTGGTTTTAATCTCAAATCCGATAAGATGTCATCAACAGGTCTGATTAGGTATTCCTTGATCGTAGAAATGTCTTTACTGTTTTCTATTTTCCATTCTGTTGAAAATATAATATCACTGACCGAAGGACATCGCAGTTCTTTCCTGACAGCATTGGTACCGTATCTCATTAAGTTCGTGACTATGTGAATAAATTGAATATTCGTGTGATAACTGTGATTATTATAACACCAATTAGTGATGATGAATTCAGCACCTCCACATCTCCAAATTTCCTCAGCAGCTTGTGATGAAATGGTTTCATCAAATGTTGTTGTTGAAGTTGTGTGAAGTTTTATAAGCAGATCATGAATAAGTTGTATCGCTGATCTGACTGCAGTTCCAACAGGTAATAGAGATCCGAATAGGTCAAAAACTACACTGCAACCTCCCATTTCACAAAATTGAATTTCCCAATTTATTATTCCTGTTATTCTAACTGACAGTTGAGGAAGATCATTTTCAATGTCTTCCGACTGTTCTATCGAAAAAAGTAATTCCTCGACTGTAGACTTGTCTGAGAGCAGTGGAGAAAGTTCGTGCAACAGCGATGAAAGTTGAGCTATCTCTGTAAAGATGTTGTGTGATGATATTAATGTATTTATCACTGATGGTTGTAAAAGGTAATCAGCTGTAGCCTCACTGTGTTTAGAACAGAATAACACAGTTGATGATATATTTGTAATAAATTCTGACTTACATTCCATCGTAGACGCACAGCTGTCACTGAACTCGATTGAATTTGCAAGCGACGGGTTTAAAAAAGCTACACAGTCGGAAACAAAACGAGCAATAAATAACCTACTAGAGAGTTGTTGTTGACAAGCAGAGCTGCAATTTTCACACATTAATGCGACAACACCTGACAGACATGGTCGTAATGCTGCATGTTGAGTAAATAATTTCCTCAAAACATCCAAACAAGACACCCCCTCATTTATATCGTTATCCTTAATGAGTGAGGTAATGCAATCAGAATCCATCCCTGACTTCAAGTCTTGTAATATTGCTATCAATCGTGTGGTACTGTCCGCTAGAGTTAGTTTCTTTATAAGACTTGATAGGTTACCTCCGAGAGACTTGTGGTGGGATAGTGGATTGAATATTTTATTCACCGAGAATCGTGAATATTTAACTTCCAACGCAATCTGATAGAATGATAAGTTTTCACACCAAAGTGAATGAAGAGAACTTGATGACTCACAAGCCTTTGCAGCAACTCTTGTGATGAGATTCGCAAGGTCTGGTGTACTACAGCTGCACATCCGTGATGTGAGTTGCTTTGTTAAGTCTACTTTAAGTAAAAGTGCATTTGCAAGTTCAGAAGCCGGAACAATATCCGGGTTGGAAATATCCTTCAGATCACACGGATGTTTCTTCATAACGAATATTGATAATAATAAATTAAATTTGTAGTCTTCCTTCACAACTAGAAGTGTGTCAGCCACTGCAATCACTAATCTCCATAATTCTGGAGAAGTACAATTTGGATGACAACTCTGAACAGCTGCTGTGAATGATGTGATTTCCTTTAGAGAATACGTCTTCTGACGTGAGATGAAATTTAATTCATCACAAAGCTCAGTACATGTCAGCTGTCTAACCCTCGGTGACGACGGAGGTATTTGTAATTCCAACACACTATGAAGACCCATCTCTAACATTGAATTACAAAACTTCAGACAGCATACCTCACCTATCATACAAAGCCTCTTCATTATTACTTTTTCAGTTTCTTCGTACGTACAATCACTGCACTGAGATGCGATGACATTTAATGCCCCACAGTCCAGCAGTTCTTCAAAAAGTTTTTGTCTTACTGCAGGTGTGCTTCTGTATATTTTTCTTTGAATTATTCTCCACGCCGTATTATTTGTTTCTTCATGTTTGGTGCACTCAATCAGATTTTCGACAGAAAGCTGATCTTCTGTTTCTAATGAGATATGTTTCTCTAAGTCTTCTGGTTGATATATTAGTGTGTGTGACATGTTGCTGGTATCAACTGAGAGTAATGTAAAAGAAGTAATGCTCTGTTGAGATTATTAAAATAGATTGCGATAACTCTTTATCTCTTCATGTTGATTACTATCAATGTATCTGGTGATGTTCTTGTGAAGGATAATTATTGGGAGGGACATGAGTTGTCATAATTTCGCTCTGGGCAAAAAAAATCTGTCAATTGTCAGCCCTCTTCCAAAACGGTTGTGCAAATTACTGCAAGTGTCAGTGGTTTACTGTATCAGAATAAAATACTAAACGAGTCTTTGAAAATCTCGTAAAAAAAAAAATGTTTTTATTGCTACTTATCGTTAGGAGAAAAAAAAGGGATCAAATTTTTCAAAGAAACATAAAAAACTAAAATAATTTTCACACACAAAATCTGCCGTTGCCAGTAATGCAGGGACAGTAGTCAAGTTGTGTTAATGCGACGTTAAGGAATTAACAATTTGGTTGTTTTTTTGTTTTTTTTTTTTTCAAACTGGTATTTACCTCCGTGCATAATTATCGAGAAGAATAATTAAAAATACTTCTGTTTGATATTTAGTTGAAGCAGATTAAACCGTATACAAGACTAGTCTATGAACAAATTTAATTAAAATAAATTATAAAAAATACTATCTCCAGTGTGAACTTCTCGGAGTCGAGTGTTCCTCAGATTTTCTCGACACAGGTGGCGAGGTCTCTCCAGATACAAACGAAGACATTATTGGGTCTCTTTCCTTTTTCCCACTGCTTCGCGCAACCATTGTCAAGGCAGTATTCGCATCTGCGAGGTACCGTATCTTGTCTGCTTGTTTCATTATCATATATTTTTGTTCAACGTTTTCGGTTGTTATACGAGCATGATCAACTTCTAATTTTGATAAATTATATTTTGCGATTCTTCCCTGCTCACCAAGATCCCTTTTAAGTCGCATAATCTCAACTAAAGTGGATTCCTTTTGAGAAGCGATGAGGCTACTTTTTCCTGCTAATTCACTTTGCAAGTCTTGAGTTGTATCTAAGGTACGCTCATGATTCTTCCTGAGGTTTGACAGTTTTGACTCAAGTTCACTATTTCTTGATTGTGTAATCAATTCTGTCTGGTCTCTCTTTGTTAACTCTCTCTCAAGTGCCATAACTTCCCTTCGTAAACTGTTATTCGCAGCTATCGCACGCTGATGCTCATTCATACAGCTCTGCACGTCAGCTTTCAGTACGCCGGTGCTTGTACGATCTTCCTGTTTGAAATATTTTTTTTTTGTTTCCAGTCACAATAACTAGTTTCTTTTGGATATGATTAATTAGGTATGTTATTATCAGATATGAAGGTTTTATAACTTTAGACTTAAACACATGACATAAAGAAGTGAAAACATTTTGTGCCAATCTAGCCCCAGTCATTGACCTCCTTGTGTATGATGATGTGATCATGCTTGAGGCTGGTTGTACCGAGGCATTGTAATTGAGAGTGCGTGTGGATGCGTGTTGAGTGTGGGCTGCGTAATTCACAAGGTGTGTAAAAGATAGCTTTTGAAGAGAATCAGTAAATTGAAAACATCGTCGAAGCACACGGCTCAGGTCTTGAAACACATTTAATTTAATATCATCAGAGAAAGGTGGAGAACGGAGACTGACAAAAACACCACAAGTGACACCCGAAGGTGATTGAAGTGATTGAATACGATGCAAAGAGAGAGCGTGTCAAAATGTTTAATTTAATACAAAGCTTCTCAATGAAAGAATAGTAATTCTAGCCCCAGTCATTGACCTCCTTGTGTATGATGATGCGATCATGCTTGAGGCTGGTTGTACCGAGGCATTGTAATTGAGAGTGCGTGTGGATGTGTTGTGTAGGGGCTGCGTAATTCACAAGGTGTGTAAAAGAAGACATCAGAAAGAGGAGAAACAGTTCGTAAAATAATTCTAGCCCCAGTCATTGACCTCCTTGTGTATGATGATGTGATCATGCTTGAGGCTGGTTGTACCGAGGCATTGTGATTAGTACTTTAGTGGCATAATTCACAAGGTGTGTAAAAGAAAGCTTTTGAAGAGAATCAGTAAATTGAAAACATCGTCGAAGCACACGGCTCAGGTCTTGAAACACATTTAATTTAATATCATCAGGGAAAGGTGGAGAACGGAGACTGACAAAAACACCACAAGTGACACCCGAAGGTGATTGAAGTGATTGAATACGATGCAAAGAGAGAGCGTGTGAAAATGTTTAATTTAATACAAAGCTTCTCAATGAAAGAATAGTAATTCTAGCCCCAGTCATTGACCTCCTTGTGTATGATGATGCGATCATGCTTGAGGCTGGTTGTACCGAGGCATTGTAATTGAGAGTGCGTGTGGATGTGTTGTGTAGGGGCTGCGTAATTCACAAGGTGTGTAAAAGAAGACATCAGAAAGAGGAGAAACAGTTCGTAAAATAATTCTAGCCCCAGTCATTGACCTCCTTGTGTATGATGATGTGATCATGCTTGAGGCTGGTTGTACCGAGGCATTGTGATTAGTACTTTAGTGGCATAATTCACAAGGTGTGTAAAAGAAAGCTTTTGAGGAGAATCAGTAAATTGAAAACATCGTCGAAGCACACGGCTCAGGTCTTGAAACACATTTAATTTAATATCATCAGAGAAAGGTGGAGAACGGAGACTGACAAAAACACCACAAGTGACACCCGAAGGTGATTGAAGTGATTGAATATGATGCAAAGAGAGAGCGTGTGAAAATGTTTAATTTAATACAAAGCTTCTCAATGAAAGAATAGTAATTCTAGCCCCAGCCATTGACCTCCTTGTGTATGATGATGCGATCATGCTTGAGGCTGGTTGTACCGAGGCATTGTAATTGAGAGTGCGTGTGGATGTGTTGTGTAGGGGCTGCGTAATTCACAAGGTGTGTAAAAGAAGGTATCAGAAAGAGTTCGTAAAATAGTAATTCTAGCCCCAGCCATTGACCTCCGTGTGTATGATGATGTGATCATGCTTGAGGCTGGTTGTACCGAGGCAATCACTAATATAATTTAGATGTGGTAAACATTAACAAGACAAACCTCAAGCAGCTTCTCAAGTTCTGCAATGCGGGTATTTTTCATCTCCGCTACGAACACAAGTTTTTCCTTTTCCGAAATGAGATCATTTATTTGTCTAGTTGAAGTCTCTAATTCACTCTCAAGTTGTCGTATGCTGTCTTGCATAGCTTTAGTCTCTGGTGCCTGTTTTATTCGTTCTCAAAGGTCCTCAGACAAACTTTCCTAAAAGTAATACCAAGCACCCTAATAAATAAAGTTACTCTACGTGAGAATGTATACAAGTGAACCCACCTAAAGGGAGAATTAGTTTATAATTCCAAACAGTAAATGATGTCTTCTATTTGAAGTACAAAAACCACACAAAGTTCAGACCCTGGATCGAATTAAAATTAAATTCGAAGTAAGAAATAATTAATTCGCATACTTGATCACTACGCGGACTTTTAATTATGCTGTTGGTACTGTTGGTACGCTTGGGACTGCGAGGACTGTTCTTAGGACTGGATTGACGTGGTGTTTGTTTCTTAGGACTACGGACAGGAGTTCGAGGACTTTGACGGGCACTGCGAGGGCTCTCTCGCGGGCTCCGACGTGCGCCACCCGGGCTATCTTTGCGTGGGCTTGGACGTACACCACGTGGACTTGTACGGGGGCTCTGACGCGCACGTGGGCTGCCTTTTCGTCTTCTTCCTGAATCTGGTGACAAAACCATCGATATGTCTGTTTCTATTCCGCTAAAGTCGAGTGCCATTGTATTTCTTAATGTCTTCTTCTTTACCTTCTTCGCCGATCCTTTTGCTGATACTCGTGAACTTGTTGAAGTTGATCTTTTATTACTACTGACTTCATTTGAGGGTTTCTTCTTCGTCTTTGAAGTCTTCTTAAAGGATGGCTGCTTTCCGAACATCTTCGGAGGGGTTCCTCCCCGCCTGTTTAAAATGAAATAATAAAGCTGACGGACAAGTTTAAAACCATTCATAATGTCAATCTGTTATCATTGACAACATGAAGTGCAGTAGGAAGGAATGACTTTTCCCCTTCGGAAGGAGGAAAATCAATTTAAAAAAACAAGAAGAAGTACATCAATCTGCTGGAATCACTCAAAAAAGAAATAAAAAGACCCGGAGAGATCCCCAATTATCGAGCAAGCAAAGTCCTAAAAAGAAAAAAGAACAGGACGAGTTGGAACAGCTACTATAAAATAAAAGAAAGATCCGAAGAAATCTTTAATTATTTGTGAGGCTATCAAATTAATCAACTAAAAAAACTCAAAAAGAAAAGGAGGGGAGGAGACAGCTCAGGTACAAAAACCACCAGAAATTTGCAGCAGTTGTGCAGACTGAAATGATTTCTTCCCCGCAGACTGGAAGCTAATACACGAAATTCAATTAAAAAAACTTCTTTTTTTTTTTTGCGTGATTTCAGCTTCGCTGTCCACTGCCCAATTTTTTTCCAAAAAAAAAAAACGGGTAACCATCTAAAGCACTGGTTACACAAAGAAACGTTAAATAATTCTGAGGTTCAGACCCCAAACACCAATTGGAATAAATTAAAGAAAACAAGAAATTGAAGGAAGCATAAACTACTTTACCAGTTTTGTGTGGACCATTCCCAGGTGAATGCTGCTACTCAGATAGTAGTAAAACACACCCACCTGGTTTGTGGCCTGTTTCGCAAAATGCGTGTGCATTCGATATTTCTGCAAGAGGGTAAGTCTTGCCAACGACACCTTTGAGAACTCCTTTTTCGAAGAGTGATTTCAGGAATTGGATTTCATCTTTTGTTTCGTCACACACTCCGACAACAACTTTTTGGTTTCGAAAGATGTTTAGAAAAGCTTCACGAAACTCTCTGAGACCAGCATTGACAGCAATGTATGAACCCTTTGATGATAATATTTTGCGACATTCATTGAACGATGACTTTCCAACAACATCAACAATCACATCAAACATGGTACCTATAGTTGTGAAGTCACTATGTTCATAATTAACAACCTGAGTAGCTCCGAGTGATTTAACTAAAGTAGTATTACCTGTTGAACAAACAGCTGTTACTACACCCCCATAATAGGTTGCTATTTGTACAGCGTGAACACCAACTGATCCAGAAGCTCCGATAATTAAAACCTTAGACCCGGATGTCACTAATCCTTTCATGAAATAATTACTAGTAGTACCTCCGAATGGAATCACAGCTGCTTCTTTAAAAGACATGTTATCAGTCATGTGACAAACAGCTCCCTTTTCTTTGATGGTGATGAATTCTGCGTTTGCCTTCATTGCCATGCCGGTGCTGCCGAAGACCCGATCGCCGCATTTAAATTGAGTGATGCTGCTACCAATCTCACAAACGATGCCGGAAAATTCTGTTCCCAGAGTTTGAGTTGATGGGGTACGCAGGCCGTTAAATAATCTAACTGCCCAGGGATCTGCTTTTCGTACTCTCCAATCACCAGACGTCACACTTGAACACTTTACTGAAATTAATATCTCATCATTCTTTGGTGTTGGCTTTGGTACATCTCCATGTTGCATAACAGAAGCATCTCCGTACTGTTTGTATACCCCAGCCTTCATTGTTTGTGTCATGTTGTTGGTAAATTTAACTGGATGGGAAAATGTCTTTTTTTTTTTTTTTTTTTTTTTTAAATCTGTTCATCAGACAATCTTGTTATAGTATGTCTTTCAGACTGTGAAGGAACTATTGATCGACTGTATAAACAACAGAAGCTAAACCAACTCGACATATAATACGACGAGTAGCGAAAACGTACTTTCATGTCGTGCTTTTTTTTCATTTTCTTTTCTTAATTATTGTTTTCAGTCTTACAGATTCTAATTAAATGTTACTAATGAGACTTCATCTTTGATGGCTTTGACTTAACATACGATACGTAGAATAACTTTGCGAATAATATCCCATAACTCGCATACATAACACCACAACAAGAAAAGTACCAATTATTGTAAGTTGTAGAACACGTTGAGGTTAGAGTGAAGTAGAGTGAAAGTCCTACAACTGATGTACCAATTGCCATTTGTAGTAATTGAAGTGAAGTAATTAAAGGTCTCAGCGGACGAAGAAGATTAGAGTATTGAGAAACAGCATAGTATGTGTACATAATACTGTGAACGCCATAGTTCATTGTTCCAAAAGTAAGTGCCGATGGTGTTCTTTCAGAAAACGCAACCCAACAATACAACAAAACTGATGCATGATGATACCAGTGTAGGAATTGAACTGGTTTTCCCATGATGACGAGAAAGAATGTATCACCGAGTTCTATAAACTTACTCAAAGTGAATGCAGTTGCTGCGAATCCAACATGAGAGTAGCAGGCACCATTAGGAACTCTAAATATCATATCATCTGAGCAGATGATGTCCTGAATTCCCATATTATTTCTAACTATTTCTTCAAACAAGAATACTGAACAGTAGTAGAAACCTGCCATTGAAAACAGTCCCAATACCATGTTCCAACATGCGAATATAAATTTCATAAAGCCTCCCTTAATACCTTTCCCAAATACTAAAGGTCCCACAAATACCCATACTAAGTAAGCAGCAACAACAACGAAAGGTGTTACATAATCTTCACGCATCATATCCATTGCTGGTCGGCAGTCGTAGTCCCCGAGTGAGGCAGCCAGTCTTGTGATCTCCTTTACCATGGTTTCCATATTCATATCAAAATATTACTTCACCTGTGAGAGAGATGACGTAATCAGTACTGCGATAGGTCTTTTCATACTTGTTACTTTAACAAAATAAATAACTTTAAAGGAAGGTCGAAAGTGAAGTCAGAAACCAACGCGCTGACAAACACAGAACGAAGTGATGTTAATTTGATATATCTGTCAGGAGGGAGGGAACTCCAAACTTATCCGAAAAGAAATACAAAAACTATAGTCCATAAAGACTTATATAATTGTACACAAACTCTTTATACTCAACGATCAAGCATTGCAAGGATGAGCTGCTAAGTGACCACCTGCAGCATTGACGTGGTCAGCAATGCGAATTAAATTTGAGTCAGTAGTCTTGTAGACATTCTCTAGTTCAGTAAACACTCCATTGATACGAGCAGCTTCTGTTTTCACCCAAGTGATAGCCATGGTTACTTCTGTTTGGTGTGTTGGTGACGATTCTGAAGCCGACTTCGAAGCCCTTGAGATCACAGAAAGCATAGTCATTACTGTAATCAGACAATCACTGACTCGCGAAACTACTATTTGCTCGTCGATGAGTTTCTTTCCGAACTTAACGAGAATATTTTCAGTACCAGCACCTAACCTGTCAACTAATTTATTAACAAGAGCAGCCTGTTGTTTAAGAGAAGGATGAACTTCTCCAACATCAGTTCTCGGAGTGTATCCAAAAGTGCGGATAAATCTTCCGAATAACAGTCTTGAAGTACTCTTCGATCTCAAACCAGAACCACACTTTTCAAGAGTCTGTAATGTGTGATGTAATACCGCCATCTCCTTCGTGATTGGAATGTTCTGAACTCTGTCTAATGCTTCAGTTATAGTTGAGAGTTGTGTAGTAAAAGAAGCGCCCATAGTTCTCTTTGCTATTTCACAGTTTTGCTTTGCAGCATCGACGAACAGTATTTTAGTTACCAGAGGATCAGCTTTGTTGTACAACAATGATTCCATTGCGTATACTCTGAGCGCAATATCTGCGATATTTTTCTTTATCAACGGAAGGTCTCGTAGCGTCCTACCGAAAGCTGTTTTGCTATCACAGTGGACACAGAGATCTGACAGCAGTTGTTTTTGCGACCCGAGAATAGCCGCAGACATTAAATGCAAGTATTTACTATTCAGCTTGTTGGTGGTGGTAAATGCGCCTCCCGTCGGACCGATAAGCGCGGTTTTTGGCACTTCAAGATTGGAAAACTTAAGGGATGCACACCTAGGGTATGCATCATTAGTGGATACGGTAATTTTATTGCTATTTGGTACCTTAAAAATTGATAGTTTGCCGTTGAGTTTGGCAAAAATTGAAAAGGATTTTGCCTCAGATGCATTAGTGACCCAAGACTTCTCTCCTGATAGAACGTAGTTATCACCCTTCTCTTGAGCTGTTGTTTTTGTGGAGCGGATGTCGGAACCAGTTGAAGGTTCTGTAAGACCGTAGCCTCTAATTTCATTCGGGGTGCTTGAGTGACTTTCCTCTCCCGAATGAGCAGCTAACACTCTGTGAGCCAACGTGTTATAAAACACTGTAACCGCTGCTTCCAAACTCTGCTTTCCAATTTCTTCAAAAATCTGAGACTGGGCAGCAATGCTCAACCCTTTTCCACCCGCTTCTTTTGGGATAGCTACCTCAAAGCAGCCAAGATCTTTGATATCTTCCGTCACACCCTTCGATAGATCTTTTCCACGCAGCTTAGTCGTAATGACGTCAACAATAGTGCTTTCCTCCTTATCAATACCTGAAGGGTACTTACTCCAACCTGCTTCAATTTGACCTTGTGCTAACTTTGAGGCAAAGGTAGCAGACTCAATTGATCGTATAACTGTTCTCTTCATCATAGTTTACTATTGTGGGTTACTGTGAAAGGAATTAATTGAAGACAAAACAGTGATAATTAAATATAAATTAATAATAAGCTTCTGCAAACTATCAACTGCCACACCGAAAACGACAGGCATCTCGAAGTGTTAGGAAGCAGCAAGTGTAAATGATGAAGTTTTGTGTGGATTTTCACATATCCACTCACACGCTCTAATTAGAATTTACAGCAATCAGAGTAAATAGTTTATATTAAGAGAGAGGAGAAGATAGTGAACCATAAGTACCAACTACAGTGTCTGGAGTATTGAAGGATACTCTACCTCCTGATACTCGTCGGAGTGTTTTCATTGTTAGCTCGTTAAAGTTATTGTTGGTTAGATAAAATGCTCGCATTGTGACGTTTAATTTTACCGCATCGCAGAGTAGAGTTACTCCGCCATGATCACTACCATCATAAAACTTTTTAGAACCAAACCCTAGTAAGCATTCACTGAGATCAAGTTTTCGTAATCCTCGATTTTGAGAGATCGCTGAACACAATGCAAGAAGTCCCTTTTCATTGTACCACCCAGACCTAACCCCATTACTACATAATTCTATTCCTGAGAGGGGATTCGAGCTCAAACTTATTTCGCGAAGAGAACTGGTCTTCTTTAAACCCTCAGATATTAACACTAATCCAGATGGAGCTATGAGATTATTTTTTAAATTAATTCTCTCTAAAGATTTTAGTAAATCAAAGACACCAGCGACTAGCTGACATTCGTCATCTGATATTCTACTAAAGCAGAGATCAAGTGTTGTAATTGGAGAACTTCCATCTAATTTAAAAGGAAGACTCTGATTAACCCAACAGCTGTTGTGTCCAATTCGAAGAGTCGCAACTTTGTCAGAAACGAGTTTCAACGCGTCTATAGAATAGAGTGCTCCAGTGTTGCTGAAATCGATGTCATGAATTGTTGAATTTTGATTCTTATAAATAGAACTACACAAGACAGATAAACTATCTCTTGATATGGAGTTGTGACTGACGTTGAGTCCGCAAACCCCTCCAGACGCAACACCATTTATGAAACTCTTTGGTAACATCACAATATTATTATTAGAAACATTCAACCATTCTATTATGGGATTTTCTAATAATGCTCTACCAATGTACTCACATCCAGTATCTCCGATTCGACATCCTGGTAGAGCCAATCTGGTTACGTTGCTTCCAAGTAATAGTTTTCCCAACAGAGCTGATGCTTGTGAATTCATACAAATACCTCTCACAGATATATCAGTTTCACCTTCTTCAATTCTTGTAATCACACGAGAGACGTTTGGAGCAGCATTGGAGAGGACTTTTCGAGTGTTAAGAGATCGATCCCAACATGTAATCGCCATTAGGATATGTGATAGTGAGATGCTGTTGAAATCATAATTAGGTTTAAGATCGACTAAAGTAAAGCAATATTCAAACTGGTCATGCGATATATGGAAATGAAGGGGAAGGGGAAAAAAGGAAAAAAGAGGAAAATGGAAGCAGGGGGCACACGGGGAATGCATGGGGGTAATCTATAAAAGGGAAGTGTGTAGAACACACAATTTCACCTCTTTTTTGGTGGGGAGGGACAGAAAAAAAAAATCTATAATAATTTTTTTTCGAATTTCTTTATTAATAAAGGGTTACTCGTTTTCTTTGCTGCGCACCGACCTGTTGGTTTTTTTTTTTTTTCCTTGGTTTCGAGAAGAAACCGAAATAGAGTAAGTTAAACGAACTACCCAGAAAAAAATTATTTTTCTTTAAACTCTGTTGCAGAGGTCTGGTTTCGAACGGAAACTATCCAATGCTTTCTTTATTTCTTTCTTTTTTTTTTTTGTTTTTTTTTTTTTAATTCCCCTCTTCTTTTTGATTTAATTATTTTTGCTACACAGTTAAGATTAATTGCAAAAAAACAGATGGCGACCAGGGGTTCTGTTTGAATATAAAACAGGACATCTGTTCAGCAACATAATGAAAATAATCCCGTAAATGTGCTTTAAATAAGAAAAAAAAAATCAAACTCGGCATAATGCCGTTGAATTGGGTATTTCTAAAAAGTTGTCCAAGGAGGCTGGTTTCTAAATGAAACTAGACCTGAACTATTTCTTTTCTTATATTTTTATTATTTATTTTCTGGTTATAATGCGCAGCTTTAAAATAACGATGTGGTTTTTTTTTCAGGGAAAGGTGGGAAGAGACAGAGAGGCGAATGCTCACTAATAGCGTTAACGATACGCTGAGCAATCATTTTCGATATTCTATTTCTTTTTTTTCTTTTTTTTTTTTCTTTCCTACGTCTTACTTTAGCCCGGTACAACTAACTTGATCTATGACAGTTCCATCTCTCTTTTTTTTTTTTTTTTTTTTTTTTTAAAAAACTCTTTTTTAAAAAAAAAAGACAGACTTTTAAAAAAAAAATATGCTTCATAAAGTTGTTAATCACCAAAATCGGTCGATAAAGCAAAAAAAGAAGAAAACCTACGACATTCTCGCAAGGAGAAGAAAAGAAGACGGGGGAAAAAAAAAAAAAGAAAAGAAAAAAAAAATACACCTGCCGAAAACAGATTAGAACCTGTCTTTAATATTGTAATTATGGTTTTTGAAAACGTAACCAGGCAGATTGCGCTCCAATAAAGATTAATAAAGAGCTACGAGATAAGAACACACCACGGCATGTTGATACGGGACAGAGTCCACACCCGTGAGTAAATATCGACCACATAAAAGGGTCATTGCAAAGAGAAAAACTGATTAAAAATTCGAAAGGAGTCCGAAGCCGAATGAAAAAGAAAAGGAAGAGACTGAAGTACGCCAAGGTCCGTCCACGGGAGCCTTGACACACAGATCTAAAATGGGTGCAAATAAAAATAAAATAAATTCTCATAACAACCACTCATTATTCCCAGAATGAAGGAAGTATCATAAGGTGAATCTGCAACTTTGTGTTTTTTTTTTCCCCCTTCGGAGTAAATTTTTTTTTTTTTTATTGCTTCACAAACAAGGATACAATCAGCTCCGAAAGGAGAAACGCGCAAAGAATCCCTTCAGCCATTTGGGAACAAGCAGGAGATTTTCTTGGCTTGAAACAGGTCACAGACTTCGAAGCCTTGGTTCTTTCATAAATAATAAATTAGCATAGTGTAAAAAAACGTCTTGTGCCTTGTATGAATGCATTTTTACTAATTACAAAAAATATAATTATATTTCCTTTGCGAACGTTAGATGGTTGCGGTTTTTACCTTTTTTTTTTTTATAAAAAATATATTTAATCACCAGAATAGTAGGGAAGCTCTAGGGGAGAATGAATAAAAAGAGAGATTGCCGCAGTGCTAAACATTCTGGAGGCAACAAAAGAAAATAACGGGAAGGGGGAAAAACAGCAACAACAACAGGGAGAATGAAATAAAAAAATTACGAGGGCACCCAAGGCAGGAAAAGATACGAACACATTGGAAAGCCTTAAGTTTCTTTTTTTTTTTTTTTTTAGGACCAATCAAATATCAATTTTCTACGGGTAAATTGATACTTTTTTTTTTTTGGGGAACGGACTGACGATCGCTACAATAAGAATAATATTTATCACAATAAAAGAGCGCTGAAGTTACAACAATAAAATCCTTCAACTTCTTTTCTCCCTTTTTTTTTTTTTTTTTTTTTTTTTTTTTTTGTGTGATCGTAAGCAACAAAAACAGATACATAGTAAAGAAGGCCATCAAAGAACAAAACACCTCAAAGGCAACCAAAGGCTACAATATACTTTCAGAAGTACACTTAAAATACAAAAGAAGAAAGTTGATAATCAACCAATGATGTAATCTATGAAACCACTTAACGTCTTTTAGTTGTTTCAATAGGAATTCATTCTTTACTATAAAAATCATAAAACACGATGAAAAGAAACGGGGAGGGAATCTCACAAGATTGGATTCTCACACACAAGTCTGTAAGACGTCAGACAGGCTTTTGCCTTGGATGAAAAAAAAGAGGGGAAAAGAAAACTTCTGACCGTCAGAAGTGTTAAATGGGGAACTGAGTTAATAAAGAGGAAGGAATACCCTAAGAGATCATTCTACGTTTCAAATTGAAATGAAAAGAGATCTCTTATGGTTGTCTAAGGTACGACTTACACTTTTCATCACCCATTAATGTCCACTGAGCCTGTCCAATCTTCGCCCACGCAAGAGGACCAGATGCCAAAATCTCCATAACCTCAACAGTTGTACCTGGAGAGATTGTTTTTAATAAGTGAGCATCAAGGCTAGGCGACACGTAAACCTGTTATTTTTTTTTTTTTTTCATTTTGAGATAACAGAAATCACAACACTGAAGTCAATAAAACTAATAGATAAGAAATCATACCTTGGCCTCTTCATGTCCCTGATAAACAAACGGAGTCGGCTCATCAAATTTTGTTAGTGAACCAGCCAACTGAGGATCCATCATACCAAGGGGAACTTCAACTGGAGGTAGAGGCGATCCAGCCGGAGGAGGACTCGTCAGCGTCATTGATGGAGACGAGTAGCTAATGACTGGCGGAGGTACTTGAAATCCAGGAACAAAAGGTGCAGCATACGCATTTAATTTCTTATTACTGTCCGTCAATGATGGTCCAATAGATCTTGCTGCCCCACCCATTGGTGAGCATGAACTGCTTCTAACAACAGGCGGTGGTAATTCCTTTTGTGGAGACTTTGCATACGGGTCGTACGACACTCTAATTGACGTCTGTTTTGGTTTATTTTAATTCGGTTCGTCACGCATGCGGTTATTAAAGGAAAAGAGAAAAAGTAAATCATATTCATACCCCGCAGTCTCTTGTTTTCCTAGTCTTGTTCCAGGTGGCTTCCAGTTCAGCGTCAGTCTGGCTGTTGCATGTGACGCAGTCAACGTCACACTGAATGCTGCCTACCTTTTCACACATTGATTTAAGTCTACGCGTAGCTTCACTGAGACCGTCCCATTTCAGTAACAATGATGCATTTTGTCCAATGGTGTACTCAGGTCCCCACAATCCAAAGCGGAGAACAATCTTCCTGACAACGTTGTGACCTTCCTTACCAGACCAAACCAGGTTTCTCTCACCTGATGGCTGGGTGGTAACATAAAAGGTGTTCACACTTCCAGACTGATCAACGATTGTCAATGGCTCGTCAACAGTGCTCATGGTAGGCTGTGGTGGAGGTGGTTGGTGGGGTGGCATCACATTCGACATCGGCAGATGGTTAGACGGCATTGACATCATCTGCGGCAACAACTGAGTCTGAGGTAATCCTGGTGCTTGTGGTGAGATTCCGACAACAGGAGGATGTGTATTACGAGGAGACATACTGTGAGAGTGTTGGTTGGAATATCCAGAACGCGCTTTTTCCATCAATTTCTGGATCAGCTCCCCCTGCGGAGGAACAGACAAGCGTGAAGGTGGAGGCTGCGATGCTAGTGGGTTGTCCAACATCGCAGACTGCTGCTTTTCAGATTCCATTTCAAATAAAGGAGGAAGTGCACTAATATCTGCATCAGTAGCTGCATGAATTGGTGTACTCTGTTGAGACATCGATTCCAACACTGGCATTGGAGGGATCAATGGCGGTGGTGGCGCTGCTGCCTGACTAACTTGAACCTGATTAGCGACTGCCATTTTTTTACGAAGTAACGTTACTTGATTCTGGTGTTGCATAGTATTTAATGTTTGACTAGTAATTGGAGTAAGACCTGGTCTGATACCTGGCTGTGTGTTGTTAGCCTTATTAACTGCGTCTCTTGTCTTGTGTAATAGAACCTTGCATTCAGCAGGTAAAGTTTCAACATGGTGAACTGAAGCAATTTTCGAGTCAAATATAGTTTTCAGAGCCATCGCCTTGTTGGCGGCGTCGATGCTGCAGAATTCGAAATACGCCTCATTTACCTTCGTCTGACACCACCTTAAAATAGATCCACAACACCTGCTTACTTCAATTAGTACAGCAACATGAATTCGCGGAAATTCCTTATCTAAAGTAAGGTGAATCATTCTGTCACTTGGTTTGGTGTATTTTTGGTGCTTTTTACAGCAATCTGCGACAAGGTCGGACACACGAGTGCAATCTTTCAATCTTTTAGCAGAGATCTCAGTCATTAACATAGTGATAGCTTCGTCTTCAGTAAGAGCTAAAAGACTCTCAACACATTCTAATGTAAGTTTACTATGATGAGGCTTTAACTCACCATGTTGAATAAGACGATCAATACTGGTTAAGATTGCAGGTGATAATAATTGACGAAGCTGAGTGACGTCTGTTAATTGCTGTTGATGTTCACCAGTTGAGGATTCTGACTGAGGCAATTGAGAAGCAGCTCTTTGCTGACTGTCGTGGTACACGACATTAACATTACCAATACCAAGTGAAGATAGTAAGTGAAGCTGACTATCATCACGTTTTGATACTTGTGATGGAGGAGGTGACTTAGGTCTAACTGTTAAGGATGGATCGCACTCAATCAGAATAAGAACTCGCTCATGTTTATGAAATGCTTTCTTGTATGAAGTAGCAAGACCTTGTCTTTCTTCAGTTTTGATTCCAGCAATTGGTAGAGTGAAAGTAAATGTACCTCCTGCATCATCTCTCACCCATGATCCGTGAATGCAATGAGGTCCCTCTACTCCGAGTTTCTTAAGTACGGTGTCGTTTAATCTCCAAAATTGTTTGGTTATGCTGTCACCTTCCTTTACAGTAATCCCAGTGACTTCGTCACCCTTTCCTCCCATTCGCTTCTTCTGATTCTCATATGCCCACCACTGTCGGTTGGTACCTCTCCCTCCGCTACCACCACGGCTGTGGCCTCTTTTCATAGTCAGCTTTCCTTTGTTGAAATGGCAATTATAATATTGAACACGTTAACTAAATAGTTTTGTCAAATCTATCTCAGCCTACCAACATCACATTTACTACACCTACAACACATAAAATGATAATACTCGAATAACCAACAGTCTGAAGTCTCTAATTGCTTCTAGAAATATGCTAAATACTAACCGAGGGTAGGGGAGTGGGTGACTACAACACGGTAGGGAAATAATGCCTTCAATCTGTAGACTCGTTGACTAACAGCAAGTTATCAGTTAGTAAATAAACTCAACGGTAGTAGTCAATAAAAGTGTGTACCGACTTGCGAAATCAGTGCCCGCTATGTCAGATTTCACACATACTATTTCCCTATTTTAAAGAGATATAATTTACCCACAGTACTGTTTCTTTACGTAGTGTTCTTTCACGTTTGTAAAAAAGAAAGAAAAAAGGGGGAATATGAAGGGAAGAAATAACTGTTTAAAAGATTATTAGTAATTTATGAGACAGTTAAACTAAAACGGTAATGTTAGTAGGGGACGAGGAGAAAGAATGAGGTTACTGGTAGTGTTCTCCCATTAAACCCATCTAAAGTATTAATATCTAATTAAATGTTACGGGGTAGGGGAAATCAGTAAAGGAAAAAAGAAAAAGCGAAATGGGATCATGGGGAAAAAAAAATTCTATACTATGAAATCTAACTTGGAAAATTCGATGAGGCCCCTCATTAATTCGTGTTTTGGAAATTTAAAAATAAATTTTCGATATAAATTCCTCACAGAACCTGTCTGATAATTGTAACAATTAGTTTAAAAAAAAAAAAAAAAAAAAAAAAAAAAGAAAAACGTGATTTCCCTTTATAATAAAATGCGTAAAGTACTTCCCTCAGAAAGTCAATTTCCCGGAGGCACCGCAATCATAACAACGACTAGCGAGAGACCCATAAAGCCTCTCTTCTATTCTCTTTTGAAGAGGAAAGGGGAATAATTTGTCTAAGGAAAAATAGGGGAATATGGGAAGCTGTAAGCAGGAAAAGGATAAGGGGACACCCTATAGAAAACGCAAATGCAAGTGAAAACTACAGCAAAGAGAACTACCGAAACTCGATCAAGCACAAGTAAGTTTGTTGTGCTTGTATGAATTTTAACTTAGAGAGATGAACAACCAGCTAACTAACCAATTGGGAATGAGAAGTGGGTATCGTAAAAAGCTGCATCTGTACCACAGAAAGTGCGCAGAATCAAATCTGTCGCCAAGTCTCAGAAGTGTTAAAACTACTTCAAAACCAATACCAGAAATATTAATACCAGACAACCAGAACTTTAATAAAAGAGATCGTCCCCTTTTAAGGGAGAATACCTTCATTGCTTGTTATTAAAAGTGACGAAGACCAGTCCTGCGAGGTGTGCCGGACGAACTTCGAATTTTTCGCAACTCCATTTCAAGTTGTTTTTGTTCCTGAAATCGTTTTTCCTTTTTCTTGGTTGCGGCAACTCTGAGGTTCCACTGCTCCAGTTTGATAGCTTCCTGTCGTTTCCTTTCCAGAGCGATGGTCTCATCTGGAAAATGTAAAAACATTGTCGAGCTCTGAGAAGATTGAGTTTGAGAATATTGCCTTGTGGGACTTGGTACCCTGCAATCTATTGTATTGAGGTCAGCAGTATCAGTAGCTTCTTCTCTCATTGGGGAAGGTGGCTCGTTACTTGCTGAAGCAATTGCAACCTTCTTTCTTGAAAGTGAGCTGACCATAGCTTTTGGTGAATTAGGAAAGAGCGAACCTTCGGCAATTACTTGTGTGTCGCAGTTCCCTTGTTGGGCATCCGAACTTCTCATTTCAGCCACTAGATTCATTACACTTTCAGTTTCCTGATGAACTGGAGCCGTAGCTGGTCGTCGTTCCTCAACTGTAAAAGCCTCGTTAATGGGAGCAGTCTTTCGTCCTAGGACGGGTTTTTTCTGCTGCCGTCCGCGTGTTTCCTTCTTCAGTTGCGCTTCTCTCTGCACGTGTACGCGATGTTTACTGGCAGCATCTTGATCTCTTATATCAGCGAAAGTACGACCTGTTTTCCACGAGGTATAAAATGCGCCACTGTGCTTCCCGCCTGCTAATGTAGAATCAGGGTTAGGGGGAACCGAACTTGAACGCTGGGCTGTACTACTCGGGGAGCGTTCTCTCCAAGGTCTGCTACGTGAGGAACCTCTAGTTATTGATTGGCGTTCCGAAGCTACACTCGAAGATCTCGCAAGCGAGTTAGGTTGATGTTCACTTTCGTTTTGTTGTTGTATTTTATCCTCCCATCCCGGGGTAAATAATCTGTGTCGTTCTACTCCACAGCTAGCTGATCGCTGTCGCATCCCCCGTCTTGTGTCGTAGTCTCTCAGTACCTGGAGGAATGAGTTGGAAAAGCTTGCTCGGGTACCTCGTTTGCTCAGGTGGACTTTGCAAAAATTAAAATCAAGATCATATGTCTGATCTCTGAATAGTGATTCACCTATTGTTGTGATGATATCTCTGAGGATCTGACGAACTTTTTCTTGGCTCAGGTGAAGCTCTTCAGCCAGAACAGTTGTTGTCAAGACAACTGTTGGACTTTGTGAAATCATAAAATTAGACTTCTGCAGACCATAACGATCTTCAAATCGAGGATCCAATTTAAACATCGGTCGGGATGTGCCTTTTGCAGTTCCGTCGTTGTGGAATACACCCGCAGCTGGTCTTGGGTTGTGTTTATTATCATTACCTCTGGTGTACATTAGTTTAAAATAGCACAGTTGATGTCCTCCAATTGCTATGTGGACACCTCTACCACCACCAACCATTACTTCTAAATAATGACACATAGCATGCCATACTCTCAACACATCAGATTTTCCTACTGCCCCACCAACATCAAGAGCGAGGTCCCCGATAGTTCTCGAACCTCTCCTCCCCCACACCCTTTCCATTGTTGTGGTAGGACAGTTTACTGAGGAAATATAATTATTATTATGGCTCTTTTTTTTTTTGTACCGACATAGTCGGAGAAGAAACTATTCAGATTGAAAACCGATATTTCTTGTGGTTCATGATTTATTTTTCCCCGTGCGACAGGATTTTGTCTGCGTTCAACGAAATATAAGGTTAATCTGAATGGTTTTTATATATCTGCTTTCATACTTTCTTTGCATCTGCAGAATAAAATTAACAACTTAAATCAAGAATGGCAAGTAAACACATCCGTCGGGAACAAATAATCGCGATCGGAAGTCTTTAGTCATTCCGTTGTTGAATAAAGAAGATGATAGTCATCTCTTGTGATGACTTCAAAAGAAAATACTATTCCCTCGAGTTGCGTGAAAGAATAGTAAAAATAAAAATAAAAAATTGATTCCCTGAATTGGTCCGAAAGATTTTAAAAAAGAAAACCGAAACATGAGACCGGGATATTACTTTCCTCAATCTCATTCTCAATTTTTTTTTCTTTTTTTTTTCCTCCCCCAGATGGGATAAACACAAATCGAATTCTACCCAAGTGAGTACCATTCACACATGACTTATTTTAGTGATTGAATGACCTCAAAGGGCGTGGTTGGCTTTGAGCAACCGTGAAGGTTAAACTAATAGAAAAGTATTCAAATTATTGTTCTTCTAATGAAGCAAGTGAGCCACGTCGAAGAGTCTACTGGTAACACGTTATCAGATCGGTTAAGTTAAAGGCGCTGAGCATCATGAAAAGAATCACACTCAGAGAGCCATGTCGAGAAACGGGTTAGTTATGTTTTAAAAAATAAAATAAAAAATTGCTACCGCAGGTGTAACACGCTAGGTAGTCTACAATCCTATGTCCATATCGTACTGTCCTCTCTGAAGCTTTTCTAACTTCGCTTTCGGCAACTTGTCTGCGTCACTCACTTTGATGCTTTCACGTTCGTATGTTTCCCTGCCAAGACGTCCCTTCTTGTTCTCAGCTTTTTCTGCAGTCTCGCATGCTGTTGGTATGTTTTATTATTCATCTTCTTGTATTATTGGTAGATTTAAAAAAAAAAGAAACCACATCATACCATTAGTCATCTCATAACAAAGGAAGTGGTGTAAGTCATCGCGTCCCACCGCTTTACGGTTTACGAAGATGTCTTCAAGAAGGTCATCGTGATCCTGAAGGTAGGACATGCATCCGATTCTTACTTGAGGTGGTGGGTATGAGAAATCTTGAAGGTTTTTTACGTCACAGACATCCATCAGTGCTTCCATCATGTAAGCTTGTTGAGATCCTTTCTTTTGATTCTTTGACTTGGTTTCCGCAATCTCTAAAACTTTCACTACAGCTTTACATCCCTCACAGTAGTAATTATCAGGACATCCGTATGGTCGATCTGTAACGTCTCCTTGACGGACTTTTCGTTCTTTCTTTTTCTTTTTCGCGTCAGCGTCTCCCACAAGTATCAAGACAATAAATAACGACAACAGATATCTGGTGGTGGACATCTCGAAGATTTGTTTTCAGATGTAGTAATAACTGTGAATATAATAATAGTTGCTATTATAAGAAAACAGAACACAAACAATGGATTTTTTTAACTGAAGTACAATTTATTAATTAAAAACAATTTGCGTTATAAGACGTTCCCAGACTGGATAAATGGGAAAAAAGGAATTCAACAAACGATGTAAAAATCGTGAGCGGGTTATTAGTTTCACTTGCCTTTGTCCTTTTTCATTCGGAAACGAAATCTCTAAATGGGTACCTCACATTCTGCCATCGGAATAGTCAACAATATGCTGTTAGCTAATAAGATTTAAAACAGCGATAACTAAATATACGAAAATCACACAATCGCACCACTAGGCAAGATAGGTGTAGGTGCTGTGCTGTTTAGGGAAAGGGAACAACGTTTTTTCTTTTCTTTTTTTTTTTATTGCACATACTTTGGGTTCCAAATTTTAAAAGGCACAATAGGGATGCATGACGGGCCAGAAACGGAGTGAACTTACAATACTACTGACGTGGGCTCCAAATTTAGAGGGGCCCGAAGTTATGTTGGTAAATTCCTTACCTCTTTCTTTCTTTCTTTTTAGTTTCATTCTATTCTTTTTATTCTTTTTCGTATTGTAAGATATGTAACATGAGTCTCTTAGAAGTATTTGGTTGGTTAAATATAAACTGTACTTACCCAAATCAGTGTAGACCATTCTACTGTTGACAAGTATCAGCCGGTTGTAATTCTAAGATCAGTCCAGTCAGGTTGTTCTCCCCAACAACAACTGATTACATTAAAGTACAACTCAGAGTCTTGATCAGGGTAGAGCATTGTCGATGCAGCCTTCAAGATTTCAAACTGTAACAGACCATGTGATATGATAGACGGTTTGAATGGTTTTAACTCTGGTAGAGCAGGAAGCATACCAATCAACTTAATAGGAGATGTTTGAGAACCAGATATTACTGAACGAGTCCAATGTAATAATCGAGTAGTCACACCAGAGTAAAAATCATACGGAGTTGGTGGATTCTTCTTAGCTAATTCTTCTATTATATAAATTATAGGTGAGAGTTGATGATGAATCTCATTATCGAGTGTGTCTTCCTCACTTGATTGTTCTCCGATTGGTTCACCAAATTCATCAAAACTCGAAGTCACAACGAACTGTGTCCCCTGACACTGTTTCTGACGCGATTTAAATACTGTAGCGTGTTGGCAAACACAACTCATGGAAATATCTGCTGTACTTTCCGACAGTAGAAGTGAATGAATAGCTACGAGACCCAGTGAGACAGAAGCTTTTTCACAAATCGCTTGCCGACGTAAAAGTTGCGCAACCCATTCAATCACTTTTCGGACGAGAGCATCGCAAAAACTACTTACCGCCCCTGAAAGACAAACATTGTGAACTATTGCTGCTAACATTAAACTATTACTAGTAGACTCACACGTATTCATAATTAATAATAAAGACTCAGCAATATGTTGACAAACATCATCATACTTACATAATATTGATAAATACACAAGAGATGCTTTATTACCAACATCAGTCTTTGTGATGACGTTAATTAAATTAGTCGTCAATACGTTTCGTGATGACTCCAATCGATCTGGTAACGCTCCCATCTTAAAATACATTTTCAACGACAACATTATCGACAACAGCGCTCCATTGTTGCAGGACATGTATCGATCTGCTGCTATCTGTACAGCACTTTCATCATTTATGTCGTAATTATCAAATAGCAAGAGGAGCAATAAGAGACATAGTCTAAGCTGTGGAGGTCCGTTTTCCTCCTCAAATTCGTTTTCCAGATTGTAGCTTCCCAAAAGGTATGCTTCGCAGTATTTGACTACCGGTGAAAAGTCAAATCCTGGATCCATCGCTATATTATGAACACTATCAATACTACAATGGCAAAGAGAGGCCAGTATGCGAAGTGATACCAGACGATTCTCAACAACAAGTTGAGGATTGGTGAAGGTGTCGATCAACGATTGTACAATTATCGTACAATTATCATTTCCCATAACCTCATCGAGTGTTGGGAAATAGTTTTCTGCTGCAAGAAGTCCCGGAAGCATCTTTGAGAACAGCAATTGGACTTCATCACTTCCCATGTCAGCAGCAAACAGTTTGAACCACCCTTTGAGTTCTTCTCTTTCTGAAGTAGCGAATCCTAACATCTCACCTTCTAAGGCAACGCCATTAAACTCACCTGTGCGTACGGCATCTCTGAATCGAATTTCGATATCATGCTGCTCCTGTGCTTCTAAGTCGGGCTCCATATTGTGTAGAGTTCCTTTACATAAAATAATTGAGAGTGGTGTGTGTGCTTTATATATTCCACATCATCGTTAGTATGTCGTTGGAATGATATTTACTGTTGCTGTTATGAAAGTAGAAATAAGACAATGTCGTTAACAATAATCACAATGAACTGCCCGAATAAAAACTTAAGTTACTTTTAGAGCGTCTCCTGCTGAAAGCGAAAAAGGCACAGGGTGTGCAAAGTAGAAGTCAACTGCTACTTCACAATGCACTGAGATAGGGAGAAAGACTAAAAATGAGGAAAAATAAAATATTCAGTTGCATCCCTTGCCTAGAAATGAAGAAGGATCTACAACCAGCAGGAGACACGGGATCAAAAGAAAAACCTTTAAAAGACCAAACAAGTGTGCATGAACTAATAGAAGTCAGAGACTACTGAAGCAGTCAGCTGCTATAATAATATTCATCAGTTCAACTAACCACACTTGATTATTAGTTTGTGTGGCCCCTTTTTGATAACTGTCGGGTTTAGAGCAGGCGGATAGGTTGGCGGATGTCAATCAGACTCGTTTAATGCGCTCACTCTTACGCGTGTCCAAGACTTACACAGTCCAAGACAGTCCCCTTAAGAAAGGTGGCACTGTCTTGGAAAAAGGACGTTAAGACCTAAGCGACTAGCGCCCCTACTGAAGGGTCGAGATCTCGTTCGTTAACGGAATCAACCAGACAAATCACTCCACCAACCAGGAGCGGCCATGCACCACCACACAATGGATCGAGAAAGAGCTCTCAATCTGTCAATCCTTTCATTGTCCTGACCTAGTAAAATTAACTGAACACAAGCAAACGACAATGATAAAGTTATAGCCAACTGGAATAATGAACTAACAATGCAATAAACTGCTTTATTACATGCGGCATCCAAAAACAGAAAATTAGTTATTAGAGGGAATCCAACTTAAGGACTCTATGAGGTAGGTCTCTGCTAAATCTAGTGTACTAGAGTGCAAAGTAACTCACAGTAACAAACAATCTGTAGCCGCTTCTCTATGGTAATTTACAATAAATAATACCAACAGCTTTTCACATTGCCTGGTTTTATCAATATTACAGTTCCGTTAAAATAAAATGGAGGGAAAGAACGGTCGCGAGGTTTTTTCTTTTGAGGAGAGGCCGGGTAAGCTAGAATAAAAAGAGGGCTAAAAAGAAAAAAAACAAAGTGGAATAAGACTTCCGAATATTTCGTTCGACACAACATCATCAATGTTCGCCTAATACGTTAACTTCGATAACGTCTCCGATTCACATGCACGTCCTAATAACATGCGTGTCGAGAAATAAGATAAATGATTTTTTGATATCACAGTTTTGTTTGCCGATAGAAATGAGATAAGATCCCCTCAACCACACCTCTCCATAAAGTAAAACTAAATGGGAGCATAACGGACAAGGAGATGATATTCTTTTTGATATTATGGAATACTACTTTCCATGGTTGCCTGACATGCATAAAAGTCAAATATAGTTAGTTTGGTTATTTAATCCAACGTTAACTGTATATTATGAGTACTCTAGGGAGGGTAACTCACAGCAACAGAGGACTCAATCTGTAACCGTTTCCGAAGACTCAGTATGGAATGAAGTTTGGGGATGTAATTTGATACGGTTTAGATAATATTAATGTTATATTCCTCTACATTTCCAAATGGTTAAATTTTTTTTTTTCTTTTTTAAAAACTGACTTATGAAAGTACTATTTTAAGTATCAATAGTGCAATAGCTAAGATTATCTCAGCCGACGACACTAAAAAAAAAAAAAAAAAAAAAAAAAAATATTAATAAAAAATAAAAATTATAAATAAATAAAAAAACACAAAAAAATCCATCGCAAGTAAGAGAGGAAGTAGCAGCAGATCATTCAAGACTACTGTATCAGTTTTCCGACAGGGAAAAGGAATTTTCTTTTTCTTTTAAATTTTTTTTAGTATGTTGCTTATAAATCTTTTAGACAACCAGAAGCAACACATACTATTCGCTAGAAAATATAAATATCGTAAAGGTCATATTCCGATACCCACTAAGAGATATTACAAGAGGATCCCAATAGAGTTTATTATTATTTTCAGGCCATCTTTGTCAATTGCAAAAAAAGTAGGGACAGTGGGAAGTTTCGGACGGTTTTTTTTTTTTTTTTTTTTCCCCCTTAAGATATTGTGATGTAAGTCCATGCAGCCTTGTTCACTTAATGAAAGGATTTCAGTATCAGAAACAACGTTTTGCAAATATTTCAAGGGACCAAGTGACACAACATACAGAGGCGCGTAAACCTTTGTACAGAGTTTGCCTGTTCTGCATGTTGCTACACATGGCTTCCTACTGAGGTTTTGCAACTGTTTTTAATAAAACTGAAATGGTTTCCTCCAATGGTCGGCCAGTCGCACAGCAGGGACTTCGACATCAATATTCCTTCACACAATACTTGAATGAGTCTCACACGCACACACAGTATGGAAGGTCGCAGTATTTTTTTTTTTAAAAAAGGGAATATGTCTCGAGCTGGAGTTCGCCTATCCGCTCTCAGCAGAGAATAGAATCCCGAATCCCAGCAACAACTGAGTAAGGGTTGTGACAACAGCTATCTATTACTTTTGATAAATAATAAAAGTAGTAATAAGCAGCTACCACTTCCTTTTTCGAAATGTTCGAGACAGGAATACACTAAAGAGTTAGTCACAGCAACTGATGCATTCAAATAACGTAATTTGGTTGCACAAAAGTGTGAAATAGACTTTCTACTAACCTCTACTTGTGAGTAAACAACAATTGGTGAGATAACAATGTTCTTCTCTCAAATAGCTCACAAAATACAATTACTGTTTACAAACGAGAGAGGCTCACATGGTGGAAAGAATCAATATCAGTTCGTAAGAATTATGGCTGAGGTAGTCGTTAAAGAATACCAACCGGGAGCAAAAAGAGTTCTGTGAACCCTCCGCTAGAGAGGCTTCACGGTGTTAAAGAATTTTTTTTTCTTTCAAAAAAAATATTTAAAAAAAAAAAAAAAAACAATGAAAATTAAATAAATATAACTCAGATACTAACGTAAGCATAGAGGGATGGGTGATGAAGAAGTAAAAAAGAAACAATAAGATGAGAAAGGTGGGTGGTAATAAAAAGAACACAGTAGGTTTTCTTTTTTCATCAAAGTTTGCGACCGACCAGCGGGTTTCAGCTGCGACGGTAGGACCTTCGAGGGCAAGGCATTTGCTCTAAGCAGTAAATTTAGTGTAGACGTGACTAACGACGCTGTTTACTTGAGCTACTGCACTCATGAAACATAGAAAACCCCACACAAGAAGAGATTGACGAGCAAAAAACAAAAACAAAAATAAAAACAAAAAATAGCTTTTTTTGTTGCGCTTTTTTTTTTTTTTTTTTTTTTTTTCATAGTCTTCCCCGGAAATTGTAACTACTAACAACAGAGGGTTAAAAATACAAAAACCCAGAACATTGTAAATACAAAAAAATAAAGTACCTGGTGGTTATCAAGTTTACTCCTTTTTTTTTCTTCCTTCTTTTTTCTTTTTAACAAGTGCAAAGCATATACTATACTATAACAAAACATTGATAAAGGAAACAAAAACTTAAAAAGAAACGTAAACAAGTTCGACTACTTACATCACACAGATGATTTGTAAAAAAACTGTTTTATTTATTTAAGTCTGGGAAGCCAATCTCCAAATGCGAAGATACATTCCTAAAGAAAGTGACCACCAAGACCCACTGCGTACTAAACACAGTGTCAGAGACGGTACTTTTCGCCAACATAGGGAGTACGCGCCACTGGATAAATGAGAAATTGCAACTAAAAACAAGCCGCAAACTCCATAAAATCGATTAATGTAATAATATAAGAGACACGGATTTTTTCACACATTTTTTTTCTTTTTTTTTTTCTGTTAAAAAAATCATAGTAATATATAAACAACACAATTCCGGTTTATAGATCCCATCAGTCCACAACCGTGAGACTCTCACTGGTGATGGATTGCTGGCTACCGGAGTTAGTTGTTAATATAACAAGCCGTAATAAAATACGAATAGCTACTCTACTAAAAACTTAATTCAAATTACGTACAAGCAGATACATTCTTTAACGCATCTACCTGTTTGTACTCCACAAAGACGATAAGGGACCTCACACATGCTGGTAAACTACACAATTCAGTGTAGGATAATGCTAGCATGCACGATTATTAAAAAAAAAGAGAAAAGGAGTACTGGAAAAAAAAAAACACTTAGTAATAAATATAACGCAAAAAAAAACAAAACAACAATTGAATTATCGATCTGAGGAACAACAACAGACGCCTTTGAAACGTAGAACAGTGCTTATGGGAAATAGTAGCAATATCTCAATATAAATCCTTCTCTACTACAGCAGCTACTTCAAAAGGGCGCTACCAAAGAGTGAACTGCTGTACGACTGCGACTCAGTGACAATAAATTAAAAAAAACAGACAAGAAAATATCAAGAAGGAGGAGAAAGAAAACAAGAAAGGGCCAACGACAACCACAGACACCGCGCTCAGCAGTGTAGAGGTGACAGTTTGCCCTCAAGAGGATTTTGTATTGTATGAAAGGTTCAAACGTCTTGGAAAAGTTAGTGAGTTGATGGCTTACATATTTAACCAAAAGAGGCAGCAAATCGAGGATTGAACGCCATCCCACAATATTCTTATGCAAGATTCACAGCTCTCCAGAGACCTAACAATTTACTTTTCGCATTAACCAAAGAGAGAGAATACACAACTGTAAACACTTGTCTATTGACCAAATGACATTAAAAAAGATAATTAAAAAAAACTATATGAGTTTAACTGCAGGAATCTGTCTAAAAAACGTGGATTTTTTTTATACGAAAAGACGTATTTGTTGGAAGCTAACACGAATATATGACAGCTGACAGATAACATCATCGAAAGAAAGAAAAGTTTTTGTAGACTTGCGTCGAGTTTACTTTTCGGCTGAGAAAGCTTAAAAAAGGGTTTTAAGCAACAATAAGATACCTCAAGGACCGTTATACTCCACTGATGGGAGACAAACACTTTCCGTTGAGGTAGTTATTGTTCTAAGGAAAAACAAATAAAAAGAATAACTTTGGATACCTGACTTTTTTTTTTTTTTTTTTGTCTATTTTGAAAAATTAAAAAATAAATGACAGAAACAGGAGGACAAGAGAATTATTAACAAGCAGTTCAGGGATTGCTTTTGAGGAAGCAAAATGAGAATCAACATCCTTGAGAGGTGCGACAACTATCTAGCAAGGGTGCGTATAATAATATCAGATTCGGTTTAAAGGAATTCCTTTAATAAAACAAAGGAACGAGAGGAAAAAACTCAACGCCAGATAATTATCAAATCTAAAACTGTTTGCGAACGCAATGCAGCTCGCAACCAGCAGAAGCCATTGCCACATGGCAGTACTCATAGCGTGTGTAACAAGCGCGACGAATTAGCCCATCAGTCAGCTGAAGACAAATCATTTTTTATTTTATTTTTTGAAAAAGAGGGAGAAAAATATTCGAACGTTGAAGCCTGTAAGACACAGCTGTAAAATAGGAAAAAAAAGAAATTTTCCCTGCGTATTGGAAACTCCACTGGCACAACCTTTAAGGTTTCGACGGCGCATGTGAGGCAAATAGTGATTTCACATAACAACATGCCCCACTGTCCCATCTTCAAAAAGAAAATCAACATAACAACTTAAATAATAATAATAATAATAAAAATAATAGAAAGAACTACAAGAAGATTCACTGCGATATATGAATAGAAATCTGAGGTCAACGCGGTGTTTTTCACACCCATCAATAATGAATTACTATCATGCAAGATAAAAAGAGAGAATAAAAACGGCGAGAACAATGTTTTTTTTTTTTTTTTAAGTTTAGTTTAGTATATGCTTTGCTTTGTCAGTTTTTTTTCTCTTTTTTTTCTTCTTTCAGAAAATTTCCACCAGGTTTCGTTTTTTTTTTTCCTCAAATCCCCATAGTTTTAGTTTTGCTTTACGCAAAACGAAAGGGGGCCACAATTAAAAAGCTGCTTGTGTCATCCTGAACACTCCCTCTGATACTAGAACACGAAGAACCCAACCCCCGTTGAAAGTACTAAATTAGAAGCACAACTCTTCCTTCCATTCTGTGAGGAAATTCCTTTTTCCCCTTTTTTTTTTTTTTTCTCCAGAAAACTAGAACATAACACACCAAGAGAGTGAATTTAAAAATAAAAATAAAAAAGAAGGAAAAAAAAAAAGAAAAAAAAATCATTTCACATCCTTTCACAAACAATAAAGATACCTAGAAATCAGATGCAGGAATTATTAACCAAAACTTCAGCCGAGAGTTGCAGACTTCTGAGGTACTGCCCACTCTATTCTACAGGTGCTATCTGCCAAAAGGTTTTACATGGGAGGCAGGACAGTATCCTTGCATTCCCTATCTACAGTTTGAGGAATCGTTAAAGGGGGGGCAACAGTCAGATCTCTTCAAACATGACTAAAGAGAATTCTACTTGATAGGTTACCCAAAACCTTTGAGACTATAAAACATCAAACGGAGTTTAATGTCTAATTCTACTGGGAACGCCGCGAAGCTAAATCCCTTTTGAGCTTTATTCCATTGAAGAACATGCTGAGGTAAGGTTGTTTTTCTTGTTGTTTGGACTAAGTTGCATTTTCTTTTAAATTTAAAATCGGAATCACTGACCTAGTCTTGTGTTCCCAACAGAACACGCAAGTGATGAGTAACTGGGAACTCTCTTTTTTAAGTTCTATCCACCGTTCATCGTTCGTCTTGGTTTGTGAAGAAAAAAAGAAAGAAAAAGAAGAAGAAGAAAAACAAAGACATTAGAAAAAAAAGAGAGAGGGAAATCGTTGTAGCGCAAGGAAGGGAATTGGGAGAAAATGATGAAAAATTCAAAAAGTTTTTTTTTTTTTTTGGTTTTTTTTTAACACGGTGTGCCTTTTCATTTGTTCGTTTAGCGCAAACGTTAAAAGAAAAACACAACTACGAACAGAAGCGATCGTAAAAGTGTATTCTTATCAATTGCGCCTCGAAAAGAGAGTTCAGGGAAGTAGCAGGGCGTAATGTGGCACCAGATCCCCGCGAAGGCAGCTGAATTTCGTTATTTTTTTTTCTTGTAGTTAAGTAAAAACACTTCGAGATATCACAAAAAAAATAAGTAAACCCAGCAACATGGCAACCACATCCCTATCAGATTCCATTAGCAATGTAATATCAATAAAATTATTTTTTAATTTGGTTGGTTGGAATGTCTTTTTCTGACTCACGGTACCTTTTTTTTTTTTAAAAACCTAGAAACTATCAGCTTAGTAGCTGAAAAAAGCAAAAAGGCAATCAATTTGGAACCCTGACTTAGATCAGAAAAGAATTTAGTTAGTAATTAGTTATATAATCCAACGTTACTGTATATTATGAGTGCTAGGTAACTCACAGTAACAGAGGACCCAAACCGTAGCCAATTTGCAAGCATCATACACACTATTAACAGAAAAAATTACTTTTTTTTTTTTGTATTTAGTGTAAAACCATGGGGGAGAGTAGAAGCAGTAGGAAAAAAATTAAATAAATAAACGAAAGTATAAAAAATAGGGGGGTGAAAAAAAAGAGTTGGGAGGTGATTAACTAAAAAAAAAAATAACCTCCAATAGATTTACGGAAAGCCAAATACTTTTTTTTTTTTTTTTTTTTTCCCCTACCAAAATAATGTAAGAGAAATGAAGAAGCATTGGGTCACCATGTATGTCAAACTTACACAAGAAAGCCACGATAGCATTCGCGGTAAGTGGAAATCAAAACCTCTGAAAACAGGTCATCGTGTCTTAACAATTGTACATTATAGTAGCAATATGTAAAAAAACAAAAATAGACCTAATAAGAGTATCACCAGTATGCTCAGAGAACAATAAAATTGCATAGTGTCAACAGAATGCTTCATAAAAACGGAGATTCAATAGTATTTGAGGGAACAAGGGCAGCGTGATCACATTCGTTAGTAAGCAGATAGATAAAAAACGAACAAGGCAAAAAGAAATTGACTTTTTTTTTGCCTTGCTTAATAATTTCTTTTTAGACTCATTTTTTAATTACTTACGAACCCTAGAAAGCCAAAAATCAGGAAAAGCTCAACTGGGTAGCAGTTATTTCACTGCCAGCCAACCGTGAGACTCTCACTGGCGATAAGAGAGGCAGAATATGCGCCAAGCACACTATCAATGTTAACAATAAGTATGTTGGCCACAAGAAACAAAGGGGAAAAAAGGAATTCCGGTGCGCGACCGTGGAGAGAGTTGTTTGTCAACTGTAATCAGTACAGAAGAACACGACATGTATAACGCTGCCTATTAAAATTATAAAATGATTAAATCATTTTTTTAAGTTGTAAGCAACATTTTTTTTCATTGAAAAAAAAAGAAAAAACGAGAAGGGAAAAAGAAATCTCATCTAAAAAACACTGCTGGAAAATCTCGCAGTGTTCGTAACTAAACGAAATAAAGAATGATTGAAGCCAGGCGATGCACTAAAGATTAACTGCATTACGAAAACTGTAAAGCAGATAGTAGAGTGCTTAACAACTACCACAAACTATTTAAATGTATGTATGTTTTTTTTTTTTTTTTTTTTTTTTTTCTCTTTCTTTTCGGGGTAATCAACAGACGTAGATAGCACCTGAAGAGCCACACCTAAAAGAGGAGGAAAAAACGTATTTTGATAAGATGAACCAGCCAAGCATCTTAGCTTAGATCATGTTGCTCTCGTAACTGAAAAAAGAAATTGAACTGCAAGTAGCAGAACAAACAATGCACAGGGTCTGTGATGGGTTTAAAAGGAGTAACTTTTTTCGTTCTTTTGTTAAGAACTGAAAACGTGACCCTTTTATTTTTATTTCTATTTTTTTTTTAAGGAGGAAGCAGTGTGATGATTTGATCAAAGTATCTAAAATACTTGTTGTACACATTCAAGTCAGCAAAGAGGAAGGAAAAGAATCCAAACGAGTGACACGACTATTTTCTGAATTGCATGGCTTAATAAAGCTAAATACAAAATACTTGAATTGAAGGGGGGAAAAAACTCGCAAAGGAGGAGAAACACAGCAACATCTTACAGCATGAACAAAAGACGTTACACAAGAGCATTGGGAGGAATTCGTAATGGAAGCACCCAACGAGAAATCTTAGATGCGAAATATAATAATAAGAGAAGTATTCAACTTATCAACTGTAATTTGTACAGAAGAAATAGTGATACGACTACACGAGGCAATGAAGGAGATACACATTTTTTTTAATTTTCTCTCTCTTTTCGGGGTAATCTACAGACCTGAAGAACCACATCTAATAGAGGAAAAAACATATCCCGATAAGGTTTGAGCGAAAATTTGATACTGGATTATACTGTATTATAATGTATTATCAAGGCTCAAAGGAATAACAATCTCTCGGACAATCTTGACTGTCAGTGGCAGCGTAGTAAATGACTGCAAATAAATAATGCCAATGTAGACGTGAACATAGTTGAGCGCCACTTGCCTATGTTACCGTAACAGTCTTTTGTTCCTTGGGAAGTGCCCTAAACTTGTCTACTTCTATGGTGGATAGCACGCACAGTCTCCCGTTCCTGCCCAGACCTAGGCTTAACGTGTAACGGGGGGTAAATTAATACTTTGGGGGAGAAAAATGAACTGCAAGTCGCAGAACAAACAATGCACAGGGTCTGCGACGGGTCTATAGGTTACCTTTTTTTTCGTTTTTTTGTTAAAAACCGAAAAATAGCAATTTTATTTTTTATTCCAACGTCGTGATTCAAGTTTTTTTTTTTTTTTTTTCAAATTCATGGCTTAATGAAGCTAAACAAAAACTGAGAAAAAAAAAAAAGAAGAAAAAAAAAAAAAAAGATACTCAGGGGAATTAAATATGTAACGGAAGGGGAAACACGGTAACATCTTACAGCATGAACAAAAGACGTTACACAAGAGCATTGGGAGGAATTCGTAATGAAGCATTCAAAGAGATGTCTCAGATGCATACAGTGGATTTATTATCAATCGTAAATAAAAAAAACACAATAATAATAAAAGGGGGATGGGGAAAACTAACTTGTGCGAAGAGGGTACTTAATTCGCCTTTTGTAAATGACTGAATCTAGAAAAAAGTTAGCAACTTGATTTTGCTTGACAGTTAAAAGAATACCCATCATCAGTCTTACAGGATTAATTATGACGATCTATTTTTATTTATTTTTGTTACTTTGAGGGAAGGTGAGAGGCAAGTATGACAAGAGAGCAAACCCTCGGAACCAGCAACTAAACATCATAAGTGTTAAGCAGGTTTTCCAGATCTTGCCATACCCGTCGCCATAGCGAAGATAAAAAGACCAAAGGATGTATCAGCGTCTTCGGTTTTTCCAAAAGACGACTGCTCGTCCTTCTAATTAGTAACGATGTCATGAAACAAGCTGATGACTGATAAATGTGATTGATTGTTCAACGTAGTGGTAAAAAGAAAGTATCCGGTGTGGTTGGGACCTTTAAGGTTCCTTTATTGTACATATCCCTGTTCGGGAAGCAAAATTAAAGGTACTAGATCAAATCAAGCCCTAAATTAGTAACCCAACCGATAAGTGTATTTATTTAAGAAATAAATACTACTGAGGGACATAGTCCACTCCAGCCTCCTTCCACGCGGTGACGTGGCCGATAAGGAGGTTTTGAAATGTCTCACTGTATTCTTAATAACAAGTGATTAGCATTTGCTTTTACTTTTTAAACGTTCCTCGGGCTAGGAAAACAAATACGAGGCCAACTCAAGATAGTGGAATTGGTCTTGTAGTATGTGAGACTAGGCTAGGTAGAGAAAACAAGAATAAGAAAGTCTGTTCTTCCTTCCACACGAAGTGGACTTTATAGGAAGTAAAGTTATCATCAGTAACAAGACGAGCAGTGCTCGACTTCTTAAAGTGTTTTATTTTATTTTCGGAAAGGATTGGGACTAAAAATAACATACATGTCCAACATAAGTGGACTTGCTTAGCAGGGTTAGGTTTTGAAGGTGACCACGAGGGACTGAGTCCACAAAACAATTCCATCCACATTGTGGACTACATTGGAAGTTTGATCCCCTTCATAGTAATTGCTAGTTAGTAGGTCCGCGAGTCCAACTGGCCGAGCCCCAATACTACGGTAGTAGATTGAACCTAATCCCGGAGGATTATTTTGTTGGTTTCGGAAAGAAGCATACAAGATCTTGTTGTTTGTATTGTGTGATTGAGTTAAAAAAAAAAGGAATACAAGAGACTGAATCCCCCCAACTACTTCCTCTACTCTTGGGTAGAATAATCAGAAACTTGAAATTCGTGAACAAGAAAAAAAGCAAGAAGAAAACATCGGTCAGTATATTTTCTTGGAGCGAATGTTCCGTTACCTCTTCAAGCCTGCTGCCTTTGAGTGAGATTCCAGTCAGACGCAGCCTAGGCCTGAAGAGAAACATAGCAAAGGAATAACTAAAAGTAAATCTTAATAAGATCTGAACTCAATAAATACGTCGAAACGGTAAATCGAATATCGGGCGAGACCTTTTGCCCGCCAAGCGATAATCGCAGCTGACAAGAACTAAAAGAATGGGTGGAGATGGTGAGGGAAATCGTGATCACGAATCACTAAAAACAAAAACAAATAAAAGAAAAGCTGCCTGCCGGCAGCTGTTGTAAACGTAATCTAAAACAACGATCGAACTGACGCGTCGTGTATAAAATACAAAACTTCTGTTCGTCAAAAAAAAAGAAAAAAGAAAAAATGTAAACATGATGGTTATCCGTTATGCTAAAAGATTGCAAAATAATCAACAAAAAGAGCGGTGGGGAAAGGGAGAGGATTTTTTCCTCCAAGCTTATTTTTCTTAACTAGTCTTCACCTACTGCTACACAAATGATATGAATTTCTCAACAATGGGACCCGGCGGGTGGGTTTCACTAGTCCGCAAAGCCCCTCAATCGATTTCATAGCACCCAGAGTACGGCTGAGTATGGCTGAGTGCCTGTTTTCTTTCCCAAAACCTAAATTATTTTTTTTATTTTTCACTTCTTGTTTTGATTAAAAATAAAAACGAAAAAAAAAAAAAAAAAAGAATAAAGAGAGGGGGGATAAAACATCAAAAAGAAAATAGCAAACTGTACTTTAAGAATTATAGTAAAGTGTATTTTGTGCGCAAATAAAAAAAAGGGCTAGAAAGAACCACCCAGCATTAACTGGGTTATTCAGAGGAATGAATTTGTGTTTGTTCTGTTTTTTTTTTTTTCGTTATTGCTTTTCAATGGAATTGTCTTCTCACAATGGTTCACGATTGCAACCCTACCTACTGTGCTGCTTGAGTAGATTGACATTCCGCAATAGAATAACAATTTAGGGAAGGTAGTAGCGCAACACGGAAGGCAACATGCTTCGTTCAAGTCTTGTGGTTTGATTCTCTAATAAATGCAAGAAAAGAACTACTAGACTAGTAGAAGGAAGGACTGAATGACGAGGAAGATTTCTGAGCAGCAGTCGAGTTCTATGCGAACCCCAGCAACTCATTCACCCTTCGCATGCAATCCCTTACAAGACGGTAAGAACATTCTACCAAAAAGGGGAAAAAGTGGAACGCAAGGAATAGAAAAGTAGGAAATATAATTTTGGCATTAACAAAATCGGAAATTAGTTAACACTAATTATATTTTGTTCGTGTACGAAATCGTAAGCCAGATTAGCTGAGACAGTCAAAGAAAGGTTCACGTCTGCTCTCCCAGAAAGTGTTTTGTACCTTATTAGTTGCAAAGAATGGGCAAGAAAGGAAACAAGGCAAACTAACGATTAACAATAAAATAAAAAAGAAAGAAAAAAAAGAAATTAGCTTTGATAAAAAAGGTTAATAAAATCACGTAGAGCAACCCTGCGAAGACCAGCAAGAGTCAAGTAGTTCTTCCAGACATGATTCGCAATAACTAAATTGTATGCTAAGCAGCTATTTACCAATGCACAGGAAGGAGAGGTATAACGTAAAGCAAATTGCTAAAACCGCAGAACTGTTTTGCTCTTTCCGAAACTGACGACTTGCCGCGCAATTGTTGCTAATTTGTTATAGTTTAGATAGTACATGATTATTTAAAAAATTACATTTAAGAAAACAAAATAAGTCAAAACATTAAATAAATTGTTCTGCTGTTCCGAAGAACACGTGTAGAAAACGTAGTTTCAGGGGGCCATAATCTTATACTATTTGTCCTTATTCCAAATTTCTTGTAAATAAGTTTCAAAAGTGGTTCTTAACGTAAGACGTGTGGTATAGTTGGATAGATTTATTACTTGACTTTTTAAGTAGAACGCAAAAAAAAAGGACAATGGGTAGCGAAGAAGAGAAAAAAAGGGTAATTTGATACTGCATTCTTAAGCTCAAAGGGGTGAAGAAAAAAATTGTTTGACACATTACAAAAAATATCACATACGACCACAGTAATTATTACTATAGACTTCTTTTTTTTTTTTTTTCCCACTAATTTTTTTTCCATCAATGGAATTTATAAATATTTTTTCGAGAAACCGAAGCACTCTTACCCCTATTCTCTCATCCTTAGTGCGAAGTGGAAGTAAGTCGGTCATATCTGGGGAGACCGAGCTACCGCGTTGACAGCTAGCTTGGGTTTCGTGAATGGAGGGGAAAGAGATAGACAGCAAACTCTAGACGTGAAAGGCGAAGTAAGGGAAGGGGGAAAATATTTTAATAAAATTATAAGAAAGAAAACGATTTTAAAAAAAAAAAAAAAAAAAAAAAGATGAATAATAAGTTCGAGCGTAGAAAAAAATAAAACCCGATGACAAAACATAATAGGGATCTGGCCACACATACCTCGTTGCGAACCCTAAGGAAAGCAACCTTGAAAGTAAGCAGCACGAGATGAAGAAAGAAAGGGATAACAACGATTAATAGATAGTTGGATAATATGTTATGAGCGTTATCGAATACCGAGGGGAGAAAGAAAAAAATGAATGATTGAATAAAAAAAAATAATAAAAAGACAGCGGTAACAATAGCTCAACCAAAACATACAATAGAACGAAAGAAGGCCACCCAACGTGAGGGGTACACAAAAAGAATGGTATCCCTGCACATCACAGAGCCGAAGACAAGAAAGTAAAAAAATTTTAAAGTTTTGATTCTTTTTTTTGTGCGCACAAAAAACTGCGATCTACGAAACCGCTTAACAGGAAACTCTCACTCACTCACTCACTGAACATGCTACTAACTACATTCAAATCTCGACAGCGCAACAGCATTTTCATGCTGCAGCCACACTCATAAAACCTGAGGATAACTCAAATTTAAAACAAGGTATGGGTTGGGACTCAAAAAGCAAGAGAGAGGCTGCCTTAAGACAGTTGAAAATTTAAGGACAGACTTCCCTTTCTTTTTTTTTCTTTTCAAAAGCCTCAAGGTTTGGCTTTAAAGCAATACAGATACGAAAATAATAATTATTTGCCAGGACCAATTAACTAACATAATCAGCAAAATCATCCGCGTGTTATCCAACATAAGAAGGCGAGACAAGCGCGCACGAAGCACCTTTGCTGAGGTAAGAATATTGATGCGTGTTCGTGGTTGGCGACTAAAAAAAGGTTTGATTTTTTTTTTTTGTGTAGTATAACATGCCTGACATCAGCTAGAACTATACCAGAGCACGGAGATCACTACAAAGATTTATTTTTATTCTATTTTTTTTTTTTTTTTTCGTTCTTCTCAAACAATACAAAATAACATTAACCACACGTTGAAGTGTTAGATATGTGGATGTGAATCTTGTCTGTGAAAAATTCTTGGAAGAAATTAAAGAAGAAAACACCCCCACACCATTTGCAGGCGGGGTTTGCTGGAGTTACAAGAATGTAAAAAGAAAGAAAAGGACCAAGACATGTTGTCTCAGTTTGAAATTTATTTCGAGTGCTACTCGAAAAGGGTACAACAATAACAGAGGAATAACAACCGCGAAAATGCGAATCCTCAAAAACCCTGACAGACGGGAAAGGCGTTCCTTCCCCCGACCACTGAGCTTCGAGTCCTTCGCAAATTTCTGACATTTGATACGACGAGGACTTCAAATATTTTGAACATCAGAAGCCTCCTGAAAGCTTTTATTTTTACGGTTTTTCCGTATGCAAGGTTCCTCAAACAACTAAATCAACAGTGTGACAAGAAGTAATGTACTAAAGTAACCCTCAACAGAATGTCGATGAGGCGCTCCTTGCCAATTACTCAGTTTTCTGATAACGATACTTATTTCCGAACTCTCTCCTTACGGAGCTACTTAGTTTTACAAAAAAGATATACTCATATAAATAACAGTGATGCTACATAATTGAATTTGCAAACAGTAGCCGCAAGAAATCACTATTATCATGAACACGCAATATGGGCAGCCTTTGTAGCCAATGAGTCAAGCAAGAAAAACAAAACTCCATCAACACGTTTGTATTGGCGGAGGATTAAGTTTTCCCCGACTGTTTTCTAAACCCACAAATCAATTTTAATTTTAGGAATATAAGTTAGTATAAGGTGTTAGTACTTTTGAGGGGGGGCGGAGAAAAAAAATTTTCTCTTTCATGCAAGGGAACTGAAGAGGTATTCCTCTTTGTTTCACCCAATGATGATTTTTCTTCTTTTTTTTTTTTTTTTTTTAAATTTCTTCCAGTAAAGGACAAACGAATATCCGTATCAAGTTTAAACGGGTTGATAGATACAGAAGTCTATTAGCATATCGAGCATCACTCACTGATACCGCAAACTAAAGAGCATCTGGTTAGCAGAGCTACGAGGTAATTTAGTGAAATAAAATTGTTTAAAAAGATAATTCACAGGTAAGCTGTTGCATGATATAAAAAGGGGGGGGAAATACAAAAAAAAGGACTGAAGACAACAACATTCCAAAGAGGGACTCCTCCAAGGAGTAGTAATTGAGAATAATTCAAATTCATAACAGATGGGGAAAATTTATTTTTAAAAAAAAAAAGAAGAAAAAAAAAACTGACTGAAAAGAACGAGTCGTTAGTAGCAGCGCAACGAGTGAGTTGTTTTTGATTTGTTTCTTTTATTACTGTTGAGCGATTCTATACCATTTGGGGGTGTCAATAGCACCCACTTTTCTTTTCTTTTTTCATAATTACATAATAGGTGCTTTCCCTATGACGGATCGAAAACCCAATCACTGAAAGCATCTCTGATCTATTTTTTTTTTTCATTTCTTTTTAAGAAAACCAGCAGAGGGCTCTAACTACGAACACACAACAAGAACACGAACCAAAGAGAGAATGCGATTCTGGTATTGTTGTGCGCAGCGAACACATCAAAAACTGGTAGCCATTTATTTTTTATTTTTTATTGTCATTTTCCAATCGCTCAAATGGAGGGATAGATTCTCACCATCACCGTCACAAGTATCACACAGGACGCAGCTTTTGTCTAACAAAAGTCTTCATCGAAGAATTGAGTTCATACACATTATAAGAAATCCTAAAGTAAACAATCACACTGCAGTACAGC
This sequence comes from Flectonema sp. DT1601, assembly GCA_964019425.1. Classification (NCBI taxonomy): domain Eukaryota; phylum Euglenozoa; class Diplonemea; order Diplonemida; family Diplonemidae; genus Flectonema; species Flectonema sp. DT1601. Next base: position 1,126,495 of record OZ025783.1, read on the forward strand.
AAAGATGAAATAAGAGCTGTTTTTTTTATCAAATGCAGAGTGATTGAGAAGACTTAACGTAATGTGAAAAAGCTGTTTGAATACACAAACAGAGGTATCGAAGTATTTTCAATTTCTTCGTTAAAAGAACTATGTTATCAGAACAACAAATGTCATTGTCAGTGTGAGGGGGGTGGGGAAGGTGCAGAAAGGAGAGTTTGTTATTACTTTAATTTGTCATTATTACTTTAGGAAGGGAGAGACAAAGGTAAACTACATTCAAAGCTGTCATCCGACTTGAACACTAAAAAATACTCGGAAGGCAATTTTGATATATTCCTCGCTGAATAAATAACAAAACTGCCAGAAGTGAAGAGGAGAGAGTTCACCGGGTACACCTACAGTTCAAATGAACAACAGCTTAGCACATAAATTCCTTTACTACATTATAACATAACGTGTAATTGATATTATCATCGTTTTAGAAATACGAAATAAAGGATTTATAACTTTATTACCACATCTCCCATCCGCAAAATGATTGCACCTACTCTGAGACAACAAACTTTGCCAAGTCTGATGGTGAGACGAATGTTTCCCATTCGAGGTCATTAAGAAATCGTACTTCGAGTCTGTTCAGTTCTTTTGCTTCCATTCCGAAGCTGCTTGCGTAGTAAGAGTTGGTAGCTAAGTCCATGCAGTCGCATTGGTACTTTGTCGCGACAACCAATGCACTTACCAAAATACGATGAACTGATAAAGATGTTACTAATAATCCTTTCTTTACAGCTCTCTGAATGTAAAGAGCAGCCATTACGACAACTACGTCTGGTGCCTCTGACGTTCTCTGCCACCATCTGATCACCTGAAGAAGTGGTGACTTTGATGCAGCACGTCCATCGTAGTACGTAACCTCTCTCGGGTTCTCAGCGTTTACTTTATCTCCAATCTTAGCAAGCTTTGTGAACATTGAAGCAATATCGGTGTCAAGAATGGTCATCGACATTATTATTATGTTTTTTTTTTTTTTTTTTTGAAGTGTGAGTACAAGGAATCTGATTTGAATGAATGAATGACGTAATAAAATTGTAAACAGGTCTATCTTCTCATATTTTTTATGACCTCACTTTGAACCACCCCCACAGAAATAATCTTGTACTGTGAGAGATAATTATAATAAACACGTTAAACTGTATTCAAACGTCAGAGTCGCTAAATGTAAAGTTGCTGCACACAGAGAGCGTACTAGTGGATTACACAGAATGTGCGTAACATAATAACATAATTAAATATAAAGTAACCTGAAACTGGTCAGCAACAGAGGAAGACAATCACTAGCCGCTTCGTAGACAGCATGGATCGTATAATAATTATTAGCTTCAGCTGAAGGATAGCAACTTAGTTTACAATGAAGTAAACGAATACTAACGAACAGCTTTAAAAAAGGAGAGGAATAAATAAGATATGGTTGGGAATCTGGAGTTTACCAGTGGGATGAAAACAGGCTACCCAATAATTATGACCGACTCACCCTTGGTGTTCTGACACGTTACAGGAGCTGAAGACAGGATAGCACTACTATATTTGAGTTTTTCTTTTGTGGGCGTGATACACAAAAGACAACACCCGCAGTAGATTGCAGGAAGAAATTCTCATTTATAAAAAAAAGGGGTTGGTTTTTCTTGTGTAGTGTCAGAGCATTCGCTGCATAGACTCGTTTATTTATTTTCGTTCTTCTCAAACAATTCAAGATAACATCATCCACGTTGAAGTGTTCGGAATGCGGATGTGAATCTTGTCTGCGAAAGATTGTCGGAAGAAAGAATATAAGAAAACATTCCACAACCTTTCGGTGCGGACTTTATGAATGTAATGTAAAAGGAAAAAAAAAAAAAAATGATTCAAAGGTTTGAAATTTAGTGTGTACATGAATTAACAACCGCAAGAATGCGAATCCTCAAAAGCCTTGATAGACGGGAAATAATTCCTTCCCCCGACCACTGAGCTTCGAGTCCTTCGCAAATTTCCGACATTTGATTTGATAAGCAAGAACAAGGCTCCCTCAAACAACTCGAGCAACAGAGGCAAGAAGCAATGTATTTAGGAATCCTCAACAAAACGTTAGGGATGGGTGCTCCTTGCCAATTACCCAGTTTTTTCTGATAACGATACTTATTTCGGAACTCACTCCTTTTTAGGAGCTACTTAGTTGTACAAAAATTAAAAAAAAAGATAAAAAAAAAGGAATGAAAAAATCGCATTTTTAATTTCTTGTAACAAACGAAGAAATGTTTCGAATTTGTTGAAATAAAAAGAAATTTTCGCCATTGGGGGGTGCCTGATAATGTCATTCTTAAAGATTGAACCTCCCTCGCTCGAGGCTACTGAGAACTTTTATTAACCATTGCGGGTCGAAATAACACTCATATGAATAATTACTCTCTTCGAAAAGTACGAAAACTTCGAAAGTTCTAAGTTTCATACGATGCAGGTATAAAATGCTGCCGCTCCACGAACCAAAACTGGGACACAACAGTTATGATGTTATTGTGTTGCTAAGAATACAAATAGCAAGTCTCTCAAGTACCTGATCAACTATTTTCAGAACGATGACAATGAAATCATTGGATCCCCCTGGCGAAAATCTCAAAAAAAAAAAAAAAAGTTTAAAAAAACCATTCACAAGCAAGACTTTGATGATTTAAAATAATATTTTTAAACAAAAAGGAAGGAAAGACAAGATCAATACTCCAAAGAGATACCTCTAAGGCGTTATCGAGAATTAACTTAAATTCCTGAACAGAAAAATACTGCGTTGTCAGTAGCAGTAAAGTGAGCGAGTTGTTTCGATTTGTTTTTTTATTACTGTTAAGCAATTCTATAACATTCAAGGGGGTGCCAATTTTTTTTTTTTTTTTCTTTTCACTTTTTCCCCCCATAATTACAATATTATGGCGCATCGTTGGCATTCTTTTTAAAAGAAATAGCAATGGGGTAGCATGAATACAGAAAATACGGACAAAGTGACGGATGGTGTCCTGCATTACTGTTCAGCGAATCAAGGGAATGACAGCTCGCATAGGAGAAAACAATCACACAGCAGTTTAGCAGATGAAATAATGCTGAACCCTCAGAGTGATTGAGAAGACTTCACACGCTGTGAAAATGACTCAAAAAACCTGAAATCATTTTGTGAATTAAAAAGCGCGTATCGAATGTCATCGTAACCTACTCCGAGACAACAAACTTTGCCAAGTCTGATGGTGAGACGAATGTTTCCCATTCGAGGTCATTAAGAAATCGTACTTCGAGTCTGTTCAGTTCTTTTGCTTCCATTCCGAATCTGCTTGCGTAGTAAGAGTTGGTAGCTAAGTCCATGCAGTCGCATTGGTACTTTGTCGCGACAACCAATGCACTTACCAAAATACGATGAACTGATAAAGATGTTACTAATAATCCTTTCTTTACAGCTCTCTGAATGTAAAGAGCAGCCATTACGACAACTACGTCTGGTGCCTTCGATGTTCTCTGCCACCATCTGATCACCTGAAGAATTGGTGACTTTGATGCAGCACGTCCATCGTAGTACGTAACCTCTCTCGGGTTCTCAGCGTTTACTTTATCTCCAATCTTAGCAAGCTTTGTGAACATTGAAGCAATATCGGTGTCAAGAATGGTCATCGACATTATTATTATGTTTTTTTTTTTTTTTTTTTGAAGTGTGAGTACACTGATTCAAACGAATGACGTAATTAGATTGTAAACAGGTCTATCTTCTCATATTTTTTATGACCTCACTTTGAACCACCCCCACAGAAATAATCTTGTACTGTGAGAGATAATTATAATAAACACGTTAAACTGTACTCAGTAGTTACGTATCCCGCAATACTTCATTCAACCTTTTTAAGAGCAATACACAGGCTTCCAATTAATCACAAAGAGAAGTACAAAGTCTGACAGACCTGAATTATTAATAATTTCTATTTAGCAGGGGGTGGTAGGCTTATTGCCTTAGTGTTTACTTAGTCGTTTTCGAAATCACAGGTAGCGGTAAGGATTCACATGGAGGCTATCCATGTAAGCAACTCCAATGTCAGACTTCACAACTCTCTTTATGAGTTTATATCCCGTCTTTTCCGGTTGCTAACATGTGTTTGTAGATGAAATCAGGGAAAGCAAAAAAAGAAAAAAAAAATGTATGAAATATATAATAACATGTCTTCCCTTTTTTATCCTCACAATGTTGTTAATGAGTGTAAAGCAAACGATAGGTCGAAAAGGGATCAAAAAAAAAGAGACAAAATACCTGAAAAAATAAACAGCTTCAGGGAGAGAACAAAAAGTTACTTAATTTTTTTTTTAAGATAAAGAAAAACAAATCATACTATCCTTATCCGTATCGCCACACAAGGTTAGGAAATGCCAAGTTTTATCAACATTACGGTGCCATATAAATCCCTACAAGTAAACTAAGACCCGAGGCACTGGCTACCAAGAAACAGAAGAAAAAAGAGGAAAAAAGAGGGGGAAAAAACGTTCCATCATAGGATGAATACAACCACACAGATAAAAAAGACAAAACAGAATGCAGGAACTATTTTCTTTTTTTTTTTTTTTTTCCCGGTTGCATAAATACTTTCACTTTTTTCTAATAAAACACTCTGCTATTGACACAACAGTTAGATATGATTATTCCCTCTCAACAATATCAGAAACTTGTACGAACAAAGGTACAACAGAAAGAAAAGAAACGGAAAGAAAAAAAAAAACGACAACGATCCGTTGTCTAAATACCGACTACCTCTATATTACTTCGTTCAAGGTACCAATGACTACCTCAAAGAATACACTGCCAATGGACTACTAGCAGTGGGAAAAGACTTCTAAATGTTCTTCAATTTGAAATAAAAAGTTTCAGTACCAGTGCAGTAGGAGCATCCACTAGCACGAAGGTTGATTCTCAGTTTATAGTTCTTGTGATTCACCACCAGCTCCTCCCAGCGTTGAGGACTTGGTCGGCTTTTTTCTCCTTGCAATGAACTCCTTCTTTGAAGCTGCAGTCTTTAAGAATCTGTGACTAAGTAAACCTTTCGCAGAACTTCTAAAAGAAGGATTACTTTGAAGAATGTGTTTTAAAAAAGAGAGACATTGATCACTTCTTTTAGAAACAGGTTGAGGTGGAGGTGAAGATATTATCGCATAGAGTGCTTTCATTTGGGACAAATGGATGTTGGGAGGCTCACCGTCAATGAGCTCAAGCAATAGAATACCTAAACTCCAAATATCAGCTTTCTCATCATAAGACTCTCCCCTAATAACTTCTGGAGCCATCCAGTACGGCGTACCAACAACAGTTTCTCGTTTTCTCCTTCCGTCTGTGAGGTCTGCACCAAAACCGAAATCTGCGAGAGTCAGGATTCCATTATTATTCCAAAGTACATTATCTGATTTAATATCTCTGTGTAATAATCCTCTCTCATGAAGGTAGTTGAGTGCATCACAAAGGGTTGCTGCAACATAAGCAACGTCCTCATCATTGTAACCAGGATTAGATCCTCCTATTAAGTCAGTTAGTTTACCACCTTCCATGTAAGCCATTGAGATCCAAAGTACATCAGGTTTTGGTTGATAACAAGAATAAAAATTTATAATATTTGGGTGAGAGGACCCAGCCATGATCCGTATCTCATTTTCCAACGCCGCCATTTCCTTTTCCGGTTTTCTTATAAATATTTTCTTTAGAGCTACTGTGACGTTATCACTCTTACGCACAGCTCTATAAACTTCACCTTGAGATCCAGCATCAATCTTAATCAAGTCTCTGTACAGCTGTTCTGGATCTCGAGCTTGAACTAAGTCCTTTAGAGTCTTCCTAGAAATACCAATTGCATCTTTCATCTTTTTTGGATTGATATGGCAGGCAGCGGATTCGCTGCTTTCACGTCTTTCGATAGCGAAATCTACTACCATTTTTAAGGTTTTTCGGTGAGTTGCGAAGTCCTGAGCTGTGAAGCCCTCCGCTACGAGTAACTCCTCCCAAATTGGAGGGAGTCCCTGAAGTCCTAAAGTTGATTGCCCAGTACTATCTTGAGTGACGGACACAACAGATTCTAATGTCGTTGGTTCGCCTATTGTTACTTTTGGTGAAAACTTTTGAAACATCGAAATCAATTTGTAAACGTCATCTTCTGATGCCGTCAGAAGCATTTCTTTCCATTTATCATTAGGTCGTCGTGGTGTTAAAGTTGATACGGATACACATTTCCGCCTGCTTTTTATTTCAAGTGTACTTGTTGAGTCTTTTAGGTAGTAGCAACCAAGTGACCGACCCCCTCGCTCGCTGAACCATACGACAAAGTTACCTTTTACTATAAAATAACGTTTATTCCAAGGGCTGACGGGATTAGGTCCCCATTTTGATGCAATAAATTCTGCCAGGATCGGCTTTCCTAACTCTGACATTGTGACTCCTCGTAATAGTCGCCTCCATTCTTTATTATCTTCGGGGCATGTTGGTTGATCTAGTCGACCGTTTCCTCCTCTCTGTGCAGGCGCAGGCTGCTCGTCAAGTCTTCTGATGGCGGCCCTGTGATTCATTACCCCCCCCCCGCCTGATGAAAGAATAATAAATCAGAACAATCAATAATGCACTGTGTACTATGGATAGGTTACCTAAAATTCATCTCTGCTTGAAACAAATAAAAATAAAAACCAAATAAAAACAGCAAGACAACCAAACAAGGCAAAGACTAACATTAACAATCAAGAAGAGGTTGGGAGGGTGGGCGGAGCGGAGATGCGAAAAAAATTGGGGTAAGCACGTATCCTTCGTTTTTTTTTTGTTTTTTTTTTCTTATTGTCTCTTTTTTTTGTTTTTTCCCCTTAGGCTTCCACCTTCTTATGATTTATTTATCTCTTTCTACGATATGACTGCTACAAGAACGATTCTAATATAGAGCAGGTCGTTGTACCTACTGGGGATTTATAAAAAAAATGAGAGAAAAAAAAAATTCCAAAATTAAAACATTAAAAAGTTTTTTTTGCTTTTTTTTTTTCGTTTTTTTTTTTTTTTCATTGATTTACAACGTGATGCTTCAACGCGTTTTCTTTTTTTTCCTTCATTTTTTTTTTTTTTTTTTGTACAAAAAAAAATCATCGATTTTGCCACGAATTGCAATAACGAGTTTTTATTTTTTGAGGTGGGGGTGGTGGGAGGTAGGGGGAAGAAAATAACAGGAGAGCTCTAAATGCGCCCCAAATAACTAAAATAAGTATAAAGTACTGTCTGCAATGTGACACAACTTCGACTTCGCTTAACAAAGCACCTTTGCTAAATAAAAACAGTTACAACATACTACTTCAATATATAAATATGTACGTATATGTAATACCTATAAACGAGAAGAAAAAAATATATTTAAAAAGAAAAGAAAAGAGGAAAAAAAATTGATTTCTTTTTTTTTTTTTTTTTTTTCTTCATCATCAACTAAACAATCTGCCAGGTACAGATCAAAACAAAGTAGACCACATAAGACAGCTATCCTTAAGTAATGTAATATAAAAAAAAATAATAAAATAACACGAATAACAAAGGGAATCATGGGGGAGAAGAAAGTAATATAAAAAAAAAAAATAATTGCATTTTTTTTTTTTTTTTTTTTTTTCTGTGCCAGTCCGCAGCCATAGCTACAAGGCGTCGTGACCAACATTCTAAGGTTCAACTTACTGTGGAACCCTTTGACAACAAAAAAATATATAGCATAGAAGAGCAACACAGTCAGCTAGAATATTTAACAAAGAAAAAAAAGAAGAAAAAAAACATGGTATGGGCTGGGGAGGGAAAACAAGGGGGCACTACAAAACACCCATCTAATATGCAGCAAATTGTTATTCTTTTATCATATTTCTGTTTTGAACATGGAACACGATACCACAGAAAACTAACGCTCTCATAAAAAACCACTCTTCAGAAGAGTCCAAAGTTTTTTTTTTCCCCTTCCCACCTCTGATACAGGAAAATAAAGGGAAGAAAAATAAAACAAAATAACAATCTCTCTGCCGAGGTTGGCAATAGCAAGAATAAGAGAGCGATTTACATAATATAATTGCAAGGCAAAACTTTTAGTGCGTATCGCGATGGTTGACGACCAAGATACAATTCGTCGTCAAACACATCACTAATCTCTAAAAAAAAGGAATGCGATGCATAAGATTTATAATTGGAGCTTTGTTTTTCGTCTCTCTCTTGCTTTTTTTTTTTTTTTTTTTTTTTCTTTTTGAAAGAATTTTGTTTTTTTTTTTTCACAAAGAAAAAATAATAATAATAATAATGAGTTCACTACAATCAAAAGGGAAGTAGCCGAGTTCATCTACAACGTGGTGCATTGACATGCGGGAGGGATACAACTTTTTTTTTTTTTTTTCTTTTTTTTTTTTTAAATTAAATAAAACTGCCTTCAAAAAATGGCTCCGCACAGCCGCAAGCCCAGCAGTCACAAATACCCGCTTACATCCCTCTAAAGAAGAGCATAATAACAATTTTTACAAGGCTGTTTTTCTACAGTTAAATACAATTGGGTAGTAAGACGACGTCCTTTAAGGCTTTGTAGGCTCTCGAGCAGGAGTCGACTTGGTAGTTGCAGATGATTGGTTAGCGCTCGCTATTTGTCCAGGAGTAGTAGCTGGGTATCTTTTTGGAATGAACAACCGCAGCTTTCCTAGAAAACTGTAATGATCAAATTCCTTTGCTCCATAAGCATGACTCGCTAACTCCACGACGATGTTTATAAATTCGAAGAATGAAAGACCAGTTTGACCCTCACGCATTTTACTCTTTTTGAGAAACAGCAGTTCCAGTTCTGGCTGTGTTAAGGTTCTGATTTTATCAACCAGATGAGGAGGAATGTCTATATTAAACGAACGAAGTCCGTACTTCGGCTCAAATCCTGCTGGCAGAGCGTACTCACCATCCGGAACTTCCCTCACTCCCTCGTCACGTTTGTCTGTTAATTTCCGACGAAGATCAAATGCTTTATTAGTAGCGTAGCTGCTTGTTGGTCTTTCAACAGTTTCATCAACTCTCAGTATCGGTTGTGTCTTCTTATCTTGTCCAAGTTGTTTAAAAGATCTAATAACTCCACATTCTCTAAAGAATTTACAGAATCTGGTTGCTGACATCTCTCCTTTCTTTAAACCACAAGCCTTGTCGAAACAATCTCTGAGTTCCTTGTTAAATAGAATGAGATGCTCGTATACTTGAGGATTCTTTGATGGGTAGACTTGTGTGTATTGACCGTTATGTGATTCTTCAAAGACTTTACGATGACTTGGTCTCTGGCGGTTTACAAGACCAAAAGTACCGAGTTTTATACTCGTCGTAACTAATGGAACTTTAACAGCTAAATCAATAGGAGAGTCTGCACTCACTGAAGGTGATGCATTCACTTCAAGAAGCCATGGCTTTAGGTTATCATCAAACATTACATCAAATCCTAATATTTGAAAACATTTATAATTATCATCTCCTGGTTTCTGAATTGCCTCCAAGTTCAATTGAATGCTGGGCTGCAATGCCAACATACAGTCGACTACTAATTTATTGACGTCTTCCCAAACTGCATCGGCGTCATGTCCTTGAGAACGCAGCCAGTTTCTAACACTTTTTAATGTTCTTTTTGAAGCTCCGTCAGCAGCTTCGGTTTCTGTGCCTTGCGAAGGAACGAAGTTTTCACTGTCCTTGTTGAGAGAGTAGTTAGTAAGGTGCATGTACGCATCATGAATACTGTGAGAATCTAAAGACTTGTATGGAGTAGTAGCAAATCTCGCTAACCCTTCATCAAACAGGTAGATCTTCAATGGATCAACACACAGGACCAGAACGTATAGTCGAAGATCAAATTTCAACCCATCGATTAATAAAGGTTTATCAAGGTACTGTTGGACTACCCAATGAATCTCAGGATTACGTCTTTCTCCCAATAGTTCTGACAGGTCTTGTGTCAAAAAAATACCTGAACCTTGTCTGCCTTTGCTCGGCTTTACAATCCACGTTTTCTTCTTAGGATCGATTCTGCGTCGTCCCTTTTTTTCTGGAGCCAGGGCCATGATTTCATCCTCATCGCCGGGAAGGCAGTATGTGGTTGGATAAAATGAAAAATCATCCGGGAAAAGTGCCTGCATTCTGTTCAAGTGGTGCGTGAATAGGACTTTATTACACAAGTCTCGCATACCAGGGAATCTATTGATTCGCTGTTTCTCATCGACAAGAGTCTTTGCAGCTTCAACTGATAGCGAACGATCAGTCCACAGTAAGTGTGCGGAGTCTCGTAGGGGAGCAAATTCTAATTTCAAAGTATTAGCAGCTGACAACACAACTGGTTTAGCACTTGAAGGATTGACGTAAATCTTAACGCGTTCCTTTACTCTTCTTACCTTCCTCTTAGCAACTTTATATTTATGTGATTCCATCACAGATGAGATAGATGGATGTTCCTTAGCATTTGGTGACTTAATTGATTCTCCTTTTTCCTTTTCGCGTTCATAACGTGCCCGTTCTTGCTCTTTGTCGAAATCTTCTGAAGCAGCGTGTTGGTATGACGATGAAGAAGTAAAGTTCGGAGAACCTTCCCTCGGCTGTTCTGCTTGCTGCTGTGCAGCTCTCAAGGCGCGTACTGATGACGGAGGAGCAGTTGAAGAAGGGGTCGTGTGACTTCTTACAGCTGACTGAGATGGAGAGTTTGGAGTTTCCTTTTTATGAATTCTGTTACTGAAGTGAATAGGAGATTTTCTTCTTGTCGCGGGAGTTCGTTTCTCGGTTGACGGGTCTAGTGTCTCTCCCGAACTGCTTTTCCGGCCCTGCGGTGCCTTCGCCTCCATCTCCGGAGCAGGTGCTGACGCATTAGCTGGCTTCTTCTTTGCTGGAAACCTCAAAACTGGTCTTGGTGCTGGTTCTGGTTCATCTTGCTCTTCCTCTTCCTCAACATCACCATAATCCTTGTGAATAACTGGCATGTAGCCACCTCCACCTAAGTCACCTTCTTCATCTCTAATAGGCCCATTTAACTTTGATCTACTAGATAGCCAACTCTTAATCTCATTGTCATCATTATTTTGATAAGCTGAAGACGTCCTTGTTGCAAGAGTTGGTGGTGGTGGAGGAAAACTTACCGCAGCCATCTGGGTGGGGGGGTGGGGATGCCCAAGCATGCTGTAGATGAAGTATAATATAAATAGATTATCACACACTATCTTCAGTCCAAGTAGCTGTCGTCAGCTAACCGACTAATTAAGTTATTTAAAGAGATCAGATAGATGACTTCAATTAATTATTCACATTATGTTTGAATAGTTCCTATTATTAGAAGTTAGATAAAAGTGTTGATTAAATTAATTACTTCACTTTGAGAACTTCCTCTACTGACCTACACGTTCCGTTGAGAGAAGGTTCGACCCTCCTAACAAGATGGTTACACAGCGGCAATGTATACATACACGCCCCGTCGTGGGTAACGGGATAAGAGGAACAGATACAGGTATAACGATATTTAGAAATAAAAAGAAAACGGGGAAATCTAATGAGGGATACTAACTATCGCAATGGGATGAATTGCTACTAATGAATTTCTAAAATCAAGTACTCTCCTCGACATTCACTTTATCGTTTCAGCCAACGGAAATTATCTACGCAGCGCTTCTTGTTCTGCTAATCTTTGCTGAAGGACTCGTTCATCAATTGTGTTGGCGACTATAAATCTGGTTACGAATACTTCTTTCAGTTGACCAAAGCGATGTGCTCTTCCTACTGCTTGTTTCTCTAAGGCTACATATCTGTCTAAGGATGGAGCTAACAGAGGATGAACAAAAACAACATTTCTTGCTTGAGTTAAGTTCAACCCAGAGCTTCCTTCATCTAAAGGTAGTAATAATATCTTAACATCTGGCTTTTGGAATGCTTCTATTGCCGACACTTTGTCGTTGTCAAATAAGGTTGAGAACGTTGCCTTGCATCTCCTGAGCTCATCAACTATTAAGCTGTGTAGTTCCCGAAACTGAATGAATGCCTGTTTTGTGTTTATTGATATTTTATAATTTACTATTACTATTTAACAACTATACACCAATACATACCAATACTTTCTCATCTTGGTAACTTGCAGTACCAACAATAAAGTGAACTACTTCCTGTATTTTAGTTGGAGTGTTGTCAGGTAAATCTTCTAATTGAGATCGCAAGACGATATCAGCGTTCTTGACGAGTGCACTGCATCCCCGGACAGGACATGTATCGGCATTTTCTGCAGAAGATAAAAACTCTGAAGAACATCCATAATGTCCACAACATGTTGTAACACAAGGTTCAGATGGTATTGAATCAGTATGAGCAATAGTGTGGACATCACAGATCACATCACTGCGGTGGATGTTGTGACTTTTTTGCAAGAAACGCAGACTCCGAACTCTAGTCACATATTCTCGAGTACTTGATCGAAGGATGTGAACTTTTTCGTTTAACTCAAATTCAGTTGGTGTTTTTGTCAACGTCAGTTTAGTCTTTTCAGCTTCTGAAATCCTGGCCTTCAACCAATCTTTAACTTCGATATCTTCACTTGAGGCAGCGTCGTACCAGTTCTCCATCTTACCCCAGAAGTGTGGGTTTTTTAATTTTAATCGAATTCTGTTTCGCATTTGGGTCGCTTCTTTTAACAAATGAACGACACGCTCTGCGCATTGTTTCAGTTGAGATTGCCTGATACCCACAATATTCTTGTACGATTGCATTACACTCTTGTCTTCATCGTACAAGTTATATGTACAAGCGAGTTTAACGAGAACCTCTTCAGGAGATGATGAGGTTCCCAAAAGTTGTGCAAATCGTTTCTCGCGATCATTTCCATCGCCGTTCCCACTCCAACGCTGGCCGGAATATTGGGACACGTCAAGTGATTTAAAGAGAGATTCGAGTTCAGAATATATTGAACTGTGTGTGTGGGACATCCTTACAATTTGAGAATGAAAGCTGATCGGTAATTCATCAATCTCAGCGATGTTTTGCCTTACAAATATATCAATAAAACTCTGAGCTATAATATTACGATGAGTGTACCAAGCAGAGGATTTGACTCTCGACATGGCATGGAATCTCTCAGCATCAGTTAAACTTTTCTTATTAACATTTTCAACAAGAGGCTCACCGATATGAACGCCGAGCAATGTAGCCATTTTTGATACGTCGTCAAAGGTTGTCACACAAGGTGTTCCGGATAATAACCATATTCGTTGCCTACGAAGGTTACTTATCACAGCAAGCTGCTCAGTGTTGTCTACAATAAAAGAAAACTCGTCAACGATAATTCTTTTCCACAATATCTGTTCTATCTTCATTGCTGCCTTCTCAGCATCTGTCAAGGCCGAGTAAAGAAAAACAAACCTTCTTCCCGTAGCGTCAGCAAATTGTGAAGGCATTCTGGATCTAGCAGAGAGTAAAGTTGTTGTTATAAATACGACTGAGACACTGGCCAGTCTGGAAAGTGATTTCGAGTTTAAGTCTGAAAGAGTCCTTAGAACGATGTAGTCGAGAGTGTTTCCTAAAAACTTACGAAGCTCTTGAGGCCATTGAGATATTAAATGAGAAGGTACAACTACCAGAGTTGCTGCACTCTTCACAATTGGATTTGATTCATTCGACGAGGCGATTGATGTGATGCTTTCGGTGTCTTCGTCTGACTTCGTTGCTGCGATCAGCGCCAAAGAAATTACTGTTTTTCCATATCCAACTTCATCAGCCAACACCCCACCGCACACGATTTTCGGTATGGTAACTCTTCCTTCGACTAGGATGTTACAAAATAAATCGTTTTCAACTTCCTGCTGTAAGAACGGAATTTGTTTTGAATCTTCTCTTTCAATCATCCACGACAAGGAACGAAGTTGTTCCTTTCGTAGAGTCTGATCGTCTTTGAATTGTGGTGGTTTTGAGTATTCAGGATTCCCTCTATTTGAGAGAAGCTCTTTAACTGTAAATGGAACAAAGCCAGTGCTGGTATCACTAACCCGTAGAGCTCTCCAATCATAATTCATTCTCTGACCATCACATGAAATCATTTTAGAAGAGGAGGTGTGAACTAACATTACAGGATTTATATTTACTCTCAGATCACTGTGAGTATCAGATATCCTTCTAAGTTGTGCTGAAACCCCCCTCGGTTTTCTCTTTAGAGCCATTTCATATTCTGCAGCCATCTCTCCCGACTCGTATGGGTGTCCTTTTGAAGTCCATTTTATATCAGGTTGAGGTGGAGAGCAGGCAGCACATTCAAACTTTGATGCGGATGATATATTTTGCCAGTTGGAGAATTCTTGAGGGAACGACATGGAAGCGAGTACCCAACTAATGTCACTCCCAGAGCAGGGAAACCAAAGATCGCTGTGTGATATTTGATTCACCTGACACTTTGCAATAGTAATTGACAAAGAGCAATTATTATATTCAAGTGTTGGTACCTTCTTGGGTAATGACAGATTATCAAATGGTGTGATTACTTCTAATGATCCTGGTAGGTCTACGAAACGACCAAGTAGTGTGCATTCAATAATCTCTGATTCTACACTACCAGGTTTCCATCCTTGTTTACACAACAATATTGGATCAGTTGGCTCTCCAGCTGACATCCTCGCTGAGTAGCTGTCAGCTATTTCACAGCTGTCATTTTTCGGTTCGCCCATGATGTCAGGATTTAGGTATAAAAATGATTCTTTATCGTGTTCAAGGTTGCTGTTATCTCTTTTATACAACATTCCTATTGCAGCACCACATTTAGGAAGCCGTTGATACACTCCATCAGCTGCCGTCATTTCTCTCTTGTCTCCATTTTTTAACACCAGCGTATTAAATATTGTTCTGTTTGATACTTCAGTTAGACCAAGAGAGACTTGCCAAGAATCACCAGGATCAGACCCTGACACAGTCATAGCTAATGTGTCATGTACAGGTATTCTTAACTTGATAACTCCATTGGTGTAGTTAAACGATGTTGAGTCAGTTGGATAAATACAGTCGACTGTAAGAACAGGTTTCTTATTACCAACAATAGCGAAGAATGGATGTTTGCATGCTTTAGTAGTGTACAAAGACCATCTACCAAGAGGATGGTTTTCATTTATTGATAACGTTGCTCGTAAAGAACCCGATTCAGATATGTACGAAGCAGTCCATTTACGAGATCTAACAACTCTGACGTAGCGTAAAGGAGATTCTAAATAATGCTGAAGTTCTTTGACGTAGATTTTCCAGTTATCGCAATCAACTCTGGCATTGAAATCCTCATGGCTATCATCTAACACAAATCTAAATCTCTTTGGTAGTATAGTCAACAACACATCATGTACTACAGAGAAGTCAAGTCTAACTAAATTCTCAATCGGTTCGAATACGTGTTGTGGATTTCCAGCACATCCAACACAGGAAGTGTAATTACAACTTTTACACTTCACAATTTGATTATTTGATAAAGTCCCACTCTCACAGCTGCAGTGCATCGCAGCTTTGTGAAATGATAAAAAGTAATCTAATCCTTTATTCTGATTACATGACTCGACATCTTTTATAAAAGTAGATTGAAAGTCTGTTGGTTCAGTGCTATCGAGTACAGGTAGTTCTGTTCTTCTGTTGATTGGATCACTATTTTTAGTATTTTTAACCGTAAGAGGGAAAGCTGTAAGTATCGATGAGATAATACAAGCACCAACAACAGTACTACTCATTGCATTCCCAGCTAAGTCTGCCAGCTGACGATCAGTTTCACGAGTAAGAACCAAATCATCGATTGGAATCCCTTGTAAGAAAAGTGTTTCCGCTCCGATAATTGGTCCTCCTCTGTTAGAAATGTATGCAATCATAGTTGGAGTGAGACATGGACAGATTCCACGTGCTGATGAATTCCCTCTATCAACATTCTGTGATAGATTCCATACTCGACATCTCCAATGAGCATCATCAGGATCACTACCATTACCACATCCTAAGTATCTCAGATCAATTAAATCATTTACACGATTTGGTTGACCAGCAATCCACTGCTGCCAACTCCAATCAGGTGGTTTGACTCCGCCCTCATTCCAATTTGTGACTGGTCGCTTTGGTCCTAATCCTCCAGAATTCCTCTCCTTTGCATGTCGAAGTTCACATCGACCCCAATCAATCTTTTTACGAGCTAACTTTACAGTTACTTTATTCTTTGCTTGTAAGACTCGCGGATCATCATCAGGAAGGAGGAAGTGATCGAGTACTGGACCTGAAAACTTTTCTAATGATGCCACCATGTTACCCCACGCCTGAAGCTTTGATGGAGTTCCATCTAATGCAGCACAAAGATAACCACGTTGACGAGTTTGAGGAATGTAATAATTCTTCGTATCGAGACGTAGATATCCCGCGTGGTATCTCTTACCGCCGGGCAGCTTGAGTTGATTAAAAAGGTTGGCCATTTCATCCCAAGGAGCGCCTCTGACATTCTCAAGGATAACAATCTTTGGAGCGTATTTCTTTACGTAGTCGAGCATTCCTTTAAATGTTTGACCCGACTGACCACCTTCATCAATACCTTTTCTGAATTTATTAATGGTACTGAAATCCTTACAAACAGTTCCTGCAATAACAATATCAACCTGTCCAGGGACGGGTACTGAACTACCGTAAGCGGTGGTTGCCTTTGGATTTGCGAGTTCTCGAATGTCGCGAAAAAGAAGTTTTGGATGAAAGTTTCTCTCAATATAAGCTTGTTTATAAGGTTCTATTTCACAACTAAACACGTGGTTGAATATATGAACACCAAAAGCCTTCTCAAACATCTTCAGTGCGAGTAAAGGAGACTCGGTACCTGAACACATCGTCGCAACTTCTATCGGTCTTGAAATGCCTTTTAAATTCCTAATCAATTGAGGGTGAAGTTTTGTTAATTTGGCTGCCATGTCAGAAAACATGTCCTGAGGCTGTGAGATAACATTCTCTAGCAACAGAGGATTGTGTTTTAGGATTTCTTTTTTTTGAGCTTGAGTCATCTGTGAATTCGGTTTTATAAGTGAGGAACCGACTACTGGTTGCTTCTCTACTTGTTTGTTAGTCTTTTTTTTAACTTGCTTTTTAACTTGTCTTTTAACCTTTGGTCTGGAATCACTACTACTACTACTGCTATCACTGGTAAACCCACTAATGTAACTGCTAGAGCTAACTGTTGAACTGATAGTGCTCCAGTCGTCATAGTTTTTCTTTACGTTTTGTTTTTTAGCTGGTTTTTGTTTTTTAACTGCCGGTCCCTTAGTTGGTGCCTGCTTTTTCTTCGTTGGTGGTAGAGGCTTCTTCACTAGTTTTGATTTCTTCATTGGTTTCTTAGACACCAACAACTCTACAGAAGAACTTGATATTGAAGAGGAAGAACTGGAACTATCAGAAGTAGTTTCAGTGGGGCTTTCACTGGTGTCTTCTTCCGATAAGACATTTAGAAGTGCGACACATCCTGACACAGAGCGTCCAGGAACAACACCAAACCTAACCTTTCCAAAAGGCATATTCGTCTTACTCTTAATTTGATAACAAACATAAGTTGGTTTACCGTCGACCATTATCAGACCACTTAGCATGAATTTAGGTGGTGTTATCACAACAAAACTAACTGGTCGAACACCTCCAATACATCTGGCAATTCGAGGACAGATGATTTCAAAAAGTCCAGGTGGAGGTTCATATTGTTTCAATTCATCTGAATTCATCGTGTGAGGAATTATCTTTGCAATCTGACTGAGAGATAGCCTAGCTCTAAGTTGATCAATTTGAGACTGAGTTAATGGAGGAGGACTTTTACAAACATCGTAATCACAACGACAAGCAGCCCATTTTAGTAAAGTAGCGACAGCTCCTACAAAATCTTCAGAAAACCCTTCCACAGTATTTTGATCTATTACCTCACAGGCAGGTTTTGGAATCGCAGCATCTTTCCAAGCAGATAGTTCTGCTCCCCATTCACCTTGGCGGTTATTTTTGATGGCAGGTCCGTATTCCATCGCTGATTTATATTCACTTGATACTCGATACCAATTCTTAAAGAGAGATGACTGCACCCATATACCTCCCCAGGTATCTGTGTGTGGTTGTTGATCAGAAACCTTCCTCACGTGGAATTGAACTGGAGCTGGTTCACCAGGAACAAGCTGACCCATAAAGCAACCCTGAGCAGTACCACTGACAGTAACACTTTTGTTATTTTGTAGAGCGTCTGATATGGTTGAGTAACCTTCAACAAGAACTCCTTCGATTTTGAACTGAGGATTGAAGAGATGTCTATTAGGACCTTCCTCACCTACTAATTCAGCTACTGTTTTAGCGTAAGCAATACCAGCGCAGTCTTTACCACATTCATCTAGTAAGCAGAATGGATCTGCGTCGCGGAGGATGTCAAGCTGACAGGCATCCTCTTCAGGAACTATTTCCATTAAAAGTTTGATTGCCTCTCTATGAGAATCATCTAGTGCCATTGGAACTGGATAGTTCAACCTATCTAGGATCTCAATCAACAGTATCATGCATCCTGTTTGCAGCTGAACTTGTGACTTCAAGTCTGCCGACTCGGTCATATTATCGACCTCCATAAACTAAACAAGATTATAGCTGAACCTGTTATGCAAATAATATTTGTGAAATAGTAACACGGAATTCAGAGTTGATATATTCTTACTGGGGGAGTAAGCAAACTTATGAATGAGGGAGAATGGAAGGGGGGAAAAAGAAAAACAATAGCAGGAAAAAAAAAAAAAAAAAAAAAAAACATTAAAACAAAATAAAAACACTTGATACCGTAAGACTCCTGATATATATGACAAAACGTGTGAGGAAAAAATAACGAACTACAAGAACGAACTACAAGGCTTTTTTACTTCTCTTAATACCTGACATTACAGCAGGTCCTACCTCTTCGGATGCTGTAGGTGCAGGTGCCTTTCTCTTTTCCTTCTTTCCCCGGTGGGCCTTAAAGTTTCTAGTACCCATGGTAGCTAATTCCTTAGACTGATGACCAACGTGAATAGTTCCCTTAACACCGTGCATGTCTTTTGATATGTTCTTTTCATTCTTCTGAACTTGTCCTCTTGGAACCTTACACGCGTGACTGTTGTGTTTTGTTTTGTTTTGTTTTTCGAATGAATCTAAACTAAAAGGATAAATAACTAAACACTCATACCGAAACAGTTGAGGTGTTGCGAGTAAACATCTACGAACATCAAAATCAATATTTGGACCAGCGTCTTCTAATTCAACTTTTGGAATCTTCTCTCCTGATTTCTTAAACGCAACGTTGTAATGACGAAATAATATAACAGCATTGTTTATTGTACTTCCATCATCAGATACGGTGATTTCCTTACTCACGTCTTTTGGTTTGAGGGTTACGGAAATCAAGTGATCAAGACCTCCCAAATGTACCTTAGTGATAACCTGTCCTCTGAAGAAGTCAACTAGTAAGTTTTGAACTCTCTGTAAAGTTGGGTGAGTTGAAAACATCTCACCCTGGAAATGCATTATAGGTTTACTTCCGACAGCTATACGAGCATCACGCATGGCTTCATATTTAGTAACTCCCAGTTCTAACATGTCTAATAGTTGGTAATCAAAGTGCCTTCCAAGAGTAATGTTGTGAGGCCTCTTTTGCTTGCTGTGATTTCCAAAACAAAATAACGAGCAGTCATTTTTAAATGACAAGAATTCTAAATGTTTTGATTCTTCAAATGGTCTGAACTCGTTCTTTTTTGTAAATTTAACTGCGTTGGGTTTCTTCAATAAAAACAAGTCAGTCATCACATCTTGAGCTACTTGACTGCATTTTTCTCCTTTTAAAAATAAAGCAGATTTCGTGTTTTCTACAAGCTTAGGAAGTACTTTTTTCAACGCTACTTTTGATCTGTGATTCTTTGGGGCTCCGCGGACGAGACCGCCGGAGGTAGTGTGGCCGCTTACCATTATTAATGTGGAGTGGCTGAAATAAAAAAAATTACTTGAGAAACTCTGGTGTAGTTCCCAAAAATGAATCGACTTAACTATCGACATACCTGTGACTGAAATAAAAAGAACTACTTTTTTATCAACTCAAGAAGTGATTGAATTGTCGGGTGACCCCGTCATTTAATCTCTCTTTTTTTCTTATATCCCTTCTAATGGGCAAAGTGAATGGGGTAACTCAAGGTATGTACTAAAAGAGTAAATAATTGTTTTACAATCTCGTGTGTTTTTTTTTTTTTTTTTTTTTTCCCCTGTCTGCATCTTGGGGAAATTCTAGTTGCCTAGCTAAGAACGAGAAAACAGGTTCACTGTGACGGTGTCATCTACCTCAACATGTCGTTATAGTTATTGGTTATTATGACCTCAGTAAATAGATAAAGTATTGAGGTAGCAGATAAACTTTTTTTCAAAAATATAATAAATAAATGAAAGTTCCTCAACCTTTCAACTAGTCATAAAGTACTAAAGAGAAATAATAAAATTAACTTCCGTACAAAGAGACTTGTCAAAAAGGGAAGTGACTTAAAGTATCTATGATTAGGTGAACCTCTGACAACCATACACTTGTTGATTCATTGACTTCATACTACTGACTCGGATGTCGTACTTCAGATTGAGAAGAACGAGATGGAGACAACACGAAATAAGTAAAAAAAAAAAAAAAAAAAAAAAAAAAAAACAAGTAAAAGAAATGAACAAGTATCACGCGAGCAGTGCAGGGTGGGGATGGGGAAATGACCCACATAACAAGAAACGGAAACGGATAAATTAGAAGAAAAGAAAAAGGAAATTGTAGCCTCTGCTAAGACAACATGAAATAATGAAACAAAACACCTCTATGCTGTTAATCAATGCACAGGTTCCTAAGCAACACTTTTATTCGTGTAGTAGGAAGTTACTACACTAAACTGATTCAATTGGTTATAACAATTCGTAGCAAGATTCCAACATGCAACGTTAATTGCTTAACTCAGACTCGGAATGTACGGAGCTGGCGGGATCGAACCGGCCAGAGTATCTTTTATCTGTTTGGGTTTTGTGGTATTTTCCATTCTTTTCGACATCAAAGGAATTATTAAAGTAGTCTAACCCCAGCCATTGACCTCCTTGTGTATGATGATGTGATAATGCAGAAGAGGAGAAGCAGTTCGTAAATAGTAATTCTAGCCGAGTATGTTGCTAACTTGAGCTTAAAGAACATTTTTATAAACGAACAAACAACCATTACGAGTGCTGCAGGGTCACATACCCCAGTAGCTAAAAACGGGGGATTCGTCTCCCTGTCAGGGCGATCGGACTCTTCCGCCGTCATGACATACGTTCGAAGTTGTTTTGATTGTCCGGGTAATAGGACTAATACTACCCCAGCCATTGACCTCCTTGTGTATGATGATGTGATCATGCTTGAGGCTGGTTGTACCGAGGCATTGTGATTAGTACTTTAGTGGCGTAATTCACGAGGTGTGTAAAAGAAAGCTTTTGAGGAGAATCAGTAAATTGAAAACATCGTCGAAGCACACGGCTCAGGTCTTGAAACACATTTAATTTAATATCATCAGAGAAAGGTGGAGAACGGAGACTGACAAAACACCACAAGTGACACCCGAAGGTGATTGAAGTGATTGAATATGATGCAAAGAGAGAGCGTGTCAAAATGTTTAATTTAATACAAAGCTTCTCAAGGAAAGAATAGTAATTCTAGCCCCAGTCATTGACCTCCTTGTGTATGATGATGTGATCATGCTTGAGGCTGGTTGTACCGAGGCATTGTGATTGCGAGAGTGTGTGGATGTGTGTTGCGCGTGGGTTGCGCAACTCACACAAAGTGTCAAAGAAGACATCAGAAAGAGGAGAAACAGTTCGTAAAATAGTAATTCTAGCCTCAGCCATTGACCTCCTTGTGTATGATGATGTGATCATGCTTGAGGCTGGTTGTACCGAGGCATTGTAATTGAGAGTGTGCGTAGATGCGTGTTGTGTGGGGGCTGCGTAATTCACAAGGTGTGTCAAAGAAGACATCAGAAAGAGGAGAAACAGTTCGTAAAATAGTAATTCTAGCCTCAGCCATTGACCTCCTTGTGTATGATGATGTGATCATGCTTGAGGCTGGTTGTACCGAGGCATTGTAATTGAGAGTGTGCGTAGATGCGTGTTGTGTGGGGGCTGCGTAATTCACAAGGTGTGTCAAAGAAGACATCAGAAAGAGGAGAAACAGTTCGTAAAATAGTAATTCTAGCCTCAGCCATTGACCTCCTTGTGTATGATGATGTGATCATGCTTGAGGCTGGTTGTACCGAGGCATTGTAATTGAGAGTGTGCGTAGATGCGTGTTGTGTGGGGGCTGCGTAATTCACAAGGTGTGTCAAAGAAGACATCAGAAAGAGGAGAAACAGTTCGTAAAATAGTAATTCTAGCCTCAGCCATTGACCTCCTTGTGTATGATGATGTGATCATGTTTGAGGCTGGTTGTACCGAGGCATTGTGATTGAGAGAGTGTGTGGATGCGTGTTGTGTGTGGGTTGCGAAATTCACAAGGTGTGTAAAGGAAAGCTTTTGAGGAGAATCAGTAAATTGAAAACATCGTCGAAGCACACGGCTCAGGTCTTGAAACACATTTAATTTAATATCATCAGAGAAAGGTGGAAAACGGAGACTGACAAAACACCACAAGTGACACCCGAAGGTGATTGAAGTGATTAAATATGATGCAAAGAGAGAGCGTGTGTGAAAATGTTTAATTTAATACGAAGCTTCTCAAGGAAAGAATAGTAATTCTAGCCCCAGCCATTGACCTCCTTGTGTATGATGATGTGATCATGCTTGAGGCTGGTTGTACCGAGGCATTGTAATGGAGAGTGTGTGTTGCGTGGGGGGCTGCGTAATACACAAGGTGTGTCAAAGAAGACATCAGAAAGAGGAGAAACAGTTCGTAAAATAGTAATTCTAGCCCCAGCCATTGACCTCTCTGTGTATGATGATGTGATCATGCTTGAGGCTGGTTGTACCGAGGCATTGTAATGGAGAGTGTGTGTTGCGTGGGGGGCTGCGTAATACACAAGGTGTGTCAAAGAAGACATCAGAAAGAGGAGAAACAGTTCGTAAAATAGTAATTCTAGCCCCAGCCATTGACCTCTCTGTGTATGATGATGTGATCATGCTTGAGGCTGGTTGTACCGAGGCATTGTGATTAGTACTTTAGTGGCGTAATTCACAAGGTGTGTAAAAGAAAGCTTTTGAGGAGAATCAGTAAATTGAAAACATCGTCGAAGCACACGGCTCAGGTCTTGAAACACATTTAATTTAATATCATCAGAGAAAGGTGGAAAACGGAGACTGACAAAACACCACAAGTGACACCCGAAGGTGATTGAAGTGATTAAATATGATGCAAAGAGAGAGCGTGTCAAAATGTTTAATTTAATACAAAGCTTCTCAAGGAAAGAATAGTAATTCTAGCCCCAGTCATTGACCTCCTTGTGTATGATGATGTGATCATGCTTGAGGCTGGTTGTACCGAGGCATTGTAATTGAGTGTGTGCGTAGTGTGTAGGGGCTGCGTAATACACAAGGTGTGTCAAAGAAGACATCAGAAAGAGGAGAAACAGTTCGTAAAATAGTAATTCTAGCCTCAGCCATTGACCTCTCTGTGTATGATGATGTGATCATGCTTGAGGCTGGTTGTACCGAGGCACATCATTAATAAAGATGACATTAACATTCCATGATAAGGAAAGAATGAAGTACTAGTCCTGAAGTTGAACAACACACCTGTTTCAATTCAGCTATTGCGAGAAGGTATGCATTGGCCTGGTCAACTTTTTCTTCAGATGAAAGATTCTTTCGCTCGTGTTCGAACCACGTTGACCTGTTTGGTAAAATGTGAAGTTGCTTCCACAAAGAAGACATCAACTGTCTATAAACAATAAAACATACTGGAACTGAGTGAGAATTCCTTGCAGACGCTTTGAAAGATCGACATTTGATTTTTGAAGCCTATCAAGTTGAGCCTTTGGTGTCATCCCTGACATTGTTGATAACACTGGTGATGCTGATTGTTTAGTTGCTGAAGGTTTAACTTCCTGTGGTACTGGTACCAATGGTGCAGGAGCGCGTCTTAGTGGTGCTTCATCTGTGACGGCAACTGCGTGCCTCCGTGGAAGGAAAGCTTTGAGAGGTGAACCAGACCAATCGACAGCTTTTTCAACAAAAACTGTCACGTCCTCTACAGGAGGATATCTCATCAAACGTTTTAACGTTCCGCTGTAGTCTCTCGACTGTAATTCTTTACTAACAAAGCTAAGCATAGCTGCTCCAATTAAAGGTAACAATCCCATCTCTAAAGGTGTTAATCCACTATCACTGTATGAGATAGTCGCACTGTTATTAACTGAATGGTAAAGTAGTTCTGTTAGGACTGCATCCCAAAGAGGAGCGGATCCACTTATATCGAATTCTCTTATAAACCAAACTCTGAACCATCTTAATGCGTAAACTGTTGGTTCAACACCGTGTTGATGAAGATGTTTTGCTAGTTTAGCATCATAACACGGTAAGATAGTACTCTGTAATCTTGAACACAGTCTGGTTATCGGTGTTTCTTCATCTGGATTTTTACTGCGATCTCGAACAACTTTATACCAACTCTTCAGATTTGATTCCTTTCCGTTCATTAGTCGATCGAATAAGAAATAAGCGTCAGCTTCGATATCAGCTGTTTGTGTTGGTAACATAATCTCAAGAATATCAAGTATTTCAGGAGATATTGATTGCTTTATAGCTGGTGTTGCTGTCTTTAAAGAATGACCATCGTACCATAAAAAGTAAACAAATGAAGAGACCAAATCATGCATCCCTTGTCGATATCCAGTGTCTAAGTTCTCTAATGAGAATGTCTTAAGAATATTGAGCATGAGAGCTCTGATTTCAGGTTTCTCGAATAGGATGTCATCACCAGACATTCTGGTGAGATCTTTTTCTATTTCGCGTTGAACTTGTTTTTGTTTGAAGTAAATACTCCATCTTGAATCTTTGTCATCGGAGAGTGGATTCTCTACCATCAACAACTCATCATCTTCATCATCGACATCAGCATGAGGATCAACGTGATGCTTCTCTTTGTGAGAGTGATATAATTTCCGTTTTTCCATAACATCCACTTCCCATTGATCGAGAATCTCAGCTGCTGTCATTTTCTTACTCTCGGCTTTCGGAGGATGCGATACTTCACCGAGGAATATTTTCCAATATATTGATCTGATATTCGTTTTTTTCATTCTACCCATCCCTGCCCGGTATGCGTTCTCTATAGTATAATTTGAGAGAAGCTCTTCAAGCTCGGTCACCATTTCTTTCAGAAGACAGGGTCGTATCGGTTCAGGGATAGATTCTTCATCACTGGTGCTTTCATCAAAGCGACTGGTCATGTTATGAGATGCTATTAGAAAATGATGGATGTTGTTTTTTTTTTTTTTTTTATATTATGCAAGAAGATGTTTCATAATTCTCTCTTTTTTTTTTTTTGTAGTGCACCTGATTTAAAGTACAATGTCCCTCAACAAAAAGAAAACAATAACACTGCGACAGCATCGAACATTAGTGCAGAGCTAGGACTGCTTTTTATTAATTATTAGTTTTCTTTTTTTTTTTTTTTTGGATTCTTCTTTTTTTTTTTTTTAAAGTATTCGTTCTTTAAGTTATAAAAATATTATTTAATGTCATTGGGGGGGAGTAGTATTTTTTTTTTTTTTTCCCCTCCCCCCCTGTGATATCGTATTACTGTAATGAGCTAAGGTATTATGTGTGAAATAATACTGTCAGAAGTGCCTTTAAGGGTAACGCTAGAAATCGTATTCTTGCTGAGAAGAGTAACTACAGCCATTGTGTTACTTTTTCAAAAGGATTTCGCGTGCTGTTAACGCCTCCTTTACTTAAAAAAAAAAAAAAAAAAGATAAAAAAAGAAACTCCTCCTTCGCTCGTATATTTCACAAAAAACAGAAGACTGGAGATGCCAGCTACTGTGAGTCCGGAATGTTGACCGGTGAATATTCCTATTTGCCGTTACAAAAGCATTTCTGATATCACAGAACACCCGAAGATTTCTTAGCTGCTGAAGCAGTGTCACCGTCACGTGGTAGTTTAATAGGCTCCTAATTTGTGTGTTTTTAAATTTATGATCAGCTTACTATTACAACTACCAGTCAGTAGTGAGATTATTAGATTACATACTTTACAACCATCAGCTGGTTCGAGAGCGTCAATAGCAGCGGCAAAGAAACGAAAAGAGTTATCAAACTCACAATAAGTTCTGATTACAAGAATCTCAACTGGTAATCGACAGCAGTGTAGAGGATCAGGTGTTGGGTCACTCTCAGGTACCATCCAGTAATGAGAAATTGATCCTTCGATACCATTTGTAGGGTGCCATTCACCCCATCCATTTGTACCCCCTAGAGTCTTCATTTCTTCAGTTGGCCATAACATATCAACTGCTTCATTTAACATACCGAACACCCTTCCATTATTAACCAATCGAACACGTCTTCCATCTGTTGCTGGTGTTGCTGGTATCTGCGGACGTTCTCTTTCCTGAGCCGCTCCCAACCTCTTGCCAACCTTTTCCAACATTCTCTTATCTCTCTGTAGCTGAGCTGGTTGCTTCCTGGGTGACGCCAGGGCTGTCAGTATTACTTTCCGAGGGCCTGGAAGCAGTAACAACAAGAATAGCCCTATACCGATAACTGTTTATTAATATTATTTTAAGTTGTATAAAATAGTCAATAACCAACGGCAGTCCCATTATTAATAATAAGCTACCCGAACATACCTGAAAAAGCTGTAAACACCTCCCCCCAGCTATTCGCTCCCCACATCCATTGACGGATTAATCCAAGGCTTACTGCCGCAACTAGTGCTGCAGTCATTGCATTGTTTAGATAATACTGTGGGTGGGTAAGTTAACTTACTCTAGCACTGATGAGATCTGATTAGGTAATCGATTTCCTGTTATTTGAATAGAAGGGATTGTTATAATTATCAAAAATATATAAAATTCAATTGGAAGCTCATGACGCTTGCTGACGAGCGAAACAATTCCGCGTCGAGTTTCTGAAATAGAATGAAAGTTTTTTTTTGTTTGATTATTCAAAAGAAAACCAAACATGTGAGGGAGGTCTTGAGATAACTAATTCAAGAAAGGCATTTCGGACATGCGAAAACGTCCAACTGTTTCGAGGCACAGTTTACGTTACCAACAATATCATCTAGAGAGAATGTAAAAACATTATAAGATGATTGACTTAACCAACTCGCATAAGAGTTCAACGGATCAGATCTATACCACGTCGAAGGATCCTCATGAGAAGGAGGAGGACAATTCTCTGGACTCTGACAGAGCCCTCTGTTGATGGCTGCACAAGAATCCGCTGTTAGATTTCCATTCCGACCTCTATCATCTAAAACACATCCATAAATAGTACAACTTGGACATCTTGCTCCCTCCATTAGCATTGGTTTAAATCGATCCATTGCCGCACACATTCCATTCACATCCTCTGCCTTCCCATTCGAAACTAAATTACACAAGTGATGAGAACTAATACATTGAGCAACACTAATATCGGATACAATCGATTTTTTAAAAGTCGGACAGGAATTATAAAAATGACTAAGCGGACACGTGTTGTAGGTCATCTTACAAAGATGATTTGGACGTCCTGGGAATGGTCCGGTTCCACTACCTAAAGCTCCAGGAGAGTTCATTAGGATGGGCAGTGCAGCAGCATCAACATAACTAATATCATAATCAACAAAAGGAGTTCTTACATTATCTGTTGAAGCTCGTCGAACTCCGAATGTAAATTCCAAAAGCTGAGCATAGTCATTTGAGGGATCATCTTGAACAGGGAACGCAGTGTACGGTTCCTGACCAAACGATACCGGATCTTTATAATATAAATAAATCCTACCAGCTGTAACTGTAAGACTGGGTAGTACAAACTGAATGGTTTCACCCTTGGCCAATCTCTTTGATCCCCAAACGGTAGCTGGACTTCCACTTGTCACAACTGCCCACAGAGTTACTGAACAATGATTTTTAATATTAACACATGGCATTTTACTTGGACAACTATCAAGCGTTGCTACTTCAGGTCGGCAATTGCACCGTGCCACTGCTAAGTCTGATTCATTGTAAGCGAGTAACTCCCACCCGAATATTACAATTCCTAACGCGGTTAAGAGATATAAATATCTACTGCCACTCGGCATCTCATGAGGTGAGGGGCTGCAAGAAGTAAATCAAACCAATTACAAGAAAGAGAGAACTCATTTTTTTTTCTAATTACTGTTTCTGTGAATGAATGAAGTCATCCCGTCGGCAATAAAGCTTTTTGTGATCAAGAAACAAAAAGAGAGTTTTTTTTTTTTTTTTTTTGATGGCGACAACCGCCAACTATTTTTCGATCATTTTTTTTTTTTTTTTTTTTTCATTCTCATTATTATCTTCATAAAAAAAAAGAGGTTCAATTGCAAACTCAAGAAGGGTTAGTTGATTGGTTCTTTGGTTAACTTCTCAGACTTGTCGGCAGCACTCCCTTTGTTGTGTGCGCAACCAAAGTCACGACTAGCCAATAAAAATATTTAAAAAAGAACAACCAAAATAATAAAACTATTATTATTAGGGTTGACAATAACCAGTTTTTGGTCGTGAAAAAAAAAAAAACTATATTTTTTTTTCGCAACCTGTACCCGCGTGGAAAATAAAAATGAAAAAATAAAATAATAATAATACCATCACTAATAAGTAACGTTTCCCGAAGATGTCGGTCACACTAGTCAATTTTTATAAAGCAAAACCGTTTTCTCTTCAACGGATAGGTAAGTTGTAATCACCTCATCTCCTTACAACTACAACATAAGTTTTGCTTTGACAGCTATTTCTTATTGGCGAGTTTCTTTGTTTGCTTCTCACCCTCTTTCTTCAACTTCTTTACGGCTCCTTTGCTGAGTTCAGCACCGGAAGCATCGTGAGTTGGAATTCCGTCGTTGTCGAATTTCGAGTACTTGTCAGTCTGCGCCTTGAACATTTCCCTGAGGGTTTTTTTTTTTTTTTTTTTTTTTCCCCACGCTAACACATGAAGTGAAAAATAAAATAGCACAGCAGCAGAAGCCGCATAAACATAAAGTAGCCCAATAAAACACATACGATGCAGGAAGGTTTTCAAGAAGTTTTTTGAGACGCATTTGCTCCTCCTGCTGGGCCTTACGAGAACGACCGGTGTCTTTTTCAGGTCCTGAAGCACGGAGGGTGATAGTTCTGTTGAAGATAATGTTGTCTGACTTACTCTCCTTGTCAACTACGAAGTAACCGAGTCTTTCGAATTGGAAACTGGTTTCTGGTTTTGCAGATGATACATTCTTCTCAACCGCAACTGGATGAGTTTGAATTGAATTGTTGTTCACCATCTTGAGAACCTTTCTACGCTTTTCATCATGGTCAGTTAGACCTTCTTCCTCTTCAACAACTTCTTCTTCTTCTGGCTGTCCAACATTGAAGAGAGGTTCATAGATGTTTGCCTTCGCCATGACACAGTCTTCTGTTGATACCCAACCAATGTGACCTGGGACCTTACGTTCTCCTGCAACTTGATGAGTACACTTTAATTCAACAACAGCCTTAGTAGAAGGATCTGTGATTACTTCGACTACCTTAACAATAATTCCACAAGTACGAAGCATCACTTCACCGTTAGGTTTTAATCTAAAGTAGTCATCTGAAGGGTTCATCATGAAGTCACCCTGATCGATGTACAATGTTGGAGTGAACAACACGGTTCTTGAACCCATTGATGGTGTCTTTGGGTGATTGTCAACTTTAAACTCCTGACGATGATCAGCTGGTAGATCAGTGATGGTTAATTTGATAGGTGAGATGGCTGCAAATCGACGTTCACAATTAGTATCAAGTTCTTCACGAACTACATCATCAAGTTTAGCAGTATCAACAACTGAGAAGTTTCTAGTCACTCCGATATTCTCACAGAATTTACGAATAGCTGCTGGAGGAATACCTCTTCTTCTCATACCACACAAAGAAGGCATTCTTGGATCATCCCATCCAGAGACAACTCCTTCATTCACACAAACGTTTAGATTCCTCTTTGATAAAACGACGTCTTTCAATACCAACTTTGCGAACTCAGTCTGAATAGGTCTGCACTTCTCTTTTCCCGGAATAGGAAGGTTCTCAACAAACCAATCGTACAAAGGTCTGTGGGCATCGAACTCAAGAGTGCAGAAAGAATGAGTGATTCCTTCAATAGCATCTTCCTGTCCATGAGCGAAGTCATAAATAGGATAAATACACCATTTGTTACCAGTATGAGGATGTTCCTTATGAAGAATACGATACAGTCCTGGATCTCTCATGTTTAAGTTAGCTGACTCCATGTCAATCTTTGCTCTGAGAATGTGACTTCCCTCTTTGTGTTTACCATCACGCATCTCTCTGAAGAGGTTTAAGTTTTCTTCTACAGATCTGTTTCTGAAAGGACTGTTGACACCTTTCTTTATCGCAGATCCTCTGTTTTCACGAGCCTGTTCTTTAGTTTGAGAATCAATGTACGCCTTTCCATCTTTAATAAGGATCTCAGCCCACTCGTATAAAGTATCAAAGTAAGAACTGGCGTAGTATTTGTGTTCACCCCAATCAAACCCAAGCCACTTTACATCTGACTGGATAGCGTCGATGTATTCCTGTTTCTCAGATGTTGGATTAGTGTCGTCGAATCGAAGATGACATCTTCCACCAAATTCCTTTGCGAATCCAAAGTTCAGACAAATGGATTTCGCGTGTCCGATGTGAAGATAACCATTCGGCTCTGGAGGGAATCTCGTTCTAATGACGTCTCCCTTTCGTCCAACTCTGTCGTTAATTCTTCCTCCTTTTGCCAAATCCTTTCTAATCAATTCTCTTAAAAAGTTTGCTGGTTCAGCTGAGACTTCGGCTGGCTTAGCAGCTGTCTCAGTCTTCGGCTTCTTCAAAGCAGACTTTGCTGGGACTGCTACTTTTGGTGATCGTTGAATTCCGATTCTATCACCTACAGTGTATCTAGCCATGTTTGCTGCCCACTCTGCGACGGTTCTGTTTCCTGCGAATATCTTTTCGAACATCTTAGCGTCCTGTTCAGTTGGCTCGTATCCCTCAAGGTAAGGCCGTTCCTGAAGCTTGTCGTTAACCTCTTTCTGGTTTGACATTTATATGATTTCCTTGAGAGGAAGAAAAACTAAAAAAGAATTGAACGACAGGAACCCAACAAGCTCAAATTACATAAATACCTGATAGCCTGTTGTAATAATAAACAGAAAACTAAATTTTAAAAAAAAACAAAAAGTGTTTTTCACTACAATTAATAAATAACGATCTCCATAAGTATTGTACAATCTAATTATAATAAAGTTTACAACATTTCTTATTCTTCTTCATCTGAAGTGCATAGTTTCTGTACCATGCTGAAGGCTGTTTCTTCAACGTCATTTGAAGGGAATATTTCACGCATCATACTAAGATACGTGTCTATGTACTCTGTTGTTAGTTCTAAGGCCGCATATGAAGCATCCCGTCCATGAAGAGCGAGTTGCATTGATTGAGATAGCTGTTCCATTCCAGGGAGGATGTTTGCGAATGGGAATGAATTTTGTTGGAGTTCTTTATTCCGACGAGTTTGCTCGTCTTCAGACACCTGTTGGTTTAGCTCAGCTAGTTTTAATCTATAATCAGCACACTGAAGACAAACAGTTCCAACTTGAGTTGTCAGAGATGCCATTTCTGTGTTCAACTCATCCGCGAGTTCTTCTTGCGATTGCTGTGGCTGCTCTACTTTTTCAGGTGAGCTGTCGAAGTATCGATCACTTCCATGAGAGATTGTTGGAGATGGTGCCCTAACAGATACTCTACTGGTTTTCTTAGGTGAAGTTTCAGGAGATGATGCAACAGTTGTGTATAACTTATTAGTTAACATGATGATCGTTTCTTTTGCTTTAACGAGTTCTGTTTTTAATATTTCGATACCTTCTTCCATATCAACTTGTTCATCAAGACCATGACCACTCATTTGATAAGCGACGTTGTGAAGTGCTTCAACGAGTGCTTGGGGTGTGTTGGTGCTGCTGCGCTCAACTTTTGATATTTCATTCCACAAAATGGAATAGCGTTCTTCCCATTGGATTGCTTTTTGTTTCCAACGTTCAGATACTTGTTCTAATCTATTAATACGAGCGGTCTTTTCATTATCAGGAGAGACCTCTCTTGTTGGTGATTGTGATTTCCTACCTGGAGCTCCACCTCCTCCTGGTCTAGGTCTTGGTGACGACGGTGCAGTTGTTGCCGTCATTTGTTGTCTTTGAGGACTTCCCCAATCGTGGTACTCATCTAGCCTTGCTTGCATTTCAACCAATTGTTTTCTCCGAGCTTCATTTAGTTGTTGTAGTCTGGCTACTTCTCTACGAAGTACTCGATTCTCTTCTTCTAAATCCATCATGTCTTGAGTGGTTCGTGGTCCAAATTCTGGTTCTGGTTGTTCTTTACGAATGTCATCACCTCCCCAACTAGTTCTCGGATTGTACATTGGTGGTGAACTCTCTGTGTCATCTTCATCAACCTGATCAGTATATCCTTGAGGTGTTCCTCCTGAGACACTTCCACGTAGTCCACTTCCTAACATTGTGATGACGTGACGCTGAAGAACAAATATAAATAATTTTTTTATTCATCTTTTATTAATCTTTATGTTCAAAAGTCCTTCAGAAGCTCTGTGTTTTATTGTTATGGTATTAACACACTGTAAAAAAGAGGTATTATTTATCGAAAGACAAACTGTGCTCAGAGTCTGTAACTGGTAGGCGGTGCATTAAAGAAAGGCGGACATATATAAAAAAAATAAAAAAAAAATATATTACGTGTGAGTGCGAGGAGAACTACCTATTACAGAAACGTCTATTGAAGTACTACAGATGGTACGTACTTAGACCCTCATAAGACACTGCACCGTATTTCTCAGTATTTTTCAGATATTTTTTTCCATTGCTATGCCAGACCGTATATCGAGATCAGGAACAGAAAAAAAAAATTCGTTCTCTCTTTTTTTTTTTTTTTAAAAATAATATTCAATCCTTCTCTTGTTCAGGCTCTACGAAGAAAGAAATAATTGACCTTAACTCTAAACTTTTACAATAAAAAGACCACCGTCTAAACTAAACGATAGTCAGCAGTAAATCTATTTAATATAACAGTGAACATGAGTTAGTTAGTATTAATAATTATCAGTTCAATCAAAAAAAAGGGCAAAATTTTCGTAGGACAACAAACAAGTTGGTTTCGGGCTAAGATTAAAAACAATCTTTCTTCGGACCATTCTCTTACCCAGCCCTCTTCAGCGAAGAAAGCAAGGGGGACAATGCGGTGTCAGGCCTGTCCTACTCATCGCGTTTGCCCTTCTCAGCCAAGGGAACCACGTCAACATTTCTTTTACCATTTAACACAGTCCCCTTATATAAATATACCAGAATATACAAAATACAAACTGATGACTACGAGGGGTCTGGGTAGCCCGCATCAGTAAGCACCCAATCGCAAAGATTGTAGTTTCATAGTATCGGCTGGAAGTGATCGAATATGAGTTTATTATAAAAAAGTGCACTAAATTAAAATATAAAAAAAAAAAAAAAAAAAAAAAAAAAAAAAAATTGTAAAAAAAACACAATTGTTCTGCTGTTTAACACAACAGTGAACAAGATGCTTGGGTTTGCAAATACATTTCAGAATAATTAATTATCTTTTTTTTTTTTTTTTTTTTTTTTTTTCTTCTTTGCGCCGATGCCTCAAAGGAGTAGAACCCACTTCAGGCGCAATAAAAAAAATTATCTTATTCACCACTTTGAAGGGAAATACAAATCACACAAAAAAAGGGTATATTTATGAAACAAAATGAAAGTAGGAGAATTAAAAAAAAGAAGAAGAAAAAAGGATAGTGTACGGGCGGATAGCTTTCAAAGAAGTGTCTGCGGAGGGTACCAGTTTGTAAAGGAAAAAAATAATATTTGGTGTAAAGAGCGAAACAACATCCCCCTTGTATTTCAGTCTTGTCCGCCAACGAAAGCTGTAAAATAGAAAAAATTAAAAATCAACAAATCTATTGTCGTCTACCCAGCAGTTATGCTGGGCGATCTTTTGATCAAAGTTTCTCAATCGTTTCATTCGATCTGATTGACAACTACCTCTC